>JAWWQZ010000225.1:0-446027 GCA_033815515.1 Cryptocheilus praepositus | reverse complement strand
ATTTCGGCGCACCTGAGGGCCGAAAACGCGATATCGGCCGATTTTCGATCTGTCAGCAGATTCGGTTTCTGGGCAGTTTACATGTCGAACTGCACGGTAGAAACGATAAAACAGCTCCTCCGTGCAGTTTTCATACCGAGTCACCGTCCACTGGGCTCAGCGAGAAAACGCGATTTCGGCGCTTCTGAGGGCCGAAAACGCGATATCGGCCGATTTTCGATCTGTCAGCAGATTCGGTTTCTGGGCAGTTTACATGTCGAACTGCACGGTAGAAACGATAAAACAGCTCCTCCGTGCAGTTTTCATACCGAGTCACCGTCCACTGGGCTCAGCGAGAAAACGCGATTTCGGCGCTTCTGAGGGCCGAAAACGCGATATCGGCCGATTTGCGATCTGTCAGCAGATTCGGTTTCTGGGCAGTTTACATGTCGAACTGCACGGTAGAAACGATAAAACAGCTCCTCCGTGCAGTTTTCATACCGAGTCACCGTCCACTGGGCTCAGCGAGAAAACGCGATTTCGGCGCTTCTGAGGGCCGAAAACGCGATATCGGCCGATTTTCGATCTGTCAGCAGATTCGGTTTCTGGGCAGTTTACATGTCGAACTGCACGGTAGAAACGATAAAACAGCTCCTCCGTGCAGTTTTCATACCGAGTCACCGTCCACTGGGCTCAGCGAGAAAACGCGATTTCGGCGTTTCTGAGGGCCGAAAACGCGATATCGGCCGATTTTCGATCTGTCAGCAGATTCGGTTTCTGGGCAGTTTACATGTCGAACTGCACGGTAGAAACGATAAAACAGCTCCTCCGTGCAGTTTTCATACCGAGTCACCGTCCACTGGGCTCAGCGAGAAAACGCGATTTCGGCGCTTCTGAGGGCCGAAAACGCGATATCGGCCGATTTTCGATCTGTCAGCAGATTCGGTTTCTGGGCAGTTTACATGTCGAACTGCACGGTAGAAACGATAAAACAGCTCCTCCGTGCAGTTTTCATACCGAGTCACCGTCCACTGGGCTCAGCGAGAAAACGCGATTTCGGCGCTTCTGAGGGCCGAAAACGCGATATCGGCCGATTTTCGATCTGTCAGCAGATTCGGTTTCTGGGCAGTTTACATGTCGAACTGCACGGTAGAAACGATAAAACAGCTCCTCCGTGCAGTTTTCATACCGAGTCACCGTCCACTGGGCTCAGCGAGAAAACGCGATTTCGGCGCTTCTGAGGGCCGAAAACGCGATATCGGCCGATTTGCGATCTGTCAGCAGATTCGGTTTCTGGGCAGTTTACATGTCGAACTGCACGGTAGAAACGATAAAACAGCTCCTCCGTGCAGTTTTCATACCGAGTCACCGTCCACTGGGCTCAGCGAGAAAACGCGATTTCGGCGCTTCTGAGGGCCGAAAACGCGATATCGGCCGATTTGCGATCTGTCAGCAGATTCGGTTTCTGGGCAGTTTACATGTCGAACTGCACGGTAGAAACGATAAAACAGCTCCTCCGTGCAGTTTTCATACCGAGTCACCGTCCACTGGGCTCAGCGAGAAAACGCGATTTCGGCGCTTCTGAGGGCCGAAAACGCGATATCGGCCGATTTGCGATCTGTCAGCAGATTCGGTTTCTGGGCAGTTTACATGTCGAACTGCACGGTAGAAACGATAAAACAGCTCCTCCGTGCAGTTTTCATACCGAGTCACCGTCCACTGGGCTCAGCGAGAAAACGCGATTTCGGCGCTTCTGAGGGCCGAAAACGCGATATCGGCCGATTTGCGATCTGTCAGCAGATTCGGTTTCTGGGCAGTTTACATGTCGAACTGCACGGTAGAAACGATAAAACAGCTCCTCCGTGCAGTTTTCATACCGAGTCACCGTCCACTGGGCTCAGCGAGAAAACGCGATTTCGGCGCTTCTGAGGGCCGAAAACGCGATATCGGCCGATTTTCGATCTGTCAGCAGATTCGGTTTCTGGGCAGTTTACATGTCGAACTGCACGGTAGAAACGATAAAACAGCTCCTCCGTGCAGTTTTCATACCGAGTCACCGTCCACTGGGCTCAGCGAGAAAACGCGATTTCGGCGCTTCTGAGGGCCGAAAACGCGATATCGGCCGATTTTCGATCTGTCAGCAGATTCGGTTTCTGGGCAGTTTACATGTCGAACTGCACGGTAGAAACGATAAAACAGCTCCTCCGTGCAGTTTTCATACCGAGTCACCGTCCACTGGGCTCAGCGAGAAAACGCGATTTCGGCGCTTCTGAGGGCCGAAAACGCGATATCGGCCGATTTGCGATCTGTCAGCAGATTCGGTTTCTGGGCAGTTTACATGTCGAACTGCACGGTAGAAACGATAAAACAGCTCCTCCGTGCAGTTTTCATACCGAGTCACCGTCCACTGGGCTCAGCGAGAAAACGCGATTTCGGCGCTTCTGAGGGCCGAAAACGCGATATCGGCCGATTTGCGATCTGTCAGCAGATTCGGTTTCTGGGCAGTTTACATGTCGAACTGCACGGTAGAAACGATAAAACAGCTCCTCCGTGCAGTTTTCATACCGAGTCACCGTCCACTGGGCTCAGCGAGAAAACGCGATTTCGGCGCTTCTGAGGGCCGAAAACGCGATATCGGCCGATTTGCGATCTGTCAGCAGATTCGGTTTCTGGGCAGTTTACATGTCGAACTGCACGGTAGAAACGATAAAACAGCTCCTCCGTGCAGTTTTCATACCGAGTCACCGTCCACTGGGCTCAGCGAGAAAACGCGATTTCGGCGCTTCTGAGGGCCGAAAACGCGATATCGGCCGATTTTCGATCTGTCAGCAGATTCGGTTTCTGGGCAGTTTACATGTCGAACTGCACGGTAGAAACGATAAAACAGCTCCTCCGTGCAGTTTTCATACCGAGTCACCGTCCACTGGGCTCAGCGAGAAAACGCGATTTCGGCGCTTCTGAGGGCCGAAAACGCGATATCGGCCGATTTTCGATCTGTCAGCAGATTCGGTTTCTGGGCAGTTTACATGTCGAACTGCACGGTAGAAACGATAAAACAGCTCCTCCGTGCAGTTTTCATACCGAGTCACCGTCCACTGGGCTCAGCGAGAAAACGCGATTTCGGCGCTTCTGAGGGCCGAAAACGCGATATCGGCCGATTTGCGATCTGTCAGCAGATTCGGTTTCTGGGCAGTTTACATGTCGAACTGCACGGTAGAAACGATAAAACAGCTCCTCCGTGCAGTTTTCATACCGAGTCACCGTCCACTGGGCTCAGCGAGAAAACGCGATTTCGGCGCTTCTGAGGGCCGAAAACGCGATATCGGCCGATTTGCGATCTGTCAGCAGATTCGGTTTCTGGGCAGTTTACATGTCGAACTGCACGGTAGAAACGATAAAACAGCTCCTCCGTGCAGTTTTCATACCGAGTCACCGTCCACTGGGCTCAGCGAGAAAACGCGATTTCGGCGCTTCTGAGGGCCGAAAACGCGATATCGGCCGATTTGCGATCTGTCAGCAGATTCGGTTTCTGGGCAGTTTACATGTCGAACTGCACGGTAGAAACGATAAAACAGCTCCTCCGTGCAGTTTTCATACCGAGTCACCGTCCACTGGGCTCAGCGAGAAAACGCGATTTCGGCGCTTCTGAGGGCCGAAAACGCGATATCGGCCGATTTGCGATCTGTCAGCAGATTCGGTTTCTGGGCAGTTTACATGTCGAACTGCACGGTAGAAACGATAAAACAGCTCCTCCGTGCAGTTTTCATACCGAGTCACCGTCCACTGGGCTCAGCGAGAAAACGCGATTTCGGCGCTTCTGAGGGCCGAAAACGCGATATCGGCCGATTTTCGATCTGTCAGCAGATTCGGTTTCTGGGCAGTTTACATGTCGAACTGCACGGTAGAAACGATAAAACAGCTCCTCCGTGCAGTTTTCATACCGAGTCACCGTCCACTGGGCTCAGCGAGAAAACGCGATTTCGGCGCTTCTGAGGGCCGAAAACGCGATATCGGCCGATTTTCGATCTGTCAGCAGATTCGGTTTCTGGGCAGTTTACATGTCGAACTGCACGGTAGAAACGATAAAACAGCTCCTCCGTGCAGTTTTCATACCGAGTCACCGTCCACTGGGCTCAGCGAGAAAACGCGATTTCGGCGCTTCTGAGGGCCGAAAACGCGATATCGGCCGATTTGCGATCTGTCAGCAGATTCGGTTTCTGGGCAGTTTACATGTCGAACTGCACGGTAGAAACGATAAAACAGCTCCT
Organism: Cryptocheilus praepositus; assembly: GCA_033815515.1. Lineage (NCBI taxonomy): Eukaryota > Metazoa > Arthropoda > Insecta > Hymenoptera > Pompilidae > Cryptocheilus > Cryptocheilus praepositus. The sequence continues at coordinate 441,780 of JAWWQZ010000225.1, read as the reverse complement.
CCGTGCAGTTTTCATACCGAGTCACCGTCCACTGGGCTCAGCGAGAAAACGCGATTTCGGCGCTTCTGAGGGCCGAAAACGCGATATCGGCCGATTTGCGATCTGTCAGCAGATTCGGTTTCTGGGCAGTTTACATGTCGAACTGCACGGTAGAAACGATAAAACAGCTCCTCCGTGCAGTTTTCATACCGAGTCACCGTCCACTGGGCTCAGCGAGAAAACGCGATTTCGGCGCTTCTGAGGGCCGAAAACGCGATATCGGCCGATTTTCGATCTGTCAGCAGATTCGGTTTCTGGGCAGTTTACATGTCGAACTGCACGGTAGAAACGATAAAACAGCTCCTCCGTGCAGTTTTCATACCGAGTCACCGTCCACTGGGCTCAGCGAGAAAACGCGATTTCGGCGCTTCTGAGGGCCGAAAACGCGATATCGGCCGATTTTCGATCTGTCAGCAGATTCGGTTTCTGGGCAGTTTACATGTCGAACTGCACGGTAGAAACGATAAACAGCTCCTCCGTGCAGTTTTCATACCGAGTCACCGTCCACTGGGCTCAGCGAGAAAACGCGATTTCGGCGCTTCTGAGGGCCGAAAACGCGATATCGGCCGATTTTCGATCTGTCAGCAGATTCGGTTTCTGGGCAGTTTACATGTCGAACTGCACGGTAGAAACGATAAAACAGCTCCTCCGTGCAGTTTTCATACCGAGTCACCGTCCACTGGGCTCAGCGAGAAAACGCGATTTCGGCGCTTCTGAGGGCCGAAAACGCGATATCGGCCGATTTGCGATCTGTCAGCAGATTCGGTTTCTGGGCAGTTTACATGTCGAACTGCACGGTAGAAACGATAAAACAGCTCCTCCGTGCAGTTTTCATACCGAGTCACCGTCCACTGGGCTCAGCGAGAAAACGCGATTTCGGCGCTTCTGAGGGCCGAAAACGCGATATCGGCCGATTTGCGATCTGTCAGCAGATTCGGTTTCTGGGCAGTTTACATGTCGAACTGCACGGTAGAAACGATAAAACAGCTCCTCCGTGCAGTTTTCATACCGAGTCACCGTCCACTGGGCTCAGCGAGAAAACGCGATTTCGGCGCTTCTGAGGGCCGAAAACGCGATATCGGCCGATTTGCGATCTGTCAGCAGATTCGGTTTCTGGGCAGTTTACATGTCGAACTGCACGGTAGAAACGATAAAACAGCTCCTCCGTGCAGTTTTCATACCGAGTCACCGTCCACTGGGCTCAGCGAGAAAACGCGATTTCGGCGCTTCTGAGGGCCGAAAACGCGATATCGGCCGATTTGCGATCTGTCAGCAGATTCGGTTTCTGGGCAGTTTACATGTCGAACTGCACGGTAGAAACGATAAAACAGCTCCTCCGTGCAGTTTTCATACCGAGTCACCGTCCACTGGGCTCAGCGAGAAAACGCGATTTCGGCGCTTCTGAGGGCCGAAAACGCGATATCGGCCGATTTGCGATCTGTCAGCAGATTCGGTTTCTGGGCAGTTTACATGTCGAACTGCACGGTAGAAACGATAAAACAGCTCCTCCGTGCAGTTTTCATACCGAGTCACCGTCCACTGGGCTCAGCGAGAAAACGCGATTTCGGCGCTTCTGAGGGCCGAAAACGCGATATCGGCCGATTTGCGATCTGTCAGCAGATTCGGTTTCTGGGCAGTTTACATGTCGAACTGCACGGTAGAAACGATAAAACAGCTCCTCCGTGCAGTTTTCATACCGAGTCACCGTCCACTGGGCTCAGCGAGAAAACGCGATTTCGGCGCTTCTGAGGGCCGAAAACGCGATATCGGCCGATTTTCGATCTGTCAGCAGATTCGGTTTCTGGGCAGTTTACATGTCGAACTGCACGGTAGAAACGATAAAACAGCTCCTCCGTGCAGTTTTCATACCGAGTCACCGTCCACTGGGCTCAGCGAGAAAACGCGATTTCGGCGCTTCTGAGGGCCGAAAACGCGATATCGGCCGATTTGCGATCTGTCAGCAGATTCGGTTTCTGGGCAGTTTACATGTCGAACTGCACGGTAGAAACGATAAAACAGCTCCTCCGTGCAGTTTTCATACCGAGTCACCGTCCACTGGGCTCAGCGAGAAAACGCGATTTCGGCGCTTCTGAGGGCCGAAAACGCGATATCGGCCGATTTTCGATCTGTCAGCAGATTCGGTTTCTGGGCAGTTTACATGTCGAACTGCACGGTAGAAACGATAAAACAGCTCCTCCGTGCAGTTTTCATACCGAGTCACCGTCCACTGGGCTCAGCGAGAAAACGCGATTTCGGCGCTTCTGAGGGCCGAAAACGCGATATCGGCCGATTTTCGATCTGTCAGCAGATTCGGTTTCTGGGCAGTTTACATGTCGAACTGCACGGTAGAAACGATAAAACAGCTCCTCCGTGCAGTTTTCATACCGAGTCACCGTCCACTGGGCTCAGCGAGAAAACGCGATTTCGGCGCTTCTGAGGGCCGAAAACGCGATATCGGCCGATTTGCGATCTGTCAGCAGATTCGGTTTCTGGGCAGTTTACATGTCGAACTGCACGGTAGAAACGATAAAACAGCTCCTCCGTGCAGTTTTCATACCGAGTCACCGTCCACTGGGCTCAGCGAGAAAACGCGATTTCGGCGCTTCTGAGGGCCGAAAACGCGATATCGGCCGATTTGCGATCTGTCAGCAGATTCGGTTTCTGGGCAGTTTACATGTCGAACTGCACGGTAGAAACGATAAAACAGCTCCTCCGTGCAGTTTTCATACCGAGTCACCGTCCACTGGGCTCAGCGAGAAAACGCGATTTCGGCGCTTCTGAGGGCCGAAAACGCGATATCGGCCGATTTGCGATCTGTCAGCAGATTCGGTTTCTGGGCAGTTTACATGTCGAACTGCACGGTAGAAACGATAAAACAGCTCCTCCGTGCAGTTTTCATACCGAGTCACCGTCCACTGGGCTCAGCGAGAAAACGCGATTTCGGCGCTTCTGAGGGCCGAAAACGCGATATCGGCCGATTTGCGATCTGTCAGCAGATTCGGTTTCTGGGCAGTTTACATGTCGAACTGCACGGTAGAAACGATAAAACAGCTCCTCCGTGCAGTTTTCATACCGAGTCACCGTCCACTGGGCTCAGCGAGAAAACGCGATTTCGGCGCTTCTGAGGGCCGAAAACGCGATATCGGCCGATTTGCGATCTGTCAGCAGATTCGGTTTCTGGGCAGTTTACATGTCGAACTGCACGGTAGAAACGATAAAACAGCTCCTCCGTGCAGTTTTCATACCGAGTCACCGTCCACTGGGCTCAGCGAGAAAACGCGATTTCGGCGCTTCTGAGGGCCGAAAACGCGATATCGGCCGATTTTCGATCTGTCAGCAGATTCGGTTTCTGGGCAGTTTACATGTCGAACTGCACGGTAGAAACGATAAAACAGCTCCTCCGTGCAGTTTTCATACCGAGTCACCGTCCACTGGGCTCAGCGAGAAAACGCGATTTCGGCGCTTCTGAGGGCCGAAAACGCGATATCGGCCGATTTGCGATCTGTCAGCAGATTCGGTTTCTGGGCAGTTTACATGTCGAACTGCACGGTAGAAACGATAAAACAGCTCCTCCGTGCAGTTTTCATACCGAGTCACCGTCCACTGGGCTCAGCGAGAAAACGCGATTTCGGCGCTTCTGAGGGCCGAAAACGCGATATCGGCCGATTTTCGATCTGTCAGCAGATTCGGTTTCTGGGCAGTTTACATGTCGAACTGCACGGTAGAAACGATAAAACAGCTCCTCCGTGCAGTTTTCATACCGAGTCACCGTCCACTGGGCTCAGCGAGAAAACGCGATTTCGGCGCTTCTGAGGGCCGAAAACGCGATATCGGCCGATTTGCGATCTGTCAGCAGATTCGGTTTCTGGGCAGTTTACATGTCGAACTGCACGGTAGAAACGATAAAACAGCTCCTCCGTGCAGTTTTCATACCGAGTCACCGTCCACTGGGCTCAGCGAGAAAACGCGATTTCGGCGCTTCTGAGGGCCGAAAACGCGATATCGGCCGATTTGCGATCTGTCAGCAGATTCGGTTTCTGGGCAGTTTACATGTCGAACTGCACGGTAGAAACGATAAAACAGCTCCTCCGTGCAGTTTTCATACCGAGTCACCGTCCACTGGGCTCAGCGAGAAAACGCGATTTCGGCGCTTCTGAGGGCCGAAAACGCGATATCGGCCGATTTGCGATCTGTCAGCAGATTCGGTTTCTGGGCAGTTTACATGTCGAACTGCACGGTAGAAACGATAAAACAGCTCCTCCGTGCAGTTTTCATACCGAGTCACCGTCCACTGGGCTCAGCGAGAAAACGCGATTTCGGCGCTTCTGAGGGCCGAAAACGCGATATCGGCCGATTTGCGATCTGTCAGCAGATTCGGTTTCTGGGCAGTTTACATGTCGAACTGCACGGTAGAAACGATAAAACAGCTCCTCCGTGCAGTTTTCATACCGAGTCACCGTCCACTGGGCTCAGCGAGAAAACGCGATTTCGGCGCTTCTGAGGGCCGAAAACGCGATATCGGCCGATTTGCGATCTGTCAGCAGATTCGGTTTCTGGGCAGTTTACATGTCGAACTGCACGGTAGAAACGATAAAACAGCTCCTCCGTGCAGTTTTCATACCGAGTCACCGTCCACTGGGCTCAGCGAGAAAACGCGATTTCGGCGCTTCTGAGGGCCGAAAACGCGATATCGGCCGATTTGCGATCTGTCAGCAGATTCGGTTTCTGGGCAGTTTACATGTCGAACTGCACGGTAGAAACGATAAAACAGCTCCTCCGTGCAGTTTTCATACCGAGTCACCGTCCACTGGGCTCAGCGAGAAAACGCGATTTCGGCGCTTCTGAGGGCCGAAAACGCGATATCGGCCGATTTTCGATCTGTCAGCAGATTCGGTTTCTGGGCAGTTTACATGTCGAACTGCACGGTAGAAACGATAAAACAGCTCCTCCGTGCAGTTTTCATACCGAGTCACCGTCCACTGGGCTCAGCGAGAAAACGCGATTTCGGCGCTTCTGAGGGCCGAAAACGCGATATCGGCCGATTTGCGATCTGTCAGCAGATTCGGTTTCTGGGCAGTTTACATGTCGAACTGCACGGTAGAAACGATAAAACAGCTCCTCCGTGCAGTTTTCATACCGAGTCACCGTCCACTGGGCTCAGCGAGAAAACGCGATTTCGGCGCTTCTGAGGGCCGAAAACGCGATATCGGCCGATTTGCGATCTGTCAGCAGATTCGGTTTCTGGGCAGTTTACATGTCGAACTGCACGGTAGAAACGATAAAACAGCTCCTCCGTGCAGTTTTCATACCGAGTCACCGTCCACTGGGCTCAGCGAGAAAACGCGATTTCGGCGCTTCTGAGGGCCGAAAACGCGATATCGGCCGATTTGCGATCTGTCAGCAGATTCGGTTTCTGGGCAGTTTACATGTCGAACTGCACGGTAGAAACGATAAAACAGCTCCTCCGTGCAGTTTTCATACCGAGTCACCGTCCACTGGGCTCAGCGAGAAAACGCGATTTCGGCGCTTCTGAGGGCCGAAAACGCGATATCGGCCGATTTGCGATCTGTCAGCAGATTCGGTTTCTGGGCAGTTTACATGTCGAACTGCACGGTAGAAACGATAAAACAGCTCCTCCGTGCAGTTTTCATACCGAGTCACCGTCCACTGGGCTCAGCGAGAAAACGCGATTTCGGCGCTTCTGAGGGCCGAAAACGCGATATCGGCCGATTTGCGATCTGTCAGCAGATTCGGTTTCTGGGCAGTTTACATGTCGAACTGCACGGTAGAAACGATAAAACAGCTCCTCCGTGCAGTTTTCATACCGAGTCACCGTCCACTGGGCTCAGCGAGAAAACGCGATTTCGGCGCTTCTGAGGGCCGAAAACGCGATATCGGCCGATTTGCGATCTGTCAGCAGATTCGGTTTCTGGGCAGTTTACATGTCGAACTGCACGGTAGAAACGATAAAACAGCTCCTCCGTGCAGTTTTCATACCGAGTCACCGTCCACTGGGCTCAGCGAGAAAACGCGATTTCGGCGCTTCTGAGGGCCGAAAACGCGATATCGGCCGATTTGCGATCTGTCAGCAGATTCGGTTTCTGGGCAGTTTACATGTCGAACTGCACGGTAGAAACGATAAAACAGCTCCTCCGTGCAGTTTTCATACCGAGTCACCGTCCACTGGGCTCAGCGAGAAAACGCGATTTCGGCGCTTCTGAGGGCCGAAAACGCGATATCGGCCGATTTGCGATCTGTCAGCAGATTCGGTTTCTGGGCAGTTTACATGTCGAACTGCACGGTAGAAACGATAAAACAGCTCCTCCGTGCAGTTTTCATACCGAGTCACCGTCCACTGGGCTCAGCGAGAAAACGCGATTTCGGCGCTTCTGAGGGCCGAAAACGCGATATCGGCCGATTTGCGATCTGTCAGCAGATTCGGTTTCTGGGCAGTTTACATGTCGAACTGCACGGTAGAAACGATAAAACAGCTCCTCCGTGCAGTTTTCATACCGAGTCACCGTCCACTGGGCTCAGCGAGAAAACGCGATTTCGGCGCTTCTGAGGGCCGAAAACGCGATATCGGCCGATTTGCGATCTGTCAGCAGATTCGGTTTCTGGGCAGTTTACATGTCGAACTGCACGGTAGAAACGATAAAACAGCTCCTCCGTGCAGTTTTCATACCGAGTCACCGTCCACTGGGCTCAGCGAGAAAACGCGATTTCGGCGCTTCTGAGGGCCGAAAACGCGATATCGGCCGATTTTCGATCTGTCAGCAGATTCGGTTTCTGGGCAGTTTACATGTCGAACTGCACGGTAGAAACGATAAAACAGCTCCTCCGTGCAGTTTTCATACCGAGTCACCGTCCACTGGGCTCAGCGAGAAAACGCGATTTCGGCGCTTCTGAGGGCCGAAAACGCGATATCGGCCGATTTGCGATCTGTCAGCAGATTCGGTTTCTGGGCAGTTTACATGTCGAACTGCACGGTAGAAACGATAAAACAGCTCCTCCGTGCAGTTTTCATACCGAGTCACCGTCCACTGGGCTCAGCGAGAAAACGCGATTTCGGCGCTTCTGAGGGCCGAAAACGCGATATCGGCCGATTTGCGATCTGTCAGCAGATTCGGTTTCTGGGCAGTTTACATGTCGAACTGCACGGTAGAAACGATAAAACAGCTCCTCCGTGCAGTTTTCATACCGAGTCACCGTCCACTGGGCTCAGCGAGAAAACGCGATTTCGGCGCTTCTGAGGGCCGAAAACGCGATATCGGCCGATTTGCGATCTGTCAGCAGATTCGGTTTCTGGGCAGTTTACATGTCGAACTGCACGGTAGAAACGATAAAACAGCTCCTCCGTGCAGTTTTCATACCGAGTCACCGTCCACTGGGCTCAGCGAGAAAACGCGATTTCGGCGCTTCTGAGGGCCGAAAACGCGATATCGGCCGATTTGCGATCTGTCAGCAGATTCGGTTTCTGGGCAGTTTACATGTCGAACTGCACGGTAGAAACGATAAAACAGCTCCTCCGTGCAGTTTTCATACCGAGTCACCGTCCACTGGGCTCAGCGAGAAAACGCGATTTCGGCGCTTCTGAGGGCCGAAAACGCGATATCGGCCGATTTGCGATCTGTCAGCAGATTCGGTTTCTGGGCAGTTTACATGTCGAACTGCACGGTAGAAACGATAAAACAGCTCCTCCGTGCAGTTTTCATACCGAGTCACCGTCCACTGGGCTCAGCGAGAAAACGCGATTTCGGCGCTTCTGAGGGCCGAAAACGCGATATCGGCCGATTTTCGATCTGTCAGCAGATTCGGTTTCTGGGCAGTTTACATGTCGAACTGCACGGTAGAAACGATAAAACAGCTCCTCCGTGCAGTTTTCATACCGAGTCACCGTCCACTGGGCTCAGCGAGAAAACGCGATTTCGGCGCTTCTGAGGGCCGAAAACGCGATATCGGCCGATTTGCGATCTGTCAGCAGATTCGGTTTCTGGGCAGTTTACATGTCGAACTGCACGGTAGAAACGATAAGAGAGCCTCCGTGCAGTTTTCATACCGAGTCACCGTCCACTGGGCTCAGCGAGAAAACGCGATTTCGGCGCTTCTGAGGGCCGAAAACGCGATATCGGCCGATTTGCGATCTGTCAGCAGATTCGGTTTCTGGGCAGTTTACATGTCGAACTGCACGGTAGAAACGATAAAACAGCTCCTCCGTGCAGTTTTCATACCGAGTCACCGTCCACTGGGCTCAGCGAGAAAACGCGATTTCGGCGCTTCTGAGGGCCGAAAACGCGATATCGGCCGATTTGCGATCTGTCAGCAGATTCGGTTTCTGGGCAGTTTACATGTCGAACTGCACGGTAGAAACGATAAAACAGCTCCTCCGTGCAGTTTTCATACCGAGTCACCGTCCACTGGGCTCAGCGAGAAAACGCGATTTCGGCGCTTCTGAGGGCCGAAAACGCGATATCGGCCGATTTGCGATCTGTCAGCAGATTCGGTTTCTGGGCAGTTTACATGTCGAACTGCACGGTAGAAACGATAAAACAGCTCCTCCGTGCAGTTTTCATACCGAGTCACCGTCCACTGGGCTCAGCGAGAAAACGCGATTTCGGCGCTTCTGAGGGCCGAAAACGCGATATCGGCCGATTTTCGATCTGTCAGCAGATTCGGTTTCTGGGCAGTTTACATGTCGAACTGCACGGTAGAAACGATAAAACAGCTCCTCCGTGCAGTTTTCATACCGAGTCACCGTCCACTGGGCTCAGCGAGAAAACGCGATTTCGGCGCTTCTGAGGGCCGAAAACGCGATATCGGCCGATTTTCGATCTGTCAGCAGATTCGGTTTCTGGGCAGTTTACATGTCGAACTGCACGGTAGAAACGATAAAACAGCTCCTCCGTGCAGTTTTCATACCGAGTCACCGTCCACTGGGCTCAGCGAGAAAACGCGATTTCGGCGCTTCTGAGGGCCGAAAACGCGATATCGGCCGATTTGCGATCTGTCAGCAGATTCGGTTTCTGGGCAGTTTACATGTCGAACTGCACGGTAGAAACGATAAAACAGCTCCTCCGTGCAGTTTTCATACCGAGTCACCGTCCACTGGGCTCAGCGAGAAAACGCGATTTCGGCGCTTCTGAGGGCCGAAAACGCGATATCGGCCGATTTGCGATCTGTCAGCAGATTCGGTTTCTGGGCAGTTTACATGTCGAACTGCACGGTAGAAACGATAAAACAGCTCCTCCGTGCAGTTTTCATACCGAGTCACCGTCCACTGGGCTCAGCGAGAAAACGCGATTTCGGCGCTTCTGAGGGCCGAAAACGCGATATCGGCCGATTTGCGATCTGTCAGCAGATTCGGTTTCTGGGCAGTTTACATGTCGAACTGCACGGTAGAAACGATAAAACAGCTCCTCCGTGCAGTTTTCATACCGAGTCACCGTCCACTGGGCTCAGCGAGAAAACGCGATTTCGGCGCTTCTGAGGGCCGAAAACGCGATATCGGCCGATTTGCGATCTGTCAGCAGATTCGGTTTCTGGGCAGTTTACATGTCGAACTGCACGGTAGAAACGATAAAACAGCTCCTCCGTGCAGTTTTCATACCGAGTCACCGTCCACTGGGCTCAGCGAGAAAACGCGATTTCGGCGCTTCTGAGGGCCGAAAACGCGATATCGGCCGATTTGCGATCTGTCAGCAGATTCGGTTTCTGGGCAGTTTACATGTCGAACTGCACGGTAGAAACGATAAAACAGCTCCTCCGTGCAGTTTTCATACCGAGTCACCGTCCACTGGGCTCAGCGAGAAAACGCGATTTCGGCGCTTCTGAGGGCCGAAAACGCGATATCGGCCGATTTGCGATCTGTCAGCAGATTCGGTTTCTGGGCAGTTTACATGTCGAACTGCACGGTAGAAACGATAAAACAGCTCCTCCGTGCAGTTTTCATACCGAGTCACCGTCCACTGGGCTCAGCGAGAAAACGCGATTTCGGCGCTTCTGAGGGCCGAAAACGCGATATCGGCCGATTTGCGATCTGTCAGCAGATTCGGTTTCTGGGCAGTTTACATGTCGAACTGCACGGTAGAAACGATAAAACAGCTCCTCCGTGCAGTTTTCATACCGAGTCACCGTCCACTGGGCTCAGCGAGAAAACGCGATTTCGGCGCTTCTGAGGGCCGAAAACGCGATATCGGCCGATTTGCGATCTGTCAGCAGATTCGGTTTCTGGGCAGTTTACATGTCGAACTGCACGGTAGAAACGATAAAACAGCTCCTCCGTGCAGTTTTCATACCGAGTCACCGTCCACTGGGCTCAGCGAGAAAACGCGATTTCGGCGCTTCTGAGGGCCGAAAACGCGATATCGGCCGATTTGCGATCTGTCAGCAGATTCGGTTTCTGGGCAGTTTACATGTCGAACTGCACGGTAGAAACGATAAAACAGCTCCTCCGTGCAGTTTTCATACCGAGTCACCGTCCACTGGGCTCAGCGAGAAAACGCGATTTCGGCGCTTCTGAGGGCCGAAAACGCGATATCGGCGATTTGCGATCTGTCAGCAGATTCGGTTTCTGGGCAGTTTACATGTCGAACTGCACGGTAGAAACGATAAAACAGCTCCTCCGTGCAGTTTTCATACCGAGTCACCGTCCACTGGGCTCAGCGAGAAAACGCGATTTCGGCGCTTCTGAGGGCCGAAAACGCGATATCGGCCGATTTGCGATCTGTCAGCAGATTCGGTTTCTGGGCAGTTTACATGTCGAACTGCACGGTAGAAACGATAAAACAGCTCCTCCGTGCAGTTTTCATACCGAGTCACCGTCCACTGGGCTCAGCGAGAAAACGCGATTTCGGCGCTTCTGAGGGCCGAAAACGCGATATCGGCCGATTTGCGATCTGTCAGCAGATTCGGTTTCTGGGCAGTTTACATGTCGAACTGCACGGTAGAAACGATAAAACAGCTCCTCCGTGCAGTTTTCATACCGAGTCACCGTCCACTGGGCTCAGCGAGAAAACGCGATTTCGGCGCTTCTGAGGGCCGAAAACGCGATATCGGCCGATTTGCGATCTGTCAGCAGATTCGGTTTCTGGGCAGTTTACATGTCGAACTGCACGGTAGAAACGATAAAACAGCTCCTCCGTGCAGTTTTCATACCGAGTCACCGTCCACTGGGCTCAGCGAGAAAACGCGATTTCGGCGCTTCTGAGGGCCGAAAACGCGATATCGGCCGATTTGCGATCTGTCAGCAGATTCGGTTTCTGGGCAGTTTACATGTCGAACTGCACGGTAGAAACGATAAAACAGCTCCTCCGTGCAGTTTTCATACCGAGTCACCGTCCACTGGGCTCAGCGAGAAAACGCGATTTCGGCGCTTCTGAGGGCCGAAAACGCGATATCGGCCGATTTGCGATCTGTCAGCAGATTCGGTTTCTGGGCAGTTTACATGTCGAACTGCACGGTAGAAACGATAAAACAGCTCCTCCGTGCAGTTTTCATACCGAGTCACCGTCCACTGGGCTCAGCGAGAAAACGCGATTTCGGCGCTTCTGAGGGCCGAAAACGCGATATCGGCCGATTTTCGATCTGTCAGCAGATTCGGTTTCTGGGCAGTTTACATGTCGAACTGCACGGTAGAAACGATAAAACAGCTCCTCCGTGCAGTTTTCATACCGAGTCACCGTCCACTGGGCTCAGCGAGAAAACGCGATTTCGGCGCTTCTGAGGGCCGAAAACGCGATATCGGCCGATTTGCGATCTGTCAGCAGATTCGGTTTCTGGGCAGTTTACATGTCGAACTGCACGGTAGAAACGATAAAACAGCTCCTCCGTGCAGTTTTCATACCGAGTCACCGTCCACTGGGCTCAGCGAGAAAACGCGATTTCGGCGCTTCTGAGGGCCGAAAACGCGATATCGGCCGATTTGCGATCTGTCAGCAGATTCGGTTTCTGGGCAGTTTACATGTCGAACTGCACGGTAGAAACGATAAAACAGCTCCTCCGTGCAGTTTTCATACCGAGTCACCGTCCACTGGGCTCAGCGAGAAAACGCGATTTCGGCGCTTCTGAGGGCCGAAAACGCGATATCGGCCGATTTGCGATCTGTCAGCAGATTCGGTTTCTGGGCAGTTTACATGTCGAACTGCACGGTAGAAACGATAAAACAGCTCCTCCGTGCAGTTTTCATACCGAGTCACCGTCCACTGGGCTCAGCGAGAAAACGCGATTTCGGCGCTTCTGAGGGCCGAAAACGCGATATCGGCCGATTTGCGATCTGTCAGCAGATTCGGTTTCTGGGCAGTTTATGTCGAACTGCACGGTAGAAACGATAAAACAGCTCCTCCGTGCAGTTTTCATACCGAGTCACCGTCCACTGGGCTCAGCGAGAAAACGCGATTTCGGCGCTTCTGAGGGCCGAAAACGCGATATCGGCCGATTTGCGATCTGTCAGCAGATTCGGTTTCTGGGCAGTTTACATGTCGAACTGCACGGTAGAAACGATAAAACAGCTCCTCCGTGCAGTTTTCATACCGAGTCACCGTCCACTGGGCTCAGCGAGAAAACGCGATTTCGGCGCTTCTGAGGGCCGAAAACGCGATATCGGCCGATTTGCGATCTGTCAGCAGATTCGGTTTCTGGGCAGTTTACATGTCGAACTGCACGGTAGAAACGATAAAACAGCTCCTCCGTGCAGTTTTCATACCGAGTCACCGTCCACTGGGCTCAGCGAGAAAACGCGATTTCGGCGCTTCTGAGGGCCGAAAACGCGATATCGGCCGATTTTCGATCTGTCAGCAGATTCGGTTTCTGGGCAGTTTACATGTCGAACTGCACGGTAGAAACGATAAAACAGCTCCTCCGTGCAGTTTTCATACCGAGTCACCGTCCACTGGGCTCAGCGAGAAAACGCGATTTCGGCGCTTCTGAGGGCCGAAAACGCGATATCGGCCGATTTGCGATCTGTCAGCAGATTCGGTTTCTGGGCAGTTTACATGTCGAACTGCACGGTAGAAACGATAAAACAGCTCCTCCGTGCAGTTTTCATACCGAGTCACCGTCCACTGGGCTCAGCGAGAAAACGCGATTTCGGCGCTTCTGAGGGCCGAAAACGCGATATCGGCCGATTTGCGATCTGTCAGCAGATTCGGTTTCTGGGCAGTTTACATGTCGAACTGCACGGTAGAAACGATAAAACAGCTCCTCCGTGCAGTTTTCATACCGAGTCACCGTCCACTGGGCTCAGCGAGAAAACGCGATTTCGGCGCTTCTGAGGGCCGAAAACGCGATATCGGCCGATTTGCGATCTGTCAGCAGATTCGGTTTCTGGGCAGTTTACATGTCGAACTGCACGGTAGAAACGATAAAACAGCTCCTCCGTGCAGTTTTCATACCGAGTCACCGTCCACTGGGCTCAGCGAGAAAACGCGATTTCGGCGCTTCTGAGGGCCGAAAACGCGATATCGGCCGATTTGCGATCTGTCAGCAGATTCGGTTTCTGGGCAGTTTACATGTCGAACTGCACGGTAGAAACGATAAAACAGCTCCTCCGTGCAGTTTTCATACCGAGTCACCGTCCACTGGGCTCAGCGAGAAAACGCGATTTCGGCGCTTCTGAGGGCCGAAAACGCGATATCGGCCGATTTGCGATCTGTCAGCAGATTCGGTTTCTGGGCAGTTTACATGTCGAACTGCACGGTAGAAACGATAAAACAGCTCCTCCGTGCAGTTTTCATACCGAGTCACCGTCCACTGGGCTCAGCGAGAAAACGCGATTTCGGCGCTTCTGAGGGCCGAAAACGCGATATCGGCCGATTTGCGATCTGTCAGCAGATTCGGTTTCTGGGCAGTTTACATGTCGAACTGCACGGTAGAAACGATAAAACAGCTCCTCCGTGCAGTTTTCATACCGAGTCACCGTCCACTGGGCTCAGCGAGAAAACGCGATTTCGGCGCTTCTGAGGGCCGAAAACGCGATATCGGCCGATTTTCGATCTGTCAGCAGATTCGGTTTCTGGGCAGTTTACATGTCGAACTGCACGGTAGAAACGATAAAACAGCTCCTCCGTGCAGTTTTCATACCGAGTCACCGTCCACTGGGCTCAGCGAGAAAACGCGATTTCGGCGCTTCTGAGGGCCGAAAACGCGATATCGGCCGATTTGCGATCTGTCAGCAGATTCGGTTTCTGGGCAGTTTACATGTCGAACTGCACGGTAGAAACGATAAAACAGCTCCTCCGTGCAGTTTTCATACCGAGTCACCGTCCACTGGGCTCAGCGAGAAAACGCGATTTCGGCGCTTCTGAGGGCCGAAAACGCGATATCGGCCGATTTGCGATCTGTCAGCAGATTCGGTTTCTGGGCAGTTTACATGTCGAACTGCACGGTAGAAACGATAAAACAGCTCCTCCGTGCAGTTTTCATACCGAGTCACCGTCCACTGGGCTCAGCGAGAAAACGCGATTTCGGCGCTTCTGAGGGCCGAAAACGCGATATCGGCCGATTTGCGATCTGTCAGCAGATTCGGTTTCTGGGCAGTTTACATGTCGAACTGCACGGTAGAAACGATAAAACAGCTCCTCCGTGCAGTTTTCATACCGAGTCACCGTCCACTGGGCTCAGCGAGAAAACGCGATTTCGGCGCTTCTGAGGGCCGAAAACGCGATATCGGCCGATTTGCGATCTGTCAGCAGATTCGGTTTCTGGGCAGTTTACATGTCGAACTGCACGGTAGAAACGATAAAACAGCTCCTCCGTGCAGTTTTCATACCGAGTCACCGTCCACTGGGCTCAGCGAGAAAACGCGATTTCGGCGCTTCTGAGGGCCGAAAACGCGATATCGGCCGATTTGCGATCTGTCAGCAGATTCGGTTTCTGGGCAGTTTACATGTCGAACTGCACGGTAGAAACGATAAAACAGCTCCTCCGTGCAGTTTTCATACCGAGTCACCGTCCACTGGGCTCAGCGAGAAAACGCGATTTCGGCGCTTCTGAGGGCCGAAAACGCGATATCGGCCGATTTGCGATCTGTCAGCAGATTCGGTTTCTGGGCAGTTTACATGTCGAACTGCACGGTAGAAACGATAAAACAGCTCCTCCGTGCAGTTTTCATACCGAGTCACCGTCCACTGGGCTCAGCGAGAAAACGCGATTTCGGCGCTTCTGAGGGCCGAAAACGCGATATCGGCCGATTTGCGATCTGTCAGCAGATTCGGTTTCTGGGCAGTTTACATGTCGAACTGCACGGTAGAAACGATAAAACAGCTCCTCCGTGCAGTTTTCATACCGAGTCACCGTCCACTGGGCTCAGCGAGAAAACGCGATTTCGGCGCTTCTGAGGGCCGAAAACGCGATATCGGCCGATTTGCGATCTGTCAGCAGATTCGGTTTCTGGGCAGTTTACATGTCGAACTGCACGGTAGAAACGATAAAACAGCTCCTCCGTGCAGTTTTCATACCGAGTCACCGTCCACTGGGCTCAGCGAGAAAACGCGATTTCGGCGCTTCTGAGGGCCGAAAACGCGATATCGGCCGATTTGCGATCTGTCAGCAGATTCGGTTTCTGGGCAGTTTACATGTCGAACTGCACGGTAGAAACGATAAAACAGCTCCTCCGTGCAGTTTTCATACCGAGTCACCGTCCACTGGGCTCAGCGAGAAAACGCGATTTCGGCGCTTCTGAGGGCCGAAAACGCGATATCGGCCGATTTGCGATCTGTCAGCAGATTCGGTTTCTGGGCAGTTTACATGTCGAACTGCACGGTAGAAACGATAAAACAGCTCCTCCGTGCAGTTTTCATACCGAGTCACCGTCCACTGGGCTCAGCGAGAAAACGCGATTTCGGCGCTTCTGAGGGCCGAAAACGCGATATCGGCCGATTTGCGATCTGTCAGCAGATTCGGTTTCTGGGCAGTTTACATGTCGAACTGCACGGTAGAAACGATAAAACAGCTCCTCCGTGCAGTTTTCATACCGAGTCACCGTCCACTGGGCTCAGCGAGAAAACGCGATTTCGGCGCTTCTGAGGGCCGAAAACGCGATATCGGCCGATTTGCGATCTGTCAGCAGATTCGGTTTCTGGGCAGTTTACATGTCGAACTGCACGGTAGAAACGATAAAACAGCTCCTCCGTGCAGTTTTCATACCGAGTCACCGTCCACTGGGCTCAGCGAGAAAACGCGATTTCGGCGCTTCTGAGGGCCGAAAACGCGATATCGGCCGATTTTCGATCTGTCAGCAGATTCGGTTTCTGGGCAGTTTACATGTCGAACTGCACGGTAGAAACGATAAAACAGCTCCTCCGTGCAGTTTTCATACCGAGTCACCGTCCACTGGGCTCAGCGAGAAAACGCGATTTCGGCGCTTCTGAGGGCCGAAAACGCGATATCGGCCGATTTTCGATCTGTCAGCAGATTCGGTTTCTGGGCAGTTTACATGTCGAACTGCACGGTAGAAACGATAAAACAGCTCCTCCGTGCAGTTTTCATACCGAGTCACCGTCCACTGGGCTCAGCGAGAAAACGCGATTTCGGCGCTTCTGAGGGCCGAAAACGCGATATCGGCCGATTTTCGATCTGTCAGCAGATTCGGTTTCTGGGCAGTTTACATGTCGAACTGCACGGTAGAAACGATAAAACAGCTCCTCCGTGCAGTTTTCATACCGAGTCACCGTCCACTGGGCTCAGCGAGAAAACGCGATTTCGGCGCTTCTGAGGGCCGAAAACGCGATATCGGCCGATTTGCGATCTGTCAGCAGATTCGGTTTCTGGGCAGTTTACATGTCGAACTGCACGGTAGAAACGATAAAACAGCTCCTCCGTGCAGTTTTCATACCGAGTCACCGTCCACTGGGCTCAGCGAGAAAACGCGATTTCGGCGCTTCTGAGGGCCGAAAACGCGATATCGGCCGATTTGCGATCTGTCAGCAGATTCGGTTTCTGGGCAGTTTACATGTCGAACTGCACGGTAGAAACGATAAAACAGCTCCTCCGTGCAGTTTTCATACCGAGTCACCGTCCACTGGGCTCAGCGAGAAAACGCGATTTCGGCGCTTCTGAGGGCCGAAAACGCGATATCGGCCGATTTGCGATCTGTCAGCAGATTCGGTTTCTGGGCAGTTTACATGTCGAACTGCACGGTAGAAACGATAAAACAGCTCCTCCGTGCAGTTTTCATACCGAGTCACCGTCCACTGGGCTCAGCGAGAAAACGCGATTTCGGCGCTTCTGAGGGCCGAAAACGCGATATCGGCCGATTTGCGATCTGTCAGCAGATTCGGTTTCTGGGCAGTTTACATGTCGAACTGCACGGTAGAAACGATAAAACAGCTCCTCCGTGCAGTTTTCATACCGAGTCACCGTCCACTGGGCTCAGCGAGAAAACGCGATTTCGGCGCTTCTGAGGGCCGAAAACGCGATATCGGCCGATTTGCGATCTGTCAGCAGATTCGGTTTCTGGGCAGTTTACATGTCGAACTGCACGGTAGAAACGATAAAACAGCTCCTCCGTGCAGTTTTCATACCGAGTCACCGTCCACTGGGCTCAGCGAAAACGCGATTTCGGCGCTTCTGAGGGCCGAAAACGCGATATCGGCCGATTTTCGATCTGTCAGCAGATTCGGTTTCTGGGCAGTTTACATGTCGAACTGCACGGTAGAAACGATAAAACAGCTCCTCCGTGCAGTTTTCATACCGAGTCACCGTCCACTGGGCTCAGCGAGAAAACGCGATTTCGGCGCTTCTGAGGGCCGAAAACGCGATATCGGCCGATTTGCGATCTGTCAGCAGATTCGGTTTCTGGGCAGTTTACATGTCGAACTGCACGGTAGAAACGATAAAACAGCTCCTCCGTGCAGTTTTCATACCGAGTCACCGTCCACTGGGCTCAGCGAGAAAACGCGATTTCGGCGCTTCTGAGGGCCGAAAACGCGATATCGGCCGATTTGCGATCTGTCAGCAGATTCGGTTTCTGGGCAGTTTACATGTCGAACTGCACGGTAGAAACGATAAAACAGCTCCTCCGTGCAGTTTTCATACCGAGTCACCGTCCACTGGGCTCAGCGAGAAAACGCGATTTCGGCGCTTCTGAGGGCCGAAAACGCGATATCGGCCGATTTGCGATCTGTCAGCAGATTCGGTTTCTGGGCAGTTTACATGTCGAACTGCACGGTAGAAACGATAAAACAGCTCCTCCGTGCAGTTTTCATACCGAGTCACCGTCCACTGGGCTCAGCGAGAAAACGCGATTTCGGCGCTTCTGAGGGCCGAAAACGCGATATCGGCCGATTTGCGATCTGTCAGCAGATTCGGTTTCTGGGCAGTTTACATGTCGAACTGCACGGTAGAAACGATAAAACAGCTCCTCCGTGCAGTTTTCATACCGAGTCACCGTCCACTGGGCTCAGCGAGAAAACGCGATTTCGGCGCTTCTGAGGGCCGAAAACGCGATATCGGCCGATTTTCGATCTGTCAGCAGATTCGGTTTCTGGGCAGTTTACATGTCGAACTGCACGGTAGAAACGATAAAACAGCTCCTCCGTGCAGTTTTCATACCGAGTCACCGTCCACTGGGCTCAGCGAGAAAACGCGATTTCGGCGCTTCTGAGGGCCGAAAACGCGATATCGGCCGATTTGCGATCTGTCAGCAGATTCGGTTTCTGGGCAGTTTACATGTCGAACTGCACGGTAGAAACGATAAAACAGCTCCTCCGTGCAGTTTTCATACCGAGTCACCGTCCACTGGGCTCAGCGAGAAAACGCGATTTCGGCGCTTCTGAGGGCCGAAAACGCGATATCGGCCGATTTGCGATCTGTCAGCAGATTCGGTTTCTGGGCAGTTTACATGTCGAACTGCACGGTAGAAACGATAAAACAGCTCCTCCGTGCAGTTTTCATACCGAGTCACCGTCCACTGGGCTCAGCGAGAAAACGCGATTTCGGCGCTTCTGAGGGCCGAAAACGCGATATCGGCCGATTTTCGATCTGTCAGCAGATTCGGTTTCTGGGCAGTTTACATGTCGAACTGCACGGTAGAAACGATAAAACAGCTCCTCCGTGCAGTTTTTTCATACCGAGTCACCGTCCACTGGGCTCAGCGAGAAAACGCGATTTCGGCGCTTCTGAGGGCCGAAAACGCGATATCGGCCGATTTGCGATCTGTCAGCAGATTCGGTTTCTGGGCAGTTTACATGTCGAACTGCACGGTAGAAACGATAAAACAGCTCCTCCGTGCAGTTTTCATACCGAGTCACCGTCCACTGGGCTCAGCGAGAAAACGCGATTTCGGCGCTTCTGAGGGCCGAAAACGCGATATCGGCCGATTTGCGATCTGTCAGCAGATTCGGTTTCTGGGCAGTTTACATGTCGAACTGCACGGTAGAAACGATAAAACAGCTCCTCCGTGCAGTTTTCATACCGAGTCACCGTCCACTGGGCTCAGCGAGAAAACGCGATTTCGGCGCTTCTGAGGGCCGAAAACGCGATATCGGCCGATTTGCGATCTGTCAGCAGATTCGGTTTCTGGGCAGTTTACATGTCGAACTGCACGGTAGAAACGATAAAACAGCTCCTCCGTGCAGTTTTCATACCGAGTCACCGTCCACTGGGCTCAGCGAGAAAACGCGATTTCGGCGCTTCTGAGGGCCGAAAACGCGATATCGGCCGATTTGCGATCTGTCAGCAGATTCGGTTTCTGGGCAGTTTACATGTCGAACTGCACGGTAGAAACGATAAAACAGCTCCTCCGTGCAGTTTTCATACCGAGTCACCGTCCACTGGGCTCAGCGAGAAAACGCGATTTCGGCGCTTCTGAGGGCCGAAAACGCGATATCGGCCGATTTGCGATCTGTCAGCAGATTCGGTTTCTGGGCAGTTTACATGTCGAACTGCACGGTAGAAACGATAAAACAGCTCCTCCGTGCAGTTTTCATACCGAGTCACCGTCCACTGGGCTCAGCGAGAAAACGCGATTTCGGCGCTTCTGAGGGCCGAAAACGCGATATCGGCCGATTTTCGATCTGTCAGCAGATTCGGTTTCTGGGCAGTTTACATGTCGAACTGCACGGTAGAAACGATAAAACAGCTCCTCCGTGCAGTTTTCATACCGAGTCACCGTCCACTGGGCTCAGCGAGAAAACGCGATTTCGGCGCTTCTGAGGGCCGAAAACGCGATATCGGCCGATTTGCGATCTGTCAGCAGATTCGGTTTCTGGGCAGTTTACATGTCGAACTGCACGGTAGAAACGATAAAACAGCTCCTCCGTGCAGTTTTCATACCGAGTCACCGTCCACTGGGCTCAGCGAGAAAACGCGATTTCGGCGCTTCTGAGGGCCGAAAACGCGATATCGGCCGATTTGCGATCTGTCAGCAGATTCGGTTTCTGGGCAGTTTACATGTCGAACTGCACGGTAGAAACGATAAAACAGCTCCTCCGTGCAGTTTTCATACCGAGTCACCGTCCACTGGGCTCAGCGAGAAAACGCGATTTCGGCGCTTCTGAGGGCCGAAAACGCGATATCGGCCGATTTGCGATCTGTCAGCAGATTCGGTTTCTGGGCAGTTTACATGTCGAACTGCACGGTAGAAACGATAAAACAGCTCCTCCGTGCAGTTTTCATACCGAGTCACCGTCCACTGGGCTCAGCGAGAAAACGCGATTTCGGCGCTTCTGAGGGCCGAAAACGCGATATCGGCCGATTTGCGATCTGTCAGCAGATTCGGTTTCTGGGCAGTTTACATGTCGAACTGCACGGTAGAAACGATAAAACAGCTCCTCCGTGCAGTTTTCATACCGAGTCACCGTCCACTGGGCTCAGCGAGAAAACGCGATTTCGGCGCTTCTGAGGGCCGAAAACGCGATATCGGCCGATTTGCGATCTGTCAGCAGATTCGGTTTCTGGGCAGTTTACATGTCGAACTGCACGGTAGAAACGATAAAACAGCTCCTCCGTGCAGTTTTCATACCGAGTCACCGTCCACTGGGCTCAGCGAGAAAACGCGATTTCGGCGCTTCTGAGGGCCGAAAACGCGATATCGGCCGATTTGCGATCTGTCAGCAGATTCGGTTTCTGGGCAGTTTACATGTCGAACTGCTGTACGGTAGAAACGATAAAACAGCTCCTCCGTGCAGTTTTCATACCGAGTCACCGTCCACTGGGCTCAGCGAGAAAACGCGATTTCGGCGCTTCTGAGGGCCGAAAACGCGATATCGGCCGATTTTCGATCTGTCAGCAGATTCGGTTTCTGGGCAGTTTACATGTCGAACTGCACGGTAGAAACGATAAAACAGCTCCTCCGTGCAGTTTTCATACCGAGTCACCGTCCACTGGGCTCAGCGAGAAAACGCGATTTCGGCGCTTCTGAGGGCCGAAAACGCGATATCGGCCGATTTGCGATCTGTCAGCAGATTCGGTTTCTGGGCAGTTTACATGTCGAACTGCACGGTAGAAACGATAAAACAGCTCCTCCGTGCAGTTTTCATACCGAGTCACCGTCCACTGGGCTCAGCGAGAAAACGCGATTTCGGCGCTTCTGAGGGCCGAAAACGCGATATCGGCCGATTTTCGATCTGTCAGCAGATTCGGTTTCTGGGCAGTTTACATGTCGAACTGCACGGTAGAAACGATAAAACAGCTCCTCCGTGCAGTTTTCATACCGAGTCACCGTCCACTGGGCTCAGCGAGAAAACGCGATTTCGGCGCTTCTGAGGGCCGAAAACGCGATATCGGCCGATTTGCGATCTGTCAGCAGATTCGGTTTCTGGGCAGTTTACATGTCGAACTGCACGGTAGAAACGATAAAACAGCTCCTCCGTGCAGTTTTCATACCGAGTCACCGTCCACTGGGCTCAGCGAGAAAACGCGATTTCGGCGCTTCTGAGGGCCGAAAACGCGATATCGGCCGATTTGCGATCTGTCAGCAGATTCGGTTTCTGGGCAGTTTACATGTCGAACTGCACGGTAGAAACGATAAAACAGCTCCTCCGTGCAGTTTTCATACCGAGTCACCGTCCACTGGGCTCAGCGAGAAAACGCGATTTCGGCGCTTCTGAGGGCCGAAAACGCGATATCGGCCGATTTGCGATCTGTCAGCAGATTCGGTTTCTGGGCAGTTTACATGTCGAACTGCACGGTAGAAACGATAAAACAGCTCCTCCGTGCAGTTTTCATACCGAGTCACCGTCCACTGGGCTCAGCGAGAAAACGCGATTTCGGCGCTTCTGAGGGCCGAAAACGCGATATCGGCCGATTTGCGATCTGTCAGCAGATTCGGTTTCTGGGCAGTTTACATGTCGAACTGCACGGTAGAAACGATAAAACAGCTCCTCCGTGCAGTTTTCATACCGAGTCACCGTCCACTGGGCTCAGCGAGAAAACGCGATTTCGGCGCTTCTGAGGGCCGAAAACGCGATATCGGCCGATTTGCGATCTGTCAGCAGATTCGGTTTCTGGGCAGTTTACATGTCGAACTGCACGGTAGAAACGATAAAACAGCTCCTCCGTGCAGTTTTCATACCGAGTCACCGTCCACTGGGCTCAGCGAGAAAACGCGATTTCGGCGCTTCTGAGGGCCGAAAACGCGATATCGGCCGATTTGCGATCTGTCAGCAGATTCGGTTTCTGGGCAGTTTACATGTCGAACTGCACGGTAGAAACGATAAAACAGCTCCTCCGTGCAGTTTTCATACCGAGTCACCGTCCACTGGGCTCAGCGAGAAAACGCGATTTCGGCGCTTCTGAGGGCCGAAAACGCGATATCGGCCGATTTGCGATCTGTCAGCAGATTCGGTTTCTGGGCAGTTTACATGTCGAACTGCACGGTAGAAACGATAAAACAGCTCCTCCGTGCAGTTTTCATACCGAGTCACCGTCCACTGGGCTCAGCGAGAAAACGCGATTTCGGCGCTTCTGAGGGCCGAAAACGCGATATCGGCCGATTTTCGATCTGTCAGCAGATTCGGTTTCTGGGCAGTTTACATGTCGAACTGCACGGTAGAAACGATAAAACAGCTCCTCCGTGCAGTTTTCATACCGAGTCACCGTCCACTGGGCTCAGCGAGAAAACGCGATTTCGGCGCTTCTGAGGGCCGAAAACGCGATATCGGCCGATTTGCGATTTGCGATCTGTCAGCAGATTCGGTTTCTGGGCAGTTTACATGTCGAACTGCACGGTAGAAACGATAAAACAGCTCCTCCGTGCAGTTTTCATACCGAGTCACCGTCCACTGGGCTCAGCGAGAAAACGCGATTTCGGCGCTTCTGAGGGCCGAAAACGCGATATCGGCCGATTTGCGATCTGTCAGCAGATTCGGTTTCTGGGCAGTTTACATGTCGAACTGCACGGTAGAAACGATAAAACAGCTCCTCCGTGCAGTTTTCATACCGAGTCACCGTCCACTGGGCTCAGCGAGAAAACGCGATTTCGGCGCTTCTGAGGGCCGAAAACGCGATATCGGCCGATTTTCGATCTGTCAGCAGATTCGGTTTCTGGGCAGTTTACATGTCGAACTGCACGGTAGAAACGATAAAACAGCTCCTCCGTGCAGTTTTCATACCGAGTCACCGTCCACTGGGCTCAGCGAGAAAACGCGATTTCGGCGCTTCTGAGGGCCGAAAACGCGATATCGGCCGATTTGCGATCTGTCAGCAGATTCGGTTTCTGGGCAGTTTACATGTCGAACTGCACGGTAGAAACGATAAAACAGCTCCTCCGTGCAGTTTTCATACCGAGTCACCGTCCACTGGGCTCAGCGAGAAAACGCGATTTCGGCGCTTCTGAGGGCCGAAAACGCGATATCGGCCGATTTGCGATCTGTCAGCAGATTCGGTTTCTGGGCAGTTTACATGTCGAACTGCACGGTAGAAACGATAAAACAGCTCCTCCGTGCAGTTTTCATACCGAGTCACCGTCCACTGGGCTCAGCGAGAAAACGCGATTTCGGCGCTTCTGAGGGCCGAAAACGCGATATCGGCCGATTTGCGATCTGTCAGCAGATTCGGTTTCTGGGCAGTTTACATGTCGAACTGCACGGTAGAAACGATAAAACAGCTCCTCCGTGCAGTTTTCATACCGAGTCACCGTCCACTGGGCTCAGCGAGAAAACGCGATTTCGGCGCTTCTGAGGGCCGAAAACGCGATATCGGCCGATTTGCGATCTGTCAGCAGATTCGGTTTCTGGGCAGTTTACATGTCGAACTGCACGGTAGAAACGATAAAACAGCTCCTCCGTGCAGTTTTCATACCGAGTCACCGTCCACTGGGCTCAGCGAGAAAACGCGATTTCGGCGCTTCTGAGGGCCGAAAACGCGATATCGGCCGATTTGCGATCTGTCAGCAGATTCGGTTTCTGGGCAGTTTACATGTCGAACTGCACGGTAGAAACGATAAAACAGCTCCTCCGTGCAGTTTTCATACCGAGTCACCGTCCACTGGGCTCAGCGAGAAAACGCGATTTCGGCGCTTCTGAGGGCCGAAAACGCGATATCGGCCGATTTGCGATCTGTCAGCAGATTCGGTTTCTGGGCAGTTTACATGTCGAACTGCACGGTAGAAACGATAAAACAGCTCCTCCGTGCAGTTTTCATACCGAGTCACCGTCCACTGGGCTCAGCGAGAAAACGCGATTTCGGCGCTTCTGAGGGCCGAAAACGCGATATCGGCCGATTTGCGATCTGTCAGCAGATTCGGTTTCTGGGCAGTTTACATGTCGAACTGCACGGTAGAAACGATAAAACAGCTCCTCCGTGCAGTTTTCATACCGAGTCACCGTCCACTGGGCTCAGCGAGAAAACGCGATTTCGGCGCTTCTGAGGGCCGAAAACGCGATATCGGCCGATTTGCGATCTGTCAGCAGATTCGGTTTCTGGGCAGTTTACATGTCGAACTGCACGGTAGAAACGATAAAACAGCTCCTCCGTGCAGTTTTCATACCGAGTCACCGTCCACTGGGCTCAGCGAGAAAACGCGATTTCGGCGCTTCTGAGGGCCGAAAACGCGATATCGGCCGATTTGCGATCTGTCAGCAGATTCGGTTTCTGGGCAGTTTACATGTCGAACTGCACGGTAGAAACGATAAAACAGCTCCTCCGTGCAGTTTTCATACCGAGTCACCGTCCACTGGGCTCAGCGAGAAAACGCGATTTCGGCGCTTCTGAGGGCCGAAAACGCGATATCGGCCGATTTGCGATCTGTCAGCAGATTCGGTTTCTGGGCAGTTTACATGTCGAACTGCACGGTAGAAACGATAAAACAGCTCCTCCGTGCAGTTTTCATACCGAGTCACCGTCCACTGGGCTCAGCGAGAAAACGCGATTTCGGCGCTTCTGAGGGCCGAAAACGCGATATCGGCCGATTTGCGATCTGTCAGCAGATTCGGTTTCTGGGCAGTTTACATGTCGAACTGCACGGTAGAAACGATAAAACAGCTCCTCCGTGCAGTTTTCATACCGAGTCACCGTCCACTGGGCTCAGCGAGAAAACGCGATTTCGGCGCTTCTGAGGGCCGAAAACGCGATATCGGCCGATTTGCGATCTGTCAGCAGATTCGGTTTCTGGGCAGTTTACATGTCGAACTGCACGGTAGAAACGATAAAACAGCTCCTCCGTGCAGTTTTCATACCGAGTCACCGTCCACTGGGCTCAGCGAGAAAACGCGATTTCGGCGCTTCTGAGGGCCGAAAACGCGATATCGGCCGATTTGCGATCTGTCAGCAGATTCGGTTTCTGGGCAGTTTACATGTCGAACTGCACGGTAGAAACGATAAAACAGCTCCTCCGTGCAGTTTTCATACCGAGTCACCGTCCACTGGGCTCAGCGAGAAAACGCGATTTCGGCGCTTCTGAGGGCCGAAAACGCGATATCGGCCGATTTGCGATCTGTCAGCAGATTCGGTTTCTGGGCAGTTTACATGTCGAACTGCACGGTAGAAACGATAAAACAGCTCCTCCGTGCAGTTTTCATACCGAGTCACCGTCCACTGGGCTCAGCGAGAAAACGCGATTTCGGCGCTTCTGAGGGCCGAAAACGCGATATCGGCCGATTTTCGATCTGTCAGCAGATTCGGTTTCTGGGCAGTTTACATGTCGAACTGCACGGTAGAAACGATAAAACAGCTCCTCCGTGCAGTTTTCATACCGAGTCACCGTCCACTGGGCTCAGCGAGAAAACGCGATTTCGGCGCTTCTGAGGGCCGAAAACGCGATATCGGCCGATTTGCGATCTGTCAGCAGATTCGGTTTCTGGGCAGTTTACATGTCGAACTGCACGGTAGAAACGATAAAACAGCTCCTCCGTGCAGTTTTCATACCGAGTCACCGTCCACTGGGCTCAGCGAGAAAACGCGATTTCGGCGCTTCTGAGGGCCGAAAACGCGATATCGGCCGATTTTCGATCTGTCAGCAGATTCGGTTTCTGGGCAGTTTACATGTCGAACTGCACGGTAGAAACGATAAAACAGCTCCTCCGTGCAGTTTTCATACCGAGTCACCGTCCACTGGGCTCAGCGAGAAAACGCGATTTCGGCGCTTCTGAGGGCCGAAAACGCGATATCGGCCGATTTGCGATCTGTCAGCAGATTCGGTTTCTGGGCAGTTTACATGTCGAACTGCACGGTAGAAACGATAAAACAGCTCCTCCGTGCAGTTTTCATACCGAGTCACCGTCCACTGGGCTCAGCGAGAAAACGCGATTTCGGCGCTTCTGAGGGCCGAAAACGCGATATCGGCCGATTTGCGATCTGTCAGCAGATTCGGTTTCTGGGCAGTTTACATGTCGAACTGCACGGTAGAAACGATAAAACAGCTCCTCCGTGCAGTTTTCATACCGAGTCACCGTCCACTGGGCTCAGCGAGAAAACGCGATTTCGGCGCTTCTGAGGGCCGAAAACGCGATATCGGCCGATTTGCGATCTGTCAGCAGATTCGGTTTCTGGGCAGTTTACATGTCGAACTGCACGGTAGAAACGATAAAACAGCTCCTCCGTGCAGTTTTCATACCGAGTCACCGTCCACTGGGCTCAGCGAGAAAACGCGATTTCGGCGCTTCTGAGGGCCGAAAACGCGATATCGGCCGATTTGCGATCTGTCAGCAGATTCGGTTTCTGGGCAGTTTACATGTCGAACTGCACGGTAGAAACGATAAAACAGCTCCTCCGTGCAGTTTTCATACCGAGTCACCGTCCACTGGGCTCAGCGAGAAAACGCGATTTCGGCGCTTCTGAGGGCCGAAAACGCGATATCGGCCGATTTTCGATCTGTCAGCAGATTCGGTTTCTGGGCAGTTTACATGTCGAACTGCACGGTAGAAACGATAAAACAGCTCCTCCGTGCAGTTTTCATACCGAGTCACCGTCCACTGGGCTCAGCGAGAAAACGCGATTTCGGCGCTTCTGAGGGCCGAAAACGCGATATCGGCCGATTTGCGATCTGTCAGCAGATTCGGTTTCTGGGCAGTTTACATGTCGAACTGCACGGTAGAAACGATAAAACAGCTCCTCCGTGCAGTTTTCATACCGAGTCACCGTCCACTGGGCTCAGCGAGAAAACGCGATTTCGGCGCTTCTGAGGGCCGAAAACGCGATATCGGCCGATTTGCGATCTGTCAGCAGATTCGGTTTCTGGGCAGTTTACATGTCGAACTGCACGGTAGAAACGATAAAACAGCTCCTCCGTGCAGTTTTCATACCGAGTCACCGTCCACTGGGCTCAGCGAGAAAACGCGATTTCGGCGCTTCTGAGGGCCGAAAACGCGATATCGGCCGATTTGCGATCTGTCAGCAGATTCGGTTTCTGGGCAGTTTACATGTCGAACTGCACGGTAGAAACGATAAAACAGCTCCTCCGTGCAGTTTTCATACCGAGTCACCGTCCACTGGGCTCAGCGAGAAAACGCGATTTCGGCGCTTCTGAGGGCCGAAAACGCGATATCGGCCGATTTGCGATCTGTCAGCAGATTCGGTTTCTGGGCAGTTTACATGTCGAACTGCACGGTAGAAACGATAAAACAGCTCCTCCGTGCAGTTTTCATACCGAGTCACCGTCCACTGGGCTCAGCGAGAAAACGCGATTTCGGCGCTTCTGAGGGCCGAAAACGCGATATCGGCCGATTTGCGATCTGTCAGCAGATTCGGTTTCTGGGCAGTTTACATGTCGAACTGCACGGTAGAAACGATAAAACAGCTCCTCCGTGCAGTTTTCATACCGAGTCACCGTCCACTGGGCTCAGCGAGAAAACGCGATTTCGGCGCTTCTGAGGGCCGAAAACGCGATATCGGCCGATTTGCGATCTGTCAGCAGATTCGGTTTCTGGGCAGTTTACATGTCGAACTGCACGGTAGAAACGATAAAACAGCTCCTCCGTGCAGTTTTCATACCGAGTCACCGTCCACTGGGCTCAGCGAGAAAACGCGATTTCGGCGCTTCTGAGGGCCGAAAACGCGATATCGGCCGATTTGCGATCTGTCAGCAGATTCGGTTTCTGGGCAGTTTACATGTCGAACTGCACGGTAGAAACGATAAAACAGCTCCTCCGTGCAGTTTTCATACCGAGTCACCGTCCACTGGGCTCAGCGAGAAAACGCGATTTCGGCGCTTCTGAGGGCCGAAAACGCGATATCGGCCGATTTGCGATCTGTCAGCAGATTCGGTTTCTGGGCAGTTTACATGTCGAACTGCACGGTAGAAACGATAAAACAGCTCCTCCGTGCAGTTTTCATACCGAGTCACCGTCCACTGGGCTCAGCGAGAAAACGCGATTTCGGCGCTTCTGAGGGCCGAAAACGCGATATCGGCCGATTTGCGATCTGTCAGCAGATTCGGTTTCTGGGCAGTTTACATGTCGAACTGCACGGTAGAAACGATAAAACAGCTCCTCCGTGCAGTTTTCATACCGAGTCACCGTCCACTGGGCTCAGCGAGAAAACGCGATTTCGGCGCTTCTGAGGGCCGAAAACGCGATATCGGCCGATTTGCGATCTGTCAGCAGATTCGGTTTCTGGGCAGTTTACATGTCGAACTGCACGGTAGAAACGATAAAACAGCTCCTCCGTGCAGTTTTCATACCGAGTCACCGTCCACTGGGCTCAGCGAGAAAACGCGATTTCGGCGCTTCTGAGGGCCGAAAACGCGATATCGGCCGATTTGCGATCTGTCAGCAGATTCGGTTTCTGGGCAGTTTACATGTCGAACTGCACGGTAGAAACGATAAAACAGCTCCTCCGTGCAGTTTTCATACCGAGTCACCGTCCACTGGGCTCAGCGAGAAAACGCGATTTCGGCGCTTCTGAGGGCCGAAAACGCGATATCGGCCGATTTTCGATCTGTCAGCAGATTCGGTTTCTGGGCAGTTTACATGTCGAACTGCACGGTAGAAACGATAAAACAGCTCCTCCGTGCAGTTTTCATACCGAGTCACCGTCCACTGGGCTCAGCGAGAAAACGCGATTTCGGCGCTTCTGAGGGCCGAAAACGCGATATCGGCCGATTTGCGATCTGTCAGCAGATTCGGTTTCTGGGCAGTTTACATGTCGAACTGCACGGTAGAAACGATAAAACAGCTCCTCCGTGCAGTTTTCATACCGAGTCACCGTCCACTGGGCTCAGCGAGAAAACGCGATTTCGGCGCTTCTGAGGGCCGAAAACGCGATATCGGCCGATTTGCGATCTGTCAGCAGATTCGGTTTCTGGGCAGTTTACATGTCGAACTGCACGGTAGAAACGATAAAACAGCTCCTCCGTGCAGTTTTCATACCGAGTCACCGTCCACTGGGCTCAGCGAGAAAACGCGATTTCGGCGCTTCTGAGGGCCGAAAACGCGATATCGGCCGATTTGCGATCTGTCAGCAGATTCGGTTTCTGGGCAGTTTACATGTCGAACTGCACGGTAGAAACGATAAAACAGCTCCTCCGTGCAGTTTTCATACCGAGTCACCGTCCACTGGGCTCAGCGAGAAAACGCGATTTCGGCGCTTCTGAGGGCCGAAAACGCGATATCGGCCGATTTGCGATCTGTCAGCAGATTCGGTTTCTGGGCAGTTTACATGTCGAACTGCACGGTAGAAACGATAAAACAGCTCCTCCGTGCAGTTTTCATACCGAGTCACCGTCCACTGGGCTCAGCGAGAAAACGCGATTTCGGCGCTTCTGAGGGCCGAAAACGCGATATCGGCCGATTTGCGATCTGTCAGCAGATTCGGTTTCTGGGCAGTTTACATGTCGAACTGCACGGTAGAAACGATAAAACAGCTCCTCCGTGCAGTTTTCATACCGAGTCACCGTCCACTGGGCTCAGCGAGAAAACGCGATTTCGGCGCTTCTGAGGGCCGAAAACGCGATATCGGCCGATTTGCGATCTGTCAGCAGATTCGGTTTCTGGGCAGTTTACATGTCGAACTGCACGGTAGAAACGATAAAACAGCTCCTCCGTGCAGTTTTCATACCGAGTCACCGTCCACTGGGCTCAGCGAGAAAACGCGATTTCGGCGCTTCTGAGGGCCGAAAACGCGATATCGGCCGATTTGCGATCTGTCAGCAGATTCGGTTTCTGGGCAGTTTACATGTCGAACTGCACGGTAGAAACGATAAAACAGCTCCTCCGTGCAGTTTTCATACCGAGTCACCGTCCACTGGGCTCAGCGAGAAAACGCGATTTCGGCGCTTCTGAGGGCCGAAAACGCGATATCGGCCGATTTTCGATCTGTCAGCAGATTCGGTTTCTGGGCAGTTTACATGTCGAACTGCACGGTAGAAACGATAAAACAGCTCCTCCGTGCAGTTTTCATACCGAGTCACCGTCCACTGGGCTCAGCGAGAAAACGCGATTTCGGCGCTTCTGAGGGCCGAAAACGCGATATCGGCCGATTTGCGATCTGTCAGCAGATTCGGTTTCTGGGCAGTTTACATGTCGAACTGCACGGTAGAAACGATAAAACAGCTCCTCCGTGCAGTTTTCATACCGAGTCACCGTCCACTGGGCTCAGCGAGAAAACGCGATTTCGGCGCTTCTGAGGGCCGAAAACGCGATATCGGCCGATTTGCGATCTGTCAGCAGATTCGGTTTCTGGGCAGTTTACATGTCGAACTGCACGGTAGAAACGATAAAACAGCTCCTCCGTGCAGTTTTCATACCGAGTCACCGTCCACTGGGCTCAGCGAGAAAACGCGATTTCGGCGCTTCTGAGGGCCGAAAACGCGATATCGGCCGATTTGCGATCTGTCAGCAGATTCGGTTTCTGGGCAGTTTACATGTCGAACTGCACGGTAGAAACGATAAAACAGCTCCTCCGTGCAGTTTTCATACCGAGTCACCGTCCACTGGGCTCAGCGAGAAAACGCGATTTCGGCGCTTCTGAGGGCCGAAAACGCGATATCGGCCGATTTGCGATCTGTCAGCAGATTCGGTTTCTGGGCAGTTTACATGTCGAACTGCACGGTAGAAACGATAAAACAGCTCCTCCGTGCAGTTTTCATACCGAGTCACCGTCCACTGGGCTCAGCGAGAAAACGCGATTTCGGCGCTTCTGAGGGCCGAAAACGCGATATCGGCCGATTTTCGATCTGTCAGCAGATTCGGTTTCTGGGCAGTTTACATGTCGAACTGCACGGTAGAAACGATAAAACAGCTCCTCCGTGCAGTTTTCATACCGAGTCACCGTCCACTGGGCTCAGCGAGAAAACGCGATTTCGGCGCTTCTGAGGGCCGAAAACGCGATATCGGCCGATTTGCGATCTGTCAGCAGATTCGGTTTCTGGGCAGTTTACATGTCGAACTGCACGGTAGAAACGATAAAACAGCTCCTCCGTGCAGTTTTCATACCGAGTCACCGTCCACTGGGCTCAGCGAGAAAACGCGATTTCGGCGCTTCTGAGGGCCGAAAACGCGATATCGGCCGATTTGCGATCTGTCAGCAGATTCGGTTTCTGGGCAGTTTACATGTCGAACTGCACGGTAGAAACGATAAAACAGCTCCTCCGTGCAGTTTTCATACCGAGTCACCGTCCACTGGGCTCAGCGAGAAAACGCGATTTCGGCGCTTCTGAGGGCCGAAAACGCGATATCGGCCGATTTGCGATCTGTCAGCAGATTCGGTTTCTGGGCAGTTTACATGTCGAACTGCACGGTAGAAACGATAAAACAGCTCCTCCGTGCAGTTTTCATACCGAGTCACCGTCCACTGGGCTCAGCGAGAAAACGCGATTTCGGCGCTTCTGAGGGCCGAAAACGCGATATCGGCCGATTTGCGATCTGTCAGCAGATTCGGTTTCTGGGCAGTTTACATGTCGAACTGCACGGTAGAAACGATAAAACAGCTCCTCCGTGCAGTTTTCATACCGAGTCACCGTCCACTGGGCTCAGCGAGAAAACGCGATTTCGGCGCTTCTGAGGGCCGAAAACGCGATATCGGCCGATTTTCGATCTGTCAGCAGATTCGGTTTCTGGGCAGTTTACATGTCGAACTGCACGGTAGAAACGATAAAACAGCTCCTCCGTGCAGTTTTCATACCGAGTCACCGTCCACTGGGCTCAGCGAGAAAACGCGATTTCGGCGCTTCTGAGGGCCGAAAACGCGATATCGGCCGATTTGCGATCTGTCAGCAGATTCGGTTTCTGGGCAGTTTACATGTCGAACTGCACGGTAGAAACGATAAAACAGCTCCTCCGTGCAGTTTTCATACCGAGTCACCGTCCACTGGGCTCAGCGAGAAAACGCGATTTCGGCGCTTCTGAGGGCCGAAAACGCGATATCGGCCGATTTGCGATCTGTCAGCAGATTCGGTTTCTGGGCAGTTTACATGTCGAACTGCACGGTAGAAACGATAAAACAGCTCCTCCGTGCAGTTTTCATACCGAGTCACCGTCCACTGGGCTCAGCGAGAAAACGCGATTTCGGCGCTTCTGAGGGCCGAAAACGCGATATCGGCCGATTTGCGATCTGTCAGCAGATTCGGTTTCTGGGCAGTTTACATGTCGAACTGCACGGTAGAAACGATAAAACAGCTCCTCCGTGCAGTTTTCATACCGAGTCACCGTCCACTGGGCTCAGCGAGAAAACGCGATTTCGGCGCTTCTGAGGGCCGAAAACGCGATATCGGCCGATTTGCGATCTGTCAGCAGATTCGGTTTCTGGGCAGTTTACATGTCGAACTGCACGGTAGAAACGATAAAACAGCTCCTCCGTGCAGTTTTCATACCGAGTCACCGTCCACTGGGCTCAGCGAGAAAACGCGATTTCGGCGCTTCTGAGGGCCGAAAACGCGATATCGGCCGATTTGCGATCTGTCAGCAGATTCGGTTTCTGGGCAGTTTACATGTCGAACTGCACGGTAGAAACGATAAAACAGCTCCTCCGTGCAGTTTTCATACCGAGTCACCGTCCACTGGGCTCAGCGAGAAAACGCGATTTCGGCGCTTCTGAGGGCCGAAAACGCGATATCGGCCGATTTGCGATCTGTCAGCAGATTCGGTTTCTGGGCAGTTTACATGTCGAACTGCACGGTAGAAACGATAAAACAGCTCCTCCGTGCAGTTTTCATACCGAGTCACCGTCCACTGGGCTCAGCGAGAAAACGCGATTTCGGCGCTTCTGAGGGCCGAAAACGCGATATCGGCCGATTTTCGATCTGTCAGCAGATTCGGTTTCTGGGCAGTTTACATGTCGAACTGCACGGTAGAAACGATAAAACAGCTCCTCCGTGCAGTTTTCATACCGAGTCACCGTCCACTGGGCTCAGCGAGAAAACGCGATTTCGGCGCTTCTGAGGGCCGAAAACGCGATATCGGCCGATTTGCGATCTGTCAGCAGATTCGGTTTCTGGGCAGTTTACATGTCGAACTGCACGGTAGAAACGATAAAACAGCTCCTCCGTGCAGTTTTCATACCGAGTCACCGTCCACTGGGCTCAGCGAGAAAACGCGATTTCGGCGCTTCTGAGGGCCGAAAACGCGATATCGGCCGATTTGCGATCTGTCAGCAGATTCGGTTTCTGGGCAGTTTACATGTCGAACTGCACGGTAGAAACGATAAAACAGCTCCTCCGTGCAGTTTTCATACCGAGTCACCGTCCACTGGGCTCAGCGAGAAAACGCGATTTCGGCGCTTCTGAGGGCCGAAAACGCGATATCGGCCGATTTGCGATCTGTCAGCAGATTCGGTTTCTGGGCAGTTTACATGTCGAACTGCACGGTAGAAACGATAAAACAGCTCCTCCGTGCAGTTTTCATACCGAGTCACCGTCCACTGGGCTCAGCGAGAAAACGCGATTTCGGCGCTTCTGAGGGCCGAAAACGCGATATCGGCCGATTTGCGATCTGTCAGCAGATTCGGTTTCTGGGCAGTTTACATGTCGAACTGCACGGTAGAAACGATAAAACAGCTCCTCCGTGCAGTTTTCATACCGAGTCACCGTCCACTGGGCTCAGCGAGAAAACGCGATTTCGGCGCTTCTGAGGGCCGAAAACGCGATATCGGCCGATTTGCGATCTGTCAGCAGATTCGGTTTCTGGGCAGTTTACATGTCGAACTGCACGGTAGAAACGATAAAACAGCTCCTCCGTGCAGTTTTCATACCGAGTCACCGTCCACTGGGCTCAGCGAGAAAACGCGATTTCGGCGCTTCTGAGGGCCGAAAACGCGATATCGGCCGATTTGCGATCTGTCAGCAGATTCGGTTTCTGGGCAGTTTACATGTCGAACTGCACGGTAGAAACGATAAAACAGCTCCTCCGTGCAGTTTTCATACCGAGTCACCGTCCACTGGGCTCAGCGAGAAAACGCGATTTCGGCGCTTCTGAGGGCCGAAAACGCGATATCGGCCGATTTGCGATCTGTCAGCAGATTCGGTTTCTGGGCAGTTTACATGTCGAACTGCACGGTAGAAACGATAAAACAGCTCCTCCGTGCAGTTTTCATACCGAGTCACCGTCCACTGGGCTCAGCGAGAAAACGCGATTTCGGCGCTTCTGAGGGCCGAAAACGCGATATCGGCCGATTTTCGATCTGTCAGCAGATTCGGTTTCTGGGCAGTTTACATGTCGAACTGCACGGTAGAAACGATAAAACAGCTCCTCCGTGCAGTTTTCATACCGAGTCACCGTCCACTGGGCTCAGCGAGAAAACGCGATTTCGGCGCTTCTGAGGGCCGAAAACGCGATATCGGCCGATTTTCGATCTGTCAGCAGATTCGGTTTCTGGGCAGTTTACATGTCGAACTGCACGGTAGAAACGATAAAACAGCTCCTCCGTGCAGTTTTCATACCGAGTCACCGTCCACTGGGCTCAGCGAGAAAACGCGATTTCGGCGCTTCTGAGGGCCGAAAACGCGATATCGGCCGATTTGCGATCTGTCAGCAGATTCGGTTTCTGGGCAGTTTACATGTCGAACTGCACGGTAGAAACGATAAAACAGCTCCTCCGTGCAGTTTTCATACCGAGTCACCGTCCACTGGGCTCAGCGAGAAAACGCGATTTCGGCGCTTCTGAGAGCCGAAAACGCGATATCGGCCGATTTGCGATCTGTCAGCAGATTCGGTTTCTGGGCAGTTTACATGTCGAACTGCACGGTAGAAACGATAAAACAGCTCCTCCGTGCAGTTTTCATACCGAGTCACCGTCCACTGGGCTCAGCGAGAAAACGCGATTTCGGCGCTTCTGAGGGCCGAAAACGCGATATCGGCCGATTTGCGATCTGTCAGCAGATTCGGTTTCTGGGCAGTTTACATGTCGAACTGCACGGTAGAAACGATAAAACAGCTCCTCCGTGCAGTTTTCATACCGAGTCACCGTCCACTGGGCTCAGCGAGAAAACGCGATTTCGGCGCTTCTGAGGGCCGAAAACGCGATATCGGCCGATTTGCGATCTGTCAGCAGATTCGGTTTCTGGGCAGTTTACATGTCGAACTGCACGGTAGAAACGATAAAACAGCTCCTCCGTGCAGTTTTCATACCGAGTCACCGTCCACTGGGCTCAGCGAGAAAACGCGATTTCGGCGCTTCTGAGGGCCGAAAACGCGATATCGGCCGATTTTCGATCTGTCAGCAGATTCGGTTTCTGGGCAGTTTACATGTCGAACTGCACGGTAGAAACGATAAAACAGCTCCTCCGTGCAGTTTTCATACCGAGTCACCGTCCACTGGGCTCAGCGAGAAAACGCGATTTCGGCGCTTCTGAGGGCCGAAAACGCGATATCGGCCGATTTGCGATCTGTCAGCAGATTCGGTTTCTGGGCAGTTTACATGTCGAACTGCACGGTAGAAACGATAAAACAGCTCCTCCGTGCAGTTTTCATACCGAGTCACCGTCCACTGGGCTCAGCGAGAAAACGCGATTTCGGCGCTTCTGAGGGCCGAAAACGCGATATCGGCCGATTTGCGATCTGTCAGCAGATTCGGTTTCTGGGCAGTTTACATGTCGAACTGCACGGTAGAAACGATAAAACAGCTCCTCCGTGCAGTTTTCATACCGAGTCACCGTCCACTGGGCTCAGCGAGAAAACGCGATTTCGGCGCTTCTGAGGGCCGAAAACGCGATATCGGCCGATTTGCGATCTGTCAGCAGATTCGGTTTCTGGGCAGTTTACATGTCGAACTGCACGGTAGAAACGATAAAACAGCTCCTCCGTGCAGTTTTCATACCGAGTCACCGTCCACTGGGCTCAGCGAGAAAACGCGATTTCGGCGCTTCTGAGGGCCGAAAACGCGATATCGGCCGATTTGCGATCTGTCAGCAGATTCGGTTTCTGGGCAGTTTACATGTCGAACTGCACGGTAGAAACGATAAAACAGCTCCTCCGTGCAGTTTTCATACCGAGTCACCGTCCACTGGGCTCAGCGAGAAAACGCGATTTCGGCGCTTCTGAGGGCCGAAAACGCGATATCGGCCGATTTGCGATCTGTCAGCAGATTCGGTTTCTGGGCAGTTTACATGTCGAACTGCACGGTAGAAACGATAAAACAGCTCCTCCGTGCAGTTTTCATACCGAGTCACCGTCCACTGGGCTCAGCGAGAAAACGCGATTTCGGCGCTTCTGAGGGCCGAAAACGCGATATCGGCCGATTTGCGATCTGTCAGCAGATTCGGTTTCTGGGCAGTTTACATGTCGAACTGCACGGTAGAAACGATAAAACAGCTCCTCCGTGCAGTTTTCATACCGAGTCACCGTCCACTGGGCTCAGCGAGAAAACGCGATTTCGGCGCTTCTGAGGGCCGAAAACGCGATATCGGCCGATTTCGCATCTGTCAGCAGATTCGGTTCCGTGCAGGGCCGAAAACGCGATATCGGCATTTGTCTGTCAGCAGATTCGGTTTCTGGGCAGTTTACATGTCGAACTGCACGGTAGAAACGATAAAACAGCTCCTCCGTGCAGTTTTCATACCGAGTCACCGTCCACTGGGCTCAGCGAGAAAACGCGATTTCGGCGCTTCTGAGGGCCGAAAACGCGATATCGGCCGATTTTCGATCTGTCAGCAGATTCGGTTTCTGGGCAGTTTACATGTCGAACTGCACGGTAGAAACGATAAAACAGCTCCTCCGTGCAGTTTTCATACCGAGTCACCGTCCACTGGGCTCAGCGAGAAAACGCGATTTCGGCGCTTCTGAGGGCCGAAAACGCGATATCGGCCGATTTGCGATCTGTCAGCAGATTCGGTTTCTGGGCAGTTTACATGTCGAACTGCACGGTAGAAACGATAAAACAGCTCCTCCGTGCAGTTTTCATACCGAGTCACCGTCCACTGGGCTCAGCGAGAAAACGCGATTTCGGCGCTTCTGAGGGCCGAAAACGCGATATCGGCCGATTTGCGATCTGTCAGCAGATTCGGTTTCTGGGCAGTTTACATGTCGAACTGCACGGTAGAAACGATAAAACAGCTCCTCCGTGCAGTTTTCATACCGAGTCACCGTCCACTGGGCTCAGCGAGAAAACGCGATTTCGGCGCTTCTGAGGGCCGAAAACGCGATATCGGCCGATTTGCGATCTGTCAGCAGATTCGGTTTCTGGGCAGTTTACATGTCGAACTGCACGGTAGAAACGATAAAACAGCTCCTCCGTGCAGTTTTCATACCGAGTCACCGTCCACTGGGCTCAGCGAGAAAACGCGATTTCGGCGCTTCTGAGGGCCGAAAACGCGATATCGGCCGATTTGCGATCTGTCAGCAGATTCGGTTTCTGGGCAGTTTACATGTCGAACTGCACGGTAGAAACGATAAAACAGCTCCTCCGTGCAGTTTTCATACCGAGTCACCGTCCACTGGGCTCAGCGAGAAAACGCGATTTCGGCGCTTCTGAGGGCCGAAAACGCGATATCGGCCGATTTTCGATCTGTCAGCAGATTCGGTTTCTGGGCAGTTTACATGTCGAACTGCACGGTAGAAACGATAAAACAGCTCCTCCGTGCAGTTTTCATACCGAGTCACCGTCCACTGGGCTCAGCGAGAAAACGCGATTTCGGCGCTTCTGAGGGCCGAAAACGCGATATCGGCCGATTTGCGATCTGTCAGCAGATTCGGTTTCTGGGCAGTTTACATGTCGAACTGCACGGTAGAAACGATAAAACAGCTCCTCCGTGCAGTTTTCATACCGAGTCACCGTCCACTGGGCTCAGCGAGAAAACGCGATTTCGGCGCTTCTGAGGGCCGAAAACGCGATATCGGCCGATTTGCGATCTGTCAGCAGATTCGGTTTCTGGGCAGTTTACATGTCGAACTGCACGGTAGAAACGATAAAACAGCTCCTCCGTGCAGTTTTCATACCGAGTCACCGTCCACTGGGCTCAGCGAGAAAACGCGATTTCGGCGCTTCTGAGGGCCGAAAACGCGATATCGGCCGATTTGCGATCTGTCAGCAGATTCGGTTTCTGGGCAGTTTACATGTCGAACTGCACGGTAGAAACGATAAAACAGCTCCTCCGTGCAGTTTTCATACCGAGTCACCGTCCACTGGGCTCAGCGAGAAAACGCGATTTCGGCGCTTCTGAGGGCCGAAAACGCGATATCGGCCGATTTTCGATCTGTCAGCAGATTCGGTTTCTGGGCAGTTTACATGTCGAACTGCACGGTAGAAACGATAAAACAGCTCCTCCGTGCAGTTTTCATACCGAGTCACCGTCCACTGGGCTCAGCGAGAAAACGCGATTTCGGCGCTTCTGAGGGCCGAAAACGCGATATCGGCCGATTTTCGATCTGTCAGCAGATTCGGTTTCTGGGCAGTTTACATGTCGAACTGCACGGTAGAAACGATAAAACAGCTCCTCCGTGCAGTTTTCATACCGAGTCACCGTCCACTGGGCTCAGCGAGAAAACGCGATTTCGGCGCTTCTGAGGGCCGAAAACGCGATATCGGCCGATTTGCGATCTGTCAGCAGATTCGGTTTCTGGGCAGTTTACATGTCGAACTGCACGGTAGAAACGATAAAACAGCTCCTCCGTGCAGTTTTCATACCGAGTCACCGTCCACTGGGCTCAGCGAGAAAACGCGATTTCGGCGCTTCTGAGGGCCGAAAACGCGATATCGGCCGATTTGCGATCTGTCAGCAGATTCGGTTTCTGGGCAGTTTACATGTCGAACTGCACGGTAGAAACGATAAAACAGCTCCTCCGTGCAGTTTTCATACCGAGTCACCGTCCACTGGGCTCAGCGAGAAAACGCGATTTCGGCGCTTCTGAGGGCCGAAAACGCGATATCGGCCGATTTTCGATCTGTCAGCAGATTCGGTTTCTGGGCAGTTTACATGTCGAACTGCACGGTAGAAACGATAAAACAGCTCCTCCGTGCAGTTTTCATACCGAGTCACCGTCCACTGGGCTCAGCGAGAAAACGCGATTTCGGCGCTTCTGAGGGCCGAAAACGCGATATCGGCCGATTTGCGATCTGTCAGCAGATTCGGTTTCTGGGCAGTTTACATGTCGAACTGCACGGTAGAAACGATAAAACAGCTCCTCCGTGCAGTTTTCATACCGAGTCACCGTCCACTGGGCTCAGCGAGAAAACGCGATTTCGGCGCTTCTGAGGGCCGAAAACGCGATATCGGCCGATTTGCGATCTGTCAGCAGATTCGGTTTCTGGGCAGTTTACATGTCGAACTGCACGGTAGAAACGATAAAACAGCTCCTCCGTGCAGTTTTCATACCGAGTCACCGTCCACTGGGCTCAGCGAGAAAACGCGATTTCGGCGCTTCTGAGGGCCGAAAACGCGATATCGGCCGATTTTCGATCTGTCAGCAGATTCGGTTTCTGGGCAGTTTACATGTCGAACTGCACGGTAGAAACGATAAAACAGCTCCTCCGTGCAGTTTTCATACCGAGTCACCGTCCACTGGGCTCAGCGAGAAAACGCGATTTCGGCGCTTCTGAGGGCCGAAAACGCGATATCGGCCGATTTGCGATCTGTCAGCAGATTCGGTTTCTGGGCAGTTTACATGTCGAACTGCACGGTAGAAACGATAAAACAGCTCCTCCGTGCAGTTTTCATACCGAGTCACCGTCCACTGGGCTCAGCGAGAAAACGCGATTTCGGCGCTTCTGAGGGCCGAAAACGCGATATCGGCCGATTTGCGATCTGTCAGCAGATTCGGTTTCTGGGCAGTTTACATGTCGAACTGCACGGTAGAAACGATAAAACAGCTCCTCCGTGCAGTTTTCATACCGAGTCACCGTCCACTGGGCTCAGCGAGAAAACGCGATTTCGGCGCTTCTGAGGGCCGAAAACGCGATATCGGCCGATTTGCGATCTGTCAGCAGATTCGGTTTCTGGGCAGTTTACATGTCGAACTGCACGGTAGAAACGATAAAACAGCTCCTCCGTGCAGTTTTCATACCGAGTCACCGTCCACTGGGCTCAGCGAGAAAACGCGATTTCGGCGCTTCTGAGGGCCGAAAACGCGATATCGGCCGATTTGCGATCTGTCAGCAGATTCGGTTTCTGGGCAGTTTACATGTCGAACTGCACGGTAGAAACGATAAAACAGCTCCTCCGTGCAGTTTTCATACCGAGTCACCGTCCACTGGGCTCAGCGAGAAAACGCGATTTCGGCGCTTCTGAGGGCCGAAAACGCGATATCGGCCGATTTGCGATCTGTCAGCAGATTCGGTTTCTGGGCAGTTTACATGTCGAACTGCACGGTAGAAACGATAAAACAGCTCCTCCCGTGCAGTTTTCATACCGAGTCACCGTCCACTGGGCTCAGCGAGAAAACGCGATTTCGGCGCTTCTGAGGGCCGAAAACGCGATATCGGCCGATTTGCGATCTGTCAGCAGATTCGGTTTCTGGGCAGTTTACATGTCGAACTGCACGGTAGAAACGATAAAACAGCTCCTCCGTGCAGTTTTCATACCGAGTCACCGTCCACTGGGCTCAGCGAGAAAACGCGATTTCGGCGCTTCTGAGGGCCGAAAACGCGATATCGGCCGATTTGCGATCTGTCAGCAGATTCGGTTTCTGGGCAGTTTACATGTCGAACTGCACGGTAGAAACGATAAAACAGCTCCTCCGTGCAGTTTTCATACCGAGTCACCGTCCACTGGGCTCAGCGAGAAAACGCGATTTCGGCGCTTCTGAGGGCCGAAAACGCGATATCGGCCGATTTGCGATCTGTCAGCAGATTCGGTTTCTGGGCAGTTTACATGTCGAACTGCACGGTAGAAACGATAAAACAGCTCCTCCGTGCAGTTTTCATACCGAGTCACCGTCCACTGGGCTCAGCGAGAAAACGCGATTTCGGCGCTTCTGAGGGCCGAAAACGCGATATCGGCCGATTTTCGATCTGTCAGCAGATTCGGTTTCTGGGCAGTTTACATGTCGAACTGCACGGTAGAAACGATAAAACAGCTCCTCCGTGCAGTTTTCATACCGAGTCACCGTCCACTGGGCTCAGCGAGAAAACGCGATTTCGGCGCTTCTGAGGGCCGAAAACGCGATATCGGCCGATTTGCGATCTGTCAGCAGATTCGGTTTCTGGGCAGTTTACATGTCGAACTGCACGGTAGAAACGATAAAACAGCTCCTCCGTGCAGTTTTCATACCGAGTCACCGTCCACTGGGCTCAGCGAGAAAACGCGATTTCGGCGCTTCTGAGGGCCGAAAACGC
The DNA here is from genome assembly GCA_033815515.1 of Cryptocheilus praepositus. Lineage (NCBI taxonomy): Eukaryota > Metazoa > Arthropoda > Insecta > Hymenoptera > Pompilidae > Cryptocheilus > Cryptocheilus praepositus. The sequence continues at coordinate 399,672 of JAWWQZ010000225.1, read as the reverse complement.
GATATCGGCCGATTTGCGATCTGTCAGCAGATTCGGTTTCTGGGCAGTTTACATGTCGAACTGCACGGTAGAAACGATAAAACAGCTCCTCCGTGCAGTTTTCATACCGAGTCACCGTCCACTGGGCTCAGCGAGAAAACGCGATTTCGGCGCTTCTGAGGGCCGAAAACGCGATATCGGCCGATTTGCGATCTGTCAGCAGATTCGGTTTCTGGGCAGTTTACATGTCGAACTGCACGGTAGAAACGATAAAACAGCTCCTCCGTGCAGTTTTCATACCGAGTCACCGTCCACTGGGCTCAGCGAGAAAACGCGATTTCGGCGCTTCTGAGGGCCGAAAACGCGATATCGGCCGATTTGCGATCTGTCAGCAGATTCGGTTTCTGGGCAGTTTACATGTCGAACTGCACGGTAGAAACGATAAAACAGCTCCTCCGTGCAGTTTTCATACCGAGTCACCGTCCACTGGGCTCAGCGAGAAAACGCGATTTCGGCGCTTCTGAGGGCCGAAAACGCGATATCGGCCGATTTGCGATCTGTCAGCAGATTCGGTTTCTGGGCAGTTTACATGTCGAACTGCACGGTAGAAACGATAAAACAGCTCCTCCGTGCAGTTTTCATACCGAGTCACCGTCCACTGGGCTCAGCGAGAAAACGCGATTTCGGCGCTTCTGAGGGCCGAAAACGCGATATCGGCCGATTTTCGATCTGTCAGCAGATTCGGTTTCTGGGCAGTTTACATGTCGAACTGCACGGTAGAAACGATAAAACAGCTCCTCCGTGCAGTTTTCATACCGAGTCACCGTCCACTGGGCTCAGCGAGAAAACGCGATTTCGGCGCTTCTGAGGGCCGAAAACGCGATATCGGCCGATTTGCGATCTGTCAGCAGATTCGGTTTCTGGGCAGTTTACATGTCGAACTGCACGGTAGAAACGATAAAACAGCTCCTCCGTGCAGTTTTCATACCGAGTCACCGTCCACTGGGCTCAGCGAGAAAACGCGATTTCGGCGCTTCTGAGGGCCGAAAACGCGATATCGGCCGATTTGCGATCTGTCAGCAGATTCGGTTTCTGGGCAGTTTACATGTCGAACTGCACGGTAGAAACGATAAAACAGCTCCTCCGTGCAGTTTTCATACCGAGTCACCGTCCACTGGGCTCAGCGAGAAAACGCGATTTCGGCGCTTCTGAGGGCCGAAAACGCGATATCGGCCGATTTGCGATCTGTCAGCAGATTCGGTTTCTGGGCAGTTTACATGTCGAACTGCACGGTAGAAACGATAAAACAGCTCGTGCAGTTTTCATACCGAGTCACCGTCCACTGGGCTCAGCGAGAAAACGCGATTTCGGCGCTTCTGAGGGCCGAAAACGCGATATCGGCCGATTTGCGATCTGTCAGCAGATTCGGTTTCTGGGCAGTTTACATGTCGAACTGCACGGTAGAAACGATAAAACAGCTCCTCCGTGCAGTTTTCATACCGAGTCACCGTCCACTGGGCTCAGCGAGAAAACGCGATTTCGGCGCTTCTGAGGGCCGAAAACGCGATATCGGCCGATTTGCGATCTGTCAGCAGATTCGGTTTCTGGGCAGTTTACATGTCGAACTGCACGGTAGAAACGATAAAACAGCTCCTCCGTGCAGTTTTCATACCGAGTCACCGTCCACTGGGCTCAGCGAGAAAACGCGATTTCGGCGCTTCTGAGGGCCGAAAACGCGATATCGGCCGATTTGCGATCTGTCAGCAGATTCGGTTTCTGGGCAGTTTACATGTCGAACTGCACGGTAGAAACGATAAAACAGCTCCTCCGTGCAGTTTTCATACCGAGTCACCGTCCACTGGGCTCAGCGAGAAAACGCGATTTCGGCGCTTCTGAGGGCCGAAAACGCGATATCGGCCGATTTGCGATCTGTCAGCAGATTCGGTTTCTGGGCAGTTTACATGTCGAACTGCACGGTAGAAACGATAAAACAGCTCCTCCGTGCAGTTTTCATACCGAGTCACCGTCCACTGGGCTCAGCGAGAAAACGCGATTTCGGCGCTTCTGAGGGCCGAAAACGCGATATCGGCCGATTTGCGATCTGTCAGCAGATTCGGTTTCTGGGCAGTTTACATGTCGAACTGCACGGTAGAAACGATAAAACAGCTCCTCCGTGCAGTTTTCATACCGAGTCACCGTCCACTGGGCTCAGCGAGAAAACGCGATTTCGGCGCTTCTGAGGGCCGAAAACGCGATATCGGCCGATTTGCGATCTGTCAGCAGATTCGGTTTCTGGGCAGTTTACATGTCGAACTGCACGGTAGAAACGATAAAACAGCTCCTCCGTGCAGTTTTCATACCGAGTCACCGTCCACTGGGCTCAGCGAGAAAACGCGATTTCGGCGCTTCTGAGGGCCGAAAACGCGATATCGGCCGATTTGCGATCTGTCAGCAGATTCGGTTTCTGGGCAGTTTACATGTCGAACTGCACGGTAGAAACGATAAAACAGCTCCTCCGTGCAGTTTTCATACCGAGTCACCGTCCACTGGGCTCAGCGAGAAAACGCGATTTCGGCGCTTCTGAGGGCCGAAAACGCGATATCGGCCGATTTGCGATCTGTCAGCAGATTCGGTTTCTGGGCAGTTTACATGTCGAACTGCACGGTAGAAACGATAAAACAGCTCCTCCGTGCAGTTTTCATACCGAGTCACCGTCCACTGGGCTCAGCGAGAAAACGCGATTTCGGCGCTTCTGAGGGCCGAAAACGCGATATCGGCCGATTTGCGATCTGTCAGCAGATTCGGTTTCTGGGCAGTTTACATGTCGAACTGCACGGTAGAAACGATAAAACAGCTCCTCCGTGCAGTTTTCATACCGAGTCACCGTCCACTGGGCTCAGCGAGAAAACGCGATTTCGGCGCTTCTGAGGGCCGAAAACGCGATATCGGCCGATTTTCGATCTGTCAGCAGATTCGGTTTCTGGGCAGTTTACATGTCGAACTGCACGGTAGAAACGATAAAACAGCTCCTCCGTGCAGTTTTCATACCGAGTCACCGTCCACTGGGCTCAGCGAGAAAACGCGATTTCGGCGCTTCTGAGGGCCGAAAACGCGATATCGGCCGATTTGCGATCTGTCAGCAGATTCGGTTTCTGGGCAGTTTACATGTCGAACTGCACGGTAGAAACGATAAAACAGCTCCTCCGTGCAGTTTTCATACCGAGTCACCGTCCACTGGGCTCAGCGAGAAAACGCGATTTCGGCGCTTCTGAGGGCCGAAAACGCGATATCGGCCGATTTGCGATCTGTCAGCAGATTCGGTTTCTGGGCAGTTTACATGTCGAACTGCACGGTAGAAACGATAAAACAGCTCCTCCGTGCAGTTTTCATACCGAGTCACCGTCCACTGGGCTCAGCGAGAAAACGCGATTTCGGCGCTTCTGAGGGCCGAAAACGCGATATCGGCCGATTTGCGATCTGTCAGCAGATTCGGTTTCTGGGCAGTTTACATGTCGAACTGCACGGTAGAAACGATAAAACAGCTCCTCCGTGCAGTTTTCATACCGAGTCACCGTCCACTGGGCTCAGCGAGAAAACGCGATTTCGGCGCTTCTGAGGGCCGAAAACGCGATATCGGCCGATTTGCGATCTGTCAGCAGATTCGGTTTCTGGGCAGTTTACATGTCGAACTGCACGGTAGAAACGATAAAACAGCTCCTCCGTGCAGTTTTCATACCGAGTCACCGTCCACTGGGCTCAGCGAGAAAACGCGATTTCGGCGCTTCTGAGGGCCGAAAACGCGATATCGGCCGATTTGCGATCTGTCAGCAGATTCGGTTTCTGGGCAGTTTACATGTCGAACTGCACGGTAGAAACGATAAAACAGCTCCTCCGTGCAGTTTTCATACCGAGTCACCGTCCACTGGGCTCAGCGAGAAAACGCGATTTCGGCGCTTCTGAGGGCCGAAAACGCGATATCGGCCGATTTGCGATCTGTCAGCAGATTCGGTTTCTGGGCAGTTTACATGTCGAACTGCACGGTAGAAACGATAAAACAGCTCCTCCGTGCAGTTTTCATACCGAGTCACCGTCCACTGGGCTCAGCGAGAAAACGCGATTTCGGCGCTTCTGAGGGCCGAAAACGCGATATCGGCCGATTTTCGATCTGTCAGCAGATTCGGTTTCTGGGCAGTTTACATGTCGAACTGCACGGTAGAAACGATAAAACAGCTCCTCCGTGCAGTTTTCATACCGAGTCACCGTCCACTGGGCTCAGCGAGAAAACGCGATTTCGGCGCTTCTGAGGGCCGAAAACGCGATATCGGCCGATTTGCGATCTGTCAGCAGATTCGGTTTCTGGGCAGTTTACATGTCGAACTGCACGGTAGAAACGATAAAACAGCTCCTCCGTGCAGTTTTCATACCGAGTCACCGTCCACTGGGCTCAGCGAGAAAACGCGATTTCGGCGCTTCTGAGGGCCGAAAACGCGATATCGGCCGATTTGCGATCTGTCAGCAGATTCGGTTTCTGGGCAGTTTACATGTCGAACTGCACGGTAGAAACGATAAAACAGCTCCTCCGTGCAGTTTTCATACCGAGTCACCGTCCACTGGGCTCAGCGAGAAAACGCGATTTCGGCGCTTCTGAGGGCCGAAAACGCGATATCGGCCGATTTGCGATCTGTCAGCAGATTCGGTTTCTGGGCAGTTTACATGTCGAACTGCACGGTAGAAACGATAAAACAGCTCCTCCGTGCAGTTTTCATACCGAGTCACCGTCCACTGGGCTCAGCGAGAAAACGCGATTTCGGCGCTTCTGAGGGCCGAAAACGCGATATCGGCCGATTTTCGATCTGTCAGCAGATTCGGTTTCTGGGCAGTTTACATGTCGAACTGCACGGTAGAAACGATAAAACAGCTCCTCCGTGCAGTTTTCATACCGAGTCACCGTCCACTGGGCTCAGCGAGAAAACGCGATTTCGGCGCTTCTGAGGGCCGAAAACGCGATATCGGCCGATTTGCGATCTGTCAGCAGATTCGGTTTCTGGGCAGTTTACATGTCGAACTGCACGGTAGAAACGATAAAACAGCTCCTCCGTGCAGTTTTCATACCGAGTCACCGTCCACTGGGCTCAGCGAGAAAACGCGATTTCGGCGCTTCTGAGGGCCGAAAACGCGATATCGGCCGATTTGCGATCTGTCAGCAGATTCGGTTTCTGGGCAGTTTACATGTCGAACTGCACGGTAGAAACGATAAAACAGCTCCTCCGTGCAGTTTTCATACCGAGTCACCGTCCACTGGGCTCAGCGAGAAAACGCGATTTCGGCGCTTCTGAGGGCCGAAAACGCGATATCGGCCGATTTGCGATCTGTCAGCAGATTCGGTTTCTGGGCAGTTTACATGTCGAACTGCACGGTAGAAACGATAAAACAGCTCCTCCGTGCAGTTTTCATACCGAGTCACCGTCCACTGGGCTCAGCGAGAAAACGCGATTTCGGCGCTTCTGAGGGCCGAAAACGCGATATCGGCCGATTTTCGATCTGTCAGCAGATTCGGTTTCTGGGCAGTTTACATGTCGAACTGCACGGTAGAAACGATAAAACAGCTCCTCCGTGCAGTTTTCATACCGAGTCACCGTCCACTGGGCTCAGCGAGAAAACGCGATTTCGGCGCTTCTGAGGGCCGAAAACGCGATATCGGCCGATTTGCGATCTGTCAGCAGATTCGGTTTCTGGGCAGTTTACATGTCGAACTGCACGGTAGAAACGATAAAACAGCTCCTCCGTGCAGTTTTCATACCGAGTCACCGTCCACTGGGCTCAGCGAGAAAACGCGATTTCGGCGCTTCTGAGGGCCGAAAACGCGATATCGGCCGATTTGCGATCTGTCAGCAGATTCGGTTTCTGGGCAGTTTACATGTCGAACTGCACGGTAGAAACGATAAAACAGCTCCTCCGTGCAGTTTTCATACCGAGTCACCGTCCACTGGGCTCAGCGAGAAAACGCGATTTCGGCGCTTCTGAGGGCCGAAAACGCGATATCGGCCGATTTGCGATCTGTCAGCAGATTCGGTTTCTGGGCAGTTTACATGTCGAACTGCACGGTAGAAACGATAAAACAGCTCCTCCGTGCAGTTTTCATACCGAGTCACCGTCCACTGGGCTCAGCGAGAAAACGCGATTTCGGCGCTTCTGAGGGCCGAAAACGCGATATCGGCCGATTTGCGATCTGTCAGCAGATTCGGTTTCTGGGCAGTTTACATGTCGAACTGCACGGTAGAAACGATAAAACAGCTCCTCCGTGCAGTTTTCATACCGAGTCACCGTCCACTGGGCTCAGCGAGAAAACGCGATTTCGGCGCTTCTGAGGGCCGAAAACGCGATATCGGCCGATTTGCGATCTGTCAGCAGATTCGGTTTCTGGGCAGTTTACATGTCGAACTGCACGGTAGAAACGATAAAACAGCTCCTCCGTGCAGTTTTCATACCGAGTCACCGTCCACTGGGCTCAGCGAGAAAACGCGATTTCGGCGCTTCTGAGGGCCGAAAACGCGATATCGGCCGATTTGCGATCTGTCAGCAGATTCGGTTTCTGGGCAGTTTACATGTCGAACTGCACGGTAGAAACGATAAAACAGCTCCTCCGTGCAGTTTTCATACCGAGAAAACGCGATTTCGGCTCTTCTGAGGGCCGAAAACGCGATATCGGCCGATTTGCGATCTGTCAGCAGATTCGCTTTACATGTCGAACTGCACGAGAAACGATAAAACAGATTTCGGCAGTTTTCTACCGAGTCAGGGCCAGAAAACGCGATTTCGGCGCTCGAGGGCCGAAAACGCGATATCGGCCGATTTTCGATCTGTCAGCAGATTCGGTTTCTGGGCAGTTTACATGTCGAACTGCACGGTAGAAACGATAAAACAGCTCCTCCGTGCAGTTTTCATACCGAGTCACCGTCCACTGGGCTCAGCGAGAAAACGCGATTTCGGCGCTTCTGAGGGCCGAAAACGCGATATCGGCCGATTTGCGATCTGTCAGCAGATTCGGTTTCTGGGCAGTTTACATGTCGAACTGCACGGTAGAAACGATAAAACAGCTCCTCCGTGCAGTTTTCATACCGAGTCACCGTCCACTGGGCTCAGCGAGAAAACGCGATTTCGGCGCTTCTGAGGGCCGAAAACGCGATATCGGCCGATTTGCGATCTGTCAGCAGATTCGGTTTCTGGGCAGTTTACATGTCGAACTGCACGGTAGAAACGATAAAACAGCTCCTCCGTGCAGTTTTCATACCGAGTCACCGTCCACTGGGCTCAGCGAGAAAACGCGATTTCGGCGCTTCTGAGGGCCGAAAACGCGATATCGGCCGATTTGCGATCTGTCAGCAGATTCGGTTTCTGGGCAGTTTACATGTCGAACTGCACGGTAGAAACGATAAAACAGCTCCTCCGTGCAGTTTTCATACCGAGTCACCGTCCACTGGGCTCAGCGAGAAAACGCGATTTCGGCGCTTCTGAGGGCCGAAAACGCGATATCGGCCGATTTGCGATCTGTCAGCAGATTCGGTTTCTGGGCAGTTTACATGTCGAACTGCACGGTAGAAACGATAAAACAGCTCCTCCGTGCAGTTTTCATACCGAGTCACCGTCCACTGGGCTCAGCGAGAAAACGCGATTTCGGCGCTTCTGAGGGCCGAAAACGCGATATCGGCCGATTTGCGATCTGTCAGCAGATTCGGTTTCTGGGCAGTTTACATGTCGAACTGCACGGTAGAAACGATAAAACAGCTCCTCCGTGCAGTTTTCATACCGAGTCACCGTCCACTGGGCTCAGCGAGAAAACGCGATTTCGGCGCTTCTGAGGGCCGAAAACGCGATATCGGCCGATTTGCGATCTGTCAGCAGATTCGGTTTCTGGGCAGTTTACATGTCGAACTGCACGGTAGAAACGATAAAACAGCTCCTCCGTGCAGTTTTCATACCGAGTCACCGTCCACTGGGCTCAGCGAGAAAACGCGATTTCGGCGCTTCTGAGGGCCGAAAACGCGATATCGGCCGATTTGCGATCTGTCAGCAGATTCGGTTTCTGGGCAGTTTACATGTCGAACTGCACGGTAGAAACGATAAAACAGCTCCTCCGTGCAGTTTTCATACCGAGTCACCGTCCACTGGGCTCAGCGAGAAAACGCGATTTCGGCGCTTCTGAGGGCCGAAAACGCGATATCGGCCGATTTGCGATCTGTCAGCAGATTCGGTTTCTGGGCAGTTTACATGTCGAACTGCACGGTAGAAACGATAAAACAGCTCCTCCGTGCAGTTTTCATACCGAGTCACCGTCCACTGGGCTCAGCGAGAAAACGCGATTTCGGCGCTTCTGAGGGCCGAAAACGCGATATCGGCCGATTTGCGATCTGTCAGCAGATTCGGTTTCTGGGCAGTTTACATGTCGAACTGCACGGTAGAAACGATAAAACAGCTCCTCCGTGCAGTTTTCATACCGAGTCACCGTCCACTGGGCTCAGCGAGAAAACGCGATTTCGGCGCTTCTGAGGGCCGAAAACGCGATATCGGCCGATTTGCGATCTGTCAGCAGATTCGGTTTCTGGGCAGTTTACATGTCGAACTGCACGGTAGAAACGATAAAACAGCTCCTCCGTGCAGTTTTCATACCGAGTCACCGTCCACTGGGCTCAGCGAGAAAACGCGATTTCGGCGCTTCTGAGGGCCGAAAACGCGATATCGGCCGATTTGCGATCTGTCAGCAGATTCGGTTTCTGGGCAGTTTACATGTCGAACTGCACGGTAGAAACGATAAAACAGCTCCTCCGTGCAGTTTTCATACCGAGTCACCGTCCACTGGGCTCAGCGAGAAAACGCGATTTCGGCGCTTCTGAGGGCCGAAAACGCGATATCGGCCGATTTGCGATCTGTCAGCAGATTCGGTTTCTGGGCAGTTTACATGTCGAACTGCACGGTAGAAACGATAAAACAGCTCCTCCGTGCAGTTTTCATACCGAGTCACCGTCCACTGGGCTCAGCGAGAAAACGCGATTTCGGCGCTTCTGAGGGCCGAAAACGCGATATCGGCCGATTTGCGATCTGTCAGCAGATTCGGTTTCTGGGCAGTTTACATGTCGAACTGCACGGTAGAAACGATAAAACAGCTCCTCCGTGCAGTTTTCATACCGAGTCACCGTCCACTGGGCTCAGCGAGAAAACGCGATTTCGGCGCTTCTGAGGGCCGAAAACGCGATATCGGCCGATTTGCGATCTGTCAGCAGATTCGGTTTCTGGGCAGTTTACATGTCGAACTGCACGGTAGAAACGATAAAACAGCTCCTCCGTGCAGTTTTCATACCGAGTCACCGTCCACTGGGCTCAGCGAGAAAACGCGATTTCGGCGCTTCTGAGGGCCGAAAACGCGATATCGGCCGATTTGCGATCTGTCAGCAGATTCGGTTTCTGGGCAGTTTACATGTCGAACTGCACGGTAGAAACGATAAAACAGCTCCTCCGTGCAGTTTTCATACCGAGTCACCGTCCACTGGGCTCAGCGAGAAAACGCGATTTCGGCGCTTCTGAGGGCCGAAAACGCGATATCGGCCGATTTTCGATCTGTCAGCAGATTCGGTTTCTGGGCAGTTTACATGTCGAACTGCACGGTAGAAACGATAAAACAGCTCCTCCGTGCAGTTTTCATACCGAGTCACCGTCCACTGGGCTCAGCGAGAAAACGCGATTTCGGCGCTTCTGAGGGCCGAAAACGCGATATCGGCCGATTTGCGATCTGTCAGCAGATTCGGTTTCTGGGCAGTTTACATGTCGAACTGCACGGTAGAAACGATAAAACAGCTCCTCCGTGCAGTTTTCATACCGAGTCACCGTCCACTGGGCTCAGCGAGAAAACGCGATTTCGGCGCTTCTGAGGGCCGAAAACGCGATATCGGCCGATTTGCGATCTGTCAGCAGATTCGGTTTCTGGGCAGTTTACATGTCGAACTGCACGGTAGAAACGATAAAACAGCTCCTCCGTGCAGTTTTCATACCGAGTCACCGTCCACTGGGCTCAGCGAGAAAACGCGATTTCGGCGCTTCTGAGGGCCGAAAACGCGATATCGGCCGATTTGCGATCTGTCAGCAGATTCGGTTTCTGGGCAGTTTACATGTCGAACTGCACGGTAGAAACGATAAAACAGCTCCTCCGTGCAGTTTTCATACCGAGTCACCGTCCACTGGGCTCAGCGAGAAAACGCGATTTCGGCGCTTCTGAGGGCCGAAAACGCGATATCGGCCGATTTGCGATCTGTCAGCAGATTCGGTTTCTGGGCAGTTTACATGTCGAACTGCACGGTAGAAACGATAAAACAGCTCCTCCGTGCAGTTTTCATACCGAGTCACCGTCCACTGGGCTCAGCGAGAAAACGCGATTTCGGCGCTTCTGAGGGCCGAAAACGCGATATCGGCCGATTTGCGATCTGTCAGCAGATTCGGTTTCTGGGCAGTTTACATGTCGAACTGCACGGTAGAAACGATAAAACAGCTCCTCCGTGCAGTTTTCATACCGAGTCACCGTCCACTGGGCTCAGCGAGAAAACGCGATTTCGGCGCTTCTGAGGGCCGAAAACGCGATATCGGCCGATTTGCGATCTGTCAGCAGATTCGGTTTCTGGGCAGTTTACATGTCGAACTGCACGGTAGAAACGATAAAACAGCTCCTCCGTGCAGTTTTCATACCGAGTCACCGTCCACTGGGCTCAGCGAGAAAACGCGATTTCGGCGCTTCTGAGGGCCGAAAACGCGATATCGGCCGATTTGCGATCTGTCAGCAGATTCGGTTTCTGGGCAGTTTACATGTCGAACTGCACGGTAGAAACGATAAAACAGCTCCTCCGTGCAGTTTTCATACCGAGTCACCGTCCACTGGGCTCAGCGAGAAAACGCGATTTCGGCGCTTCTGAGGGCCGAAAACGCGATATCGGCCGATTTGCGATCTGTCAGCAGATTCGGTTTCTGGGCAGTTTACATGTCGAACTGCACGGTAGAAACGATAAAACAGCTCCTCCGTGCAGTTTTCATACCGAGTCACCGTCCACTGGGCTCAGCGAGAAAACGCGATTTCGGCGCTTCTGAGGGCCGAAAACGCGATATCGGCCGATTTGCGATCTGTCAGCAGATTCGGTTTCTGGGCAGTTTACATGTCGAACTGCACGGTAGAAACGATAAAACAGCTCCTCCGTGCAGTTTTCATACCGAGTCACCGTCCACTGGGCTCAGCGAGAAAACGCGATTTCGGCGCTTCTGAGGGCCGAAAACGCGATATCGGCCGATTTTCGATCTGTCAGCAGATTCGGTTTCTGGGCAGTTTACATGTCGAACTGCACGGTAGAAACGATAAAACAGCTCCTCCGTGCAGTTTTCATACCGAGTCACCGTCCACTGGGCTCAGCGAGAAAACGCGATTTCGGCGCTTCTGAGGGCCGAAAACGCGATATCGGCCGATTTGCGATCTGTCAGCAGATTCGGTTTCTGGGCAGTTTACATGTCGAACTGCACGGTAGAAACGATAAAACAGCTCCTCCGTGCAGTTTTCATACCGAGTCACCGTCCACTGGGCTCAGCGAGAAAACGCGATTTCGGCGCTTCTGAGGGCCGAAAACGCGATATCGGCCGATTTTCGATCTGTCAGCAGATTCGGTTTCTGGGCAGTTTACATGTCGAACTGCACGGTAGAAACGATAAAACAGCTCCTCCGTGCAGTTTTCATACCGAGTCACCGTCCACTGGGCTCAGCGAGAAAACGCGATTTCGGCGCTTCTGAGGGCCGAAAACGCGATATCGGCCGATTTGCGATCTGTCAGCAGATTCGGTTTCTGGGCAGTTTACATGTCGAACTGCACGGTAGAAACGATAAAACAGCTCCTCCGTGCAGTTTTCATACCGAGTCACCGTCCACTGGGCTCAGCGAGAAAACGCGATTTCGGCGCTTCTGAGGGCCGAAAACGCGATATCGGCCGATTTTCGATCTGTCAGCAGATTCGGTTTCTGGGCAGTTTACATGTCGAACTGCACGGTAGAAACGATAAAACAGCTCCTCCGTGCAGTTTTCATACCGAGTCACCGTCCACTGGGCTCAGCGAGAAAACGCGATTTCGGCGCTTCTGAGGGCCGAAAACGCGATATCGGCCGATTTGCGATCTGTCAGCAGATTCGGTTTCTGGGCAGTTTACATGTCGAACTGCACGGTAGAAACGATAAAACAGCTCCTCCGTGCAGTTTTCATACCGAGTCACCGTCCACTGGGCTCAGCGAGAAAACGCGATTTCGGCGCTTCTGAGGGCCGAAAACGCGATATCGGCCGATTTGCGATCTGTCAGCAGATTCGGTTTCTGGGCAGTTTACATGTCGAACTGCACGGTAGAAACGATAAAACAGCTCCTCCGTGCAGTTTTCATACCGAGTCACCGTCCACTGGGCTCAGCGAGAAAACGCGATTTCGGCGCTTCTGAGGGCCGAAAACGCGATATCGGCCGATTTGCGATCTGTCAGCAGATTCGGTTTCTGGGCAGTTTACATGTCGAACTGCACGGTAGAAACGATAAAACAGCTCCTCCGTGCAGTTTTCATACCGAGTCACCGTCCACTGGGCTCAGCGAGAAAACGCGATTTCGGCGCTTCTGAGGGCCGAAAACGCGATATCGGCCGATTTGCGATCTGTCAGCAGATTCGGTTTCTGGGCAGTTTACATGTCGAACTGCACGGTAGAAACGATAAAACAGCTCCTCCGTGCAGTTTTCATACCGAGTCACCGTCCACTGGGCTCAGCGAGAAAACGCGATTTCGGCGCTTCTGAGGGCCGAAAACGCGATATCGGCCGATTTGCGATCTGTCAGCAGATTCGGTTTCTGGGCAGTTTACATGTCGAACTGCACGGTAGAAACGATAAAACAGCTCCTCCGTGCAGTTTTCATACCGAGTCACCGTCCACTGGGCTCAGCGAGAAAACGCGATTTCGGCGCTTCTGAGGGCCGAAAACGCGATATCGGCCGATTTTCGATCTGTCAGCAGATTCGGTTTCTGGGCAGTTTACATGTCGAACTGCACGGTAGAAACGATAAAACAGCTCCTCCGTGCAGTTTTCATACCGAGTCACCGTCCACTGGGCTCAGCGAGAAAACGCGATTTCGGCGCTTCTGAGGGCCGAAAACGCGATATCGGCCGATTTGCGATCTGTCAGCAGATTCGGTTTCTGGGCAGTTTACATGTCGAACTGCACGGTAGAAACGATAAAACAGCTCCTCCGTGCAGTTTTCATACCGAGTCACCGTCCACTGGGCTCAGCGAGAAAACGCGATTTCGGCGCTTCTGAGGGCCGAAAACGCGATATCGGCCGATTTGCGATCTGTCAGCAGATTCGGTTTCTGGGCAGTTTACATGTCGAACTGCACGGTAGAAACGATAAAACAGCTCCTCCGTGCAGTTTTCATACCGAGTCACCGTCCACTGGGCTCAGCGAGAAAACGCGATTTCGGCGCTTCTGAGGGCCGAAAACGCGATATCGGCCGATTTTCGATCTGTCAGCAGATTCGGTTTCTGGGCAGTTTACATGTCGAACTGCACGGTAGAAACGATAAAACAGCTCCTCCGTGCAGTTTTCATACCGAGTCACCGTCCACTGGGCTCAGCGAGAAAACGCGATTTCGGCGCTTCTGAGGGCCGAAAACGCGATATCGGCCGATTTGCGATCTGTCAGCAGATTCGGTTTCTGGGCAGTTTACATGTCGAACTGCACGGTAGAAACGATAAAACAGCTCCTCCGTGCAGTTTTCATACCGAGTCACCGTCCACTGGGCTCAGCGAGAAAACGCGATTTCGGCGCTTCTGAGGGCCGAAAACGCGATATCGGCCGATTTGCGATCTGTCAGCAGATTCGGTTTCTGGGCAGTTTACATGTCGAACTGCACGGTAGAAACGATAAAACAGCTCCTCCGTGCAGTTTTCATACCGAGTCACCGTCCACTGGGCTCAGCGAGAAAACGCGATTTCGGCGCTTCTGAGGGCCGAAAACGCGATATCGGCCGATTTGCGATCTGTCAGCAGATTCGGTTTCTGGGCAGTTTACATGTCGAACTGCACGGTAGAAACGATAAAACAGCTCCTCCGTGCAGTTTTCATACCGAGTCACCGTCCACTGGGCTCAGCGAGAAAACGCGATTTCGGCGCTTCTGAGGGCCGAAAACGCGATATCGGCCGATTTGCGATCTGTCAGCAGATTCGGTTTCTGGGCAGTTTACATGTCGAACTGCACGGTAGAAACGATAAAACAGCTCCTCCGTGCAGTTTTCATACCGAGTCACCGTCCACTGGGCTCAGCGAGAAAACGCGATTTCGGCGCTTCTGAGGGCCGAAAACGCGATATCGGCCGATTTTCGATCTGTCAGCAGATTCGGTTTCTGGGCAGTTTACATGTCGAACTGCACGGTAGAAACGATAAAACAGCTCCTCCGTGCAGTTTTCATACCGAGTCACCGTCCACTGGGCTCAGCGAGAAAACGCGATTTCGGCGCTTCTGAGGGCCGAAAACGCGATATCGGCCGATTTTCGATCTGTCAGCAGATTCGGTTTCTGGGCAGTTTACATGTCGAACTGCACGGTAGAAACGATAAAACAGCTCCTCCGTGCAGTTTTCATACCGAGTCACCGTCCACTGGGCTCAGCGAGAAAACGCGATTTCGGCGCTTCTGAGGGCCGAAAACGCGATATCGGCCGATTTGCGATCTGTCAGCAGATTCGGTTTCTGGGCAGTTTACATGTCGAACTGCACGGTAGAAACGATAAAACAGCTCCTCCGTGCAGTTTTCATACCGAGTCACCGTCCACTGGGCTCAGCGAGAAAACGCGATTTCGGCGCTTCTGAGGGCCGAAAACGCGATATCGGCCGATTTGCGATCTGTCAGCAGATTCGGTTTCTGGGCAGTTTACATGTCGAACTGCACGGTAGAAACGATAAAACAGCTCCTCCGTGCAGTTTTCATACCGAGTCACCGTCCACTGGGCTCAGCGAGAAAACGCGATTTCGGCGCTTCTGAGGGCCGAAAACGCGATATCGGCCGATTTGCGATCTGTCAGCAGATTCGGTTTCTGGGCAGTTTACATGTCGAACTGCACGGTAGAAACGATAAAACAGCTCCTCCGTGCAGTTTTCATACCGAGTCACCGTCCACTGGGCTCAGCGAGAAAACGCGATTTCGGCGCTTCTGAGGGCCGAAAACGCGATATCGGCCGATTTGCGATCTGTCAGCAGATTCGGTTTCTGGGCAGTTTACATGTCGAACTGCACGGTAGAAACGATAAAACAGCTCCTCCGTGCAGTTTTCATACCGAGTCACCGTCCACTGGGCTCAGCGAGAAAACGCGATTTCGGCGCTTCTGAGGGCCGAAAACGCGATATCGGCCGATTTGCGATCTGTCAGCAGATTCGGTTTCTGGGCAGTTTACATGTCGAACTGCACGGTAGAAACGATAAAACAGCTCCTCCGTGCAGTTTTCATACCGAGTCACCGTCCACTGGGCTCAGCGAGAAAACGCGATTTCGGCGCTTCTGAGGGCCGAAAACGCGATATCGGCCGATTTGCGATCTGTCAGCAGATTCGGTTTCTGGGCAGTTTACATGTCGAACTGCACGGTAGAAACGATAAAACAGCTCCTCCGTGCAGTTTTCATACCGAGTCACCGTCCACTGGGCTCAGCGAGAAAACGCGATTTCGGCGCTTCTGAGGGCCGAAAACGCGATATCGGCCGATTTGCGATCTGTCAGCAGATTCGGTTTCTGGGCAGTTTACATGTCGAACTGCACGGTAGAAACGATAAAACAGCTCCTCCGTGCAGTTTTCATACCGAGTCACCGTCCACTGGGCTCAGCGAGAAAACGCGATTTCGGCGCTTCTGAGGGCCGAAAACGCGATATCGGCCGATTTGCGATCTGTCAGCAGATTCGGTTTCTGGGCAGTTTACATGTCGAACTGCACGGTAGAAACGATAAAACAGCTCCTCCGTGCAGTTTTCATACCGAGTCACCGTCCACTGGGCTCAGCGAGAAAACGCGATTTCGGCGCTTCTGAGGGCCGAAAACGCGATATCGGCCGATTTGCGATCTGTCAGCAGATTCGGTTTCTGGGCAGTTTACATGTCGAACTGCACGGTAGAAACGATAAAACAGCTCCTCCGTGCAGTTTTCATACCGAGTCACCGTCCACTGGGCTCAGCGAGAAAACGCGATTTCGGCGCTTCTGAGGGCCGAAAACGCGATATCGGCCGATTTGCGATCTGTCAGCAGATTCGGTTTCTGGGCAGTTTACATGTCGAACTGCACGGTAGAAACGATAAAACAGCTCCTCCGTGCAGTTTTCATACCGAGTCACCGTCCACTGGGCTCAGCGAGAAAACGCGATTTCGGCGCTTCTGAGGGCCGAAAACGCGATATCGGCCGATTTGCGATCTGTCAGCAGATTCGGTTTCTGGGCAGTTTACATGTCGAACTGCACGGTAGAAACGATAAAACAGCTCCTCCGTGCAGTTTTCATACCGAGTCACCGTCCACTGGGCTCAGCGAGAAAACGCGATTTCGGCGCTTCTGAGGGCCGAAAACGCGATATCGGCCGATTTTCGATCTGTCAGCAGATTCGGTTTCTGGGCAGTTTACATGTCGAACTGCACGGTAGAAACGATAAAACAGCTCCTCCGTGCAGTTTTCATACCGAGTCACCGTCCACTGGGCTCAGCGAGAAAACGCGATTTCGGCGCTTCTGAGGGCCGAAAACGCGATATCGGCCGATTTGCGATCTGTCAGCAGATTCGGTTTCTGGGCAGTTTACATGTCGAACTGCACGGTAGAAACGATAAAACAGCTCCTCCGTGCAGTTTTCATACCGAGTCACCGTCCACTGGGCTCAGCGAGAAAACGCGATTTCGGCGCTTCTGAGGGCCGAAAACGCGATATCGGCCGATTTGCGATCTGTCAGCAGATTCGGTTTCTGGGCAGTTTACATGTCGAACTGCACGGTAGAAACGATAAAACAGCTCCTCCGTGCAGTTTTCATACCGAGTCACCGTCCACTGGGCTCAGCGAGAAAACGCGATTTCGGCGCTTCTGAGGGCCGAAAACGCGATATCGGCCGATTTGCGATCTGTCAGCAGATTCGGTTTCTGGGCAGTTTACATGTCGAACTGCACGGTAGAAACGATAAAACAGCTCCTCCGTGCAGTTTTCATACCGAGTCACCGTCCACTGGGCTCAGCGAGAAAACGCGATTTCGGCGCTTCTGAGGGCCGAAAACGCGATATCGGCCGATTTGCGATCTGTCAGCAGATTCGGTTTCTGGGCAGTTTACATGTCGAACTGCACGGTAGAAACGATAAAACAGCTCCTCCGTGCAGTTTTCATACCGAGTCACCGTCCACTGGGCTCAGCGAGAAAACGCGATTTCGGCGCTTCTGAGGGCCGAAAACGCGATATCGGCCGATTTTCGATCTGTCAGCAGATTCGGTTTCTGGGCAGTTTACATGTCGAACTGCACGGTAGAAACGATAAAACAGCTCCTCCGTGCAGTTTTCATACCGAGTCACCGTCCACTGGGCTCAGCGAGAAAACGCGATTTCGGCGCTTCTGAGGGCCGAAAACGCGATATCGGCCGATTTGCGATCTGTCAGCAGATTCGGTTTCTGGGCAGTTTACATGTCGAACTGCACGGTAGAAACGATAAAACAGCTCCTCCGTGCAGTTTTCATACCGAGTCACCGTCCACTGGGCTCAGCGAGAAAACGCGATTTCGGCGCTTCTGAGGGCCGAAAACGCGATATCGGCCGATTTGCGATCTGTCAGCAGATTCGGTTTCTGGGCAGTTTACATGTCGAACTGCACGGTAGAAACGATAAAACAGCTCCTCCGTGCAGTTTTCATACCGAGTCACCGTCCACTGGGCTCAGCGAGAAAACGCGATTTCGGCGCTTCTGAGGGCCGAAAACGCGATATCGGCCGATTTGCGATCTGTCAGCAGATTCGGTTTCTGGGCAGTTTACATGTCGAACTGCACGGTAGAAACGATAAAACAGCTCCTCCGTGCAGTTTTCATACCGAGTCACCGTCCACTGGGCTCAGCGAGAAAACGCGATTTCGGCGCTTCTGAGGGCCGAAAACGCGATATCGGCCGATTTGCGATCTGTCAGCAGATTCGGTTTCTGGGCAGTTTACATGTCGAACTGCACGGTAGAAACGATAAAACAGCTCCTCCGTGCAGTTTTCATACCGAGTCACCGTCCACTGGGCTCAGCGAGAAAACGCGATTTCGGCGCTTCTGAGGGCCGAAAACGCGATATCGGCCGATTTGCGATCTGTCAGCAGATTCGGTTTCTGGGCAGTTTACATGTCGAACTGCACGGTAGAAACGATAAAACAGCTCCTCCGTGCAGTTTTCATACCGAGTCACCGTCCACTGGCTCAGCGAGAAAACGCGATTTCGGCGCTTCTGAGGGCCGAAAACGCGATATCGGCCGATTTTCGATCTGTCAGCAGATTCGGTTTCTGGGCAGTTTACATGTCGAACTGCACGGTAGAAACGATAAAACAGCTCCTCCGTGCAGTTTTCATACCGAGTCACCGTCCACTGGGCTCAGCGAGAAAACGCGATTTCGGCGCTTCTGAGGGCCGAAAACGCGATATCGGCCGATTTGCGATCTGTCAGCAGATTCGGTTTCTGGGCAGTTTACATGTCGAACTGCACGGTAGAAACGATAAAACAGCTCCTCCGTGCAGTTTTCATACCGAGTCACCGTCCACTGGGCTCAGCGAGAAAACGCGATTTCGGCGCTTCTGAGGGCCGAAAACGCGATATCGGCCGATTTGCGATCTGTCAGCAGATTCGGTTTCTGGGCAGTTTACATGTCGAACTGCACGGTAGAAACGATAAAACAGCTCCTCCGTGCAGTTTTCATACCGAGTCACCGTCCACTGGGCTCAGCGAGAAAACGCGATTTCGGCGCTTCTGAGGGCCGAAAACGCGATATCGGCCGATTTGCGATCTGTCAGCAGATTCGGTTTCTGGGCAGTTTACATGTCGAACTGCACGGTAGAAACGATAAAACAGCTCCTCCGTGCAGTTTTCATACCGAGTCACCGTCCACTGGGCTCAGCGAGAAAACGCGATTTCGGCGCTTCTGAGGGCCGAAAACGCGATATCGGCCGATTTGCGATCTGTCAGCAGATTCGGTTTCTGGGCAGTTTACATGTCGAACTGCACGGTAGAAACGATAAAACAGCTCCTCCGTGCAGTTTTCATACCGAGTCACCGTCCACTGGCTCAGCGAGAAAACGCGATTTCGGCGCTTCTGAGGGCCGAAAACGCGATATCGGCCGATTTGCGATCTGTCAGCAGATTCGGTTTCTGGGCAGTTTACATGTCGAACTGCACGGTAGAAACGATAAAACAGCTCCTCCGTGCAGTTTTCATACCGAGTCACCGTCCACTGGGCTCAGCGAGAAAACGCGATTTCGGCGCTTCTGAGGGCCGAAAACGCGATATCGGCCGATTTGCGATCTGTCAGCAGATTCGGTTTCTGGGCAGTTTACATGTCGAACTGCACGGTAGAAACGATAAAACAGCTCCTCCGTGCAGTTTTCATACCGAGTCACCGTCCACTGGGCTCAGCGAGAAAACGCGATTTCGGCGCTTCTGAGGGCCGAAAACGCGATATCGGCCGATTTGCGATCTGTCAGCAGATTCGGTTTCTGGGCAGTTTACATGTCGAACTGCACGGTAGAAACGATAAAACAGCTCCTCCGTGCAGTTTTCATACCGAGTCACCGTCCACTGGGCTCAGCGAGAAAACGCGATTTCGGCGCTTCTGAGGGCCGAAAACGCGATATCGGCCGATTTGCGATCTGTCAGCAGATTCGGTTTCTGGGCAGTTTACATGTCGAACTGCACGGTAGAAACGATAAAACAGCTCCTCCGTGCAGTTTTCATACCGAGTCACCGTCCACTGGGCTCAGCGAGAAAACGCGATTTCGGCGCTTCTGAGGGCCGAAAACGCGATATCGGCCGATTTGCGATCTGTCAGCAGATTCGGTTTCTGGGCAGTTTACATGTCGAACTGCACGGTAGAAACGATAAAACAGCTCCTCCGTGCAGTTTTCATACCGAGTCACCGTCCACTGGGCTCAGCGAGAAAACGCGATTTCGGCGCTTCTGAGGGCCGAAAACGCGATATCGGCCGATTTGCGATCTGTCAGCAGATTCGGTTTCTGGGCAGTTTACATGTCGAACTGCACGGTAGAAACGATAAAACAGCTCCTCCGTGCAGTTTTCATACCGAGTCACCGTCCACTGGGCTCAGCGAGAAAACGCGATTTCGGCGCTTCTGAGGGCCGAAAACGCGATATCGGCCGATTTGCGATCTGTCAGCAGATTCGGTTTCTGGGCAGTTTACATGTCGAACTGCACGGTAGAAACGATAAAACAGCTCCTCCGTGCAGTTTTCATACCGAGTCACCGTCCACTGGGCTCAGCGAGAAAACGCGATTTCGGCGCTTCTGAGGGCCGAAAACGCGATATCGGCCGATTTGCGATCTGTCAGCAGATTCGGTTTCTGGGCAGTTTACATGTCGAACTGCACGGTAGAAACGATAAAACAGCTCCTCCGTGCAGTTTTCATACCGAGTCACCGTCCACTGGGCTCAGCGAGAAAACGCGATTTCGGCGCTTCTGAGGGCCGAAAACGCGATATCGGCCGATTTGCGATCTGTCAGCAGATTCGGTTTCTGGGCAGTTTACATGTCGAACTGCACGGTAGAAACGATAAAACAGCTCCTCCGTGCAGTTTTCATACCGAGTCACCGTCCACTGGGCTCAGCGAGAAAACGCGATTTCGGCGCTTCTGAGGGCCGAAAACGCGATATCGGCCGATTTGCGATCTGTCAGCAGATTCGGTTTCTGGGCAGTTTACATGTCGAACTGCACGGTAGAAACGATAAAACAGCTCCTCCGTGCAGTTTTCATACCGAGTCACCGTCCACTGGGCTCAGCGAGAAAACGCGATTTCGGCGCTTCTGAGGGCCGAAAACGCGATATCGGCCGATTTGCGATCTGTCAGCAGATTCGGTTTCTGGGCAGTTTACATGTCGAACTGCACGGTAGAAACGATAAAACAGCTCCTCCGTGCAGTTTTCATACCGAGTCACCGTCCACTGGGCTCAGCGAGAAAACGCGATTTCGGCGCTTCTGAGGGCCGAAAACGCGATATCGGCCGATTTGCGATCTGTCAGCAGATTCGGTTTCTGGGCAGTTTACATGTCGAACTGCACGGTAGAAACGATAAAACAGCTCCTCCGTGCAGTTTTCATACCGAGTCACCGTCCACTGGGCTCAGCGAGAAAACGCGATTTCGGCGCTTCTGAGGGCCGAAAACGCGATATCGGCCGATTTGCGATCTGTCAGCAGATTCGGTTTCTGGGCAGTTTACATGTCGAACTGCACGGTAGAAACGATAAAACAGCTCCTCCGTGCAGTTTTCATACCGAGTCACCGTCCACTGGGCTCAGCGAGAAAACGCGATTTCGGCGCTTCTGAGGGCCGAAAACGCGATATCGGCCGATTTGCGATCTGTCAGCAGATTCGGTTTCTGGGCAGTTTACATGTCGAACTGCACGGTAGAAACGATAAAACAGCTCCTCCGTGCAGTTTTCATACCGAGTCACCGTCCACTGGGCTCAGCGAGAAAACGCGATTTCGGCGCTTCTGAGGGCCGAAAACGCGATATCGGCCGATTTTCGATCTGTCAGCAGATTCGGTTTCTGGGCAGTTTACATGTCGAACTGCACGGTAGAAACGATAAAACAGCTCCTCCGTGCAGTTTTCATACCGAGTCACCGTCCACTGGGCTCAGCGAGAAAACGCGATTTCGGCGCTTCTGAGGGCCGAAAACGCGATATCGGCCGATTTGCGATCTGTCAGCAGATTCGGTTTCTGGGCAGTTTACATGTCGAACTGCACGGTAGAAACGATAAAACAGCTCCTCCGTGCAGTTTTCATACCGAGTCACCGTCCACTGGGCTCAGCGAGAAAACGCGATTTCGGCGCTTCTGAGGGCCGAAAACGCGATATCGGCCGATTTGCGATCTGTCAGCAGATTCGGTTTCTGGGCAGTTTACATGTCGAACTGCACGGTAGAAACGATAAAACAGCTCCTCCGTGCAGTTTTCATACCGAGTCACCGTCCACTGGGCTCAGCGAGAAAACGCGATTTCGGCGCTTCTGAGGGCCGAAAACGCGATATCGGCCGATTTGCGATCTGTCAGCAGATTCGGTTTCTGGGCAGTTTACATGTCGAACTGCACGGTAGAAACGATAAAACAGCTCCTCCGTGCAGTTTTCATACCGAGTCACCGTCCACTGGGCTCAGCGAGAAAACGCGATTTCGGCGCTTCTGAGGGCCGAAAACGCGATATCGGCCGATTTGCGATCTGTCAGCAGATTCGGTTTCTGGGCAGTTTACATGTCGAACTGCACGGTAGAAACGATAAAACAGCTCCTCCGTGCAGTTTTCATACCGAGTCACCGTCCACTGGGCTCAGCGAGAAAACGCGATTTCGGCGCTTCTGAGGGCCGAAAACGCGATATCGGCCGATTTGCGATCTGTCAGCAGATTCGGTTTCTGGGCAGTTTACATGTCGAACTGCACGGTAGAAACGATAAAACAGCTCCTCCGTGCAGTTTTCATACCGAGTCACCGTCCACTGGGCTCAGCGAGAAAACGCGATTTCGGCGCTTCTGAGGGCCGAAAACGCGATATCGGCCGATTTGCGATCTGTCAGCAGATTCGGTTTCTGGGCAGTTTACATGTCGAACTGCACGGTAGAAACGATAAAACAGCTCCTCCGTGCAGTTTTCATACCGAGTCACCGTCCACTGGGCTCAGCGAGAAAACGCGATTTCGGCGCTTCTGAGGGCCGAAAACGCGATATCGGCCGATTTGCGATCTGTCAGCAGATTCGGTTTCTGGGCAGTTTACATGTCGAACTGCACGGTAGAAACGATAAAACAGCTCCTCCGTGCAGTTTTCATACCGAGTCACCGTCCACTGGGCTCAGCGAGAAAACGCGATTTCGGCGCTTCTGAGGGCCGAAAACGCGATATCGGCCGATTTGCGATCTGTCAGCAGATTCGGTTTCTGGGCAGTTTACATGTCGAACTGCACGGTAGAAACGATAAAACAGCTCCTCCGTGCAGTTTTCATACCGAGTCACCGTCCACTGGGCTCAGCGAGAAAACGCGATTTCGGCGCTTCTGAGGGCCGAAAACGCGATATCGGCCGATTTGCGATCTGTCAGCAGATTCGGTTTCTGGGCAGTTTACATGTCGAACTGCACGGTAGAAACGATAAAACAGCTCCTCCGTGCAGTTTTCATACCGAGTCACCGTCCACTGGGCTCAGCGAGAAAACGCGATTTCGGCGCTTCTGAGGGCCGAAAACGCGATATCGGCCGATTTGCGATCTGTCAGCAGATTCGGTTTCTGGGCAGTTTACATGTCGAACTGCACGGTAGAAACGATAAAACAGCTCCTCCGTGCAGTTTTCATACCGAGTCACCGTCCACTGGGCTCAGCGAGAAAACGCGATTTCGGCGCTTCTGAGGGCCGAAAACGCGATATCGGCCGATTTGCGATCTGTCAGCAGATTCGGTTTCTGGGCAGTTTACATGTCGAACTGCACGGTAGAAACGATAAAACAGCTCCTCCGTGCAGTTTTCATACCGAGTCACCGTCCACTGGGCTCAGCGAGAAAACGCGATTTCGGCGCTTCTGAGGGCCGAAAACGCGATATCGGCCGATTTGCGATCTGTCAGCAGATTCGGTTTCTGGGCAGTTTACATGTCGAACTGCACGGTAGAAACGATAAAACAGCTCCTCCGTGCAGTTTTCATACCGAGTCACCGTCCACTGGGCTCAGCGAGAAAACGCGATTTCGGCGCTTCTGAGGGCCGAAAACGCGATATCGGCCGATTTGCGATCTGTCAGCAGATTCGGTTTCTGGGCAGTTTACATGTCGAACTGCACGGTAGAAACGATAAAACAGCTCCTCCGTGCAGTTTTCATACCGAGTCACCGTCCACTGGGCTCAGCGAGAAAACGCGATTTCGGCGCTTCTGAGGGCCGAAAACGCGATATCGGCCGATTTGCGATCTGTCAGCAGATTCGGTTTCTGGGCAGTTTACATGTCGAACTGCACGGTAGAAACGATAAAACAGCTCCTCCGTGCAGTTTTCATACCGAGTCACCGTCCACTGGGCTCAGCGAGAAAACGCGATTTCGGCGCTTCTGAGGGCCGAAAACGCGATATCGGCCGATTTGCGATCTGTCAGCAGATTCGGTTTCTGGGCAGTTTACATGTCGAACTGCACGGTAGAAACGATAAAACAGCTCCTCCGTGCAGTTTTCATACCGAGTCACCGTCCACTGGGCTCAGCGAGAAAACGCGATTTCGGCGCTTCTGAGGGCCGAAAACGCGATATCGGCCGATTTGCGATCTGTCAGCAGATTCGGTTTCTGGGCAGTTTACATGTCGAACTGCACGGTAGAAACGATAAAACAGCTCCTCCGTGCAGTTTTCATACCGAGTCACCGTCCACTCGGCTCAGCGAGAAAACGCGATTTCGGCGCTTCTGAGGGCCGAAAACGCGATATCGGCCGATTTTCGATCTGTCAGCAGATTCGGTTTCTGGGCAGTTTACATGTCGAACTGCACGGTAGAAACGATAAAACAGCTCCTCCGTGCAGTTTTCATACCGAGTCACCGTCCACTGGGCTCAGCGAGAAAACGCGATTTCGGCGCTTCTGAGGGCCGAAAACGCGATATCGGCCGATTTGCGATCTGTCAGCAGATTCGGTTTCTGGGCAGTTTACATGTCGAACTGCACGGTAGAAACGATAAAACAGCTCCTCCGTGCAGTTTTCATACCGAGTCACCGTCCACTGGGCTCAGCGAGAAAACGCGATTTCGGCGCTTCTGAGGGCCGAAAACGCGATATCGGCCGATTTGCGATCTGTCAGCAGATTCGGTTTCTGGGCAGTTTACATGTCGAACTGCACGGTAGAAACGATAAAACAGCTCCTCCGTGCAGTTTTCATACCGAGTCACCGTCCACTGGGCTCAGCGAGAAAACGCGATTTCGGCGCTTCTGAGGGCCGAAAACGCGATATCGGCCGATTTGCGATCTGTCAGCAGATTCGGTTTCTGGGCAGTTTACATGTCGAACTGCACGGTAGAAACGATAAAACAGCTCCTCCGTGCAGTTTTCATACCGAGTCACCGTCCACTGGGCTCAGCGAGAAAACGCGATTTCGGCGCTTCTGAGGGCCGAAAACGCGATATCGGCCGATTTGCGATCTGTCAGCAGATTCGGTTTCTGGGCAGTTTACATGTCGAACTGCACGGTAGAAACGATAAAACAGCTCCTCCGTGCAGTTTTCATACCGAGTCACCGTCCACTGGGCTCAGCGAGAAAACGCGATTTCGGCGCTTCGGAGGGCCGAAAACGCGATATCGGCCGATTTGCGATCTGTCAGCAGATTCGGTTTCTGGGCAGTTTACATGTCGAACTGCACGGTAGAAACGATAAAACAGCTCCTCCGTGCAGTTTTCATACCGAGTCACCGTCCACTGGGCTCAGCGAGAAAACGCGATTTCGGCGCTTCTGAGGGCCGAAAACGCGATATCGGCCGATTTGCGATCTGTCAGCAGATTCGGTTTCTGGGCAGTTTACATGTCGAACTGCACGGTAGAAACGATAAAACAGCTCCTCCGTGCAGTTTTCATACCGAGTCACCGTCCACTGGGCTCAGCGAGAAAACGCGATTTCGGCGCTTCTGAGGGCCGAAAACGCGATATCGGCCGATTTGCGATCTGTCAGCAGATTCGGTTTCTGGGCAGTTTACATGTCGAACTGCACGGTAGAAACGATAAAACAGCTCCTCCGTGCAGTTTTCATACCGAGTCACCGTCCACTGGGCTCAGCGAGAAAACGCGATTTCGGCGCTTCTGAGGGCCGAAAACGCGATATCGGCCGATTTGCGATCTGTCAGCAGATTCGGTTTCTGGGCAGTTTACATGTCGAACTGCACGGTAGAAACGATAAAACAGCTCCTCCGTGCAGTTTTCATACCGAGTCACCGTCCACTGGCTCAGCGAGAAAACGCGATTTCGGCGCTTCTGAGGGCCGAAAACGCGATATCGGCCGATTTGCGATCTGTCAGCAGATTCGGTTTCTGGGCAGTTTACATGTCGAACTGCACGGTAGAAACGATAAAACAGCTCCTCCGTGCAGTTTTCATACCGAGTCACCGTCCACTGGGCTCAGCGAGAAAACGCGATTTCGGCGCTTCTGAGGGCCGAAAACGCGATATCGGCCGATTTGCGATCTGTCAGCAGATTCGGTTTCTGGGCAGTTTACATGTCGAACTGCACGGTAGAAACGATAAAACAGCTCCTCCGTGCAGTTTTCATACCGAGTCACCGTCCACTGGGCTCAGCGAGAAAACGCGATTTCGGCGCTTCTGAGGGCCGAAAACGCGATATCGGCCGATTTGCGATCTGTCAGCAGATTCGGTTTCTGGGCAGTTTACATGTCGAACTGCACGGTAGAAACGATAAAACAGCTCCTCCGTGCAGTTTTCATACCGAGTCACCGTCCACTGGGCTCAGCGAGAAAACGCGATTTCGGCGCTTCTGAGGGCCGAAAACGCGATATCGGCCGATTTGCGATCTGTCAGCAGATTCGGTTTCTGGGCAGTTTACATGTCGAACTGCACGGTAGAAACGATAAAACAGCTCCTCCGTGCAGTTTTCATACCGAGTCACCGTCCACTGGGCTCAGCGAGAAAACGCGATTTCGGCGCTTCTGAGGGCCGAAAACGCGATATCGGCCGATTTGCGATCTGTCAGCAGATTCGGTTTCTGGGCAGTTTACATGTCGAACTGCACGGTAGAAACGATAAAACAGCTCCTCCGTGCAGTTTTCATACCGAGTCACCGTCCACTGGGCTCAGCGAGAAAACGCGATTTCGGCGCTTCTGAGGGCCGAAAACGCGATATCGGCCGATTTGCGATCTGTCAGCAGATTCGGTTTCTGGGCAGTTTACATGTCGAACTGCACGGTAGAAACGATAAAACAGCTCCTCCGTGCAGTTTTCATACCGAGTCACCGTCCACTGGGCTCAGCGAGAAAACGCGATTTCGGCGCTTCTGAGGGCCGAAAACGCGATATCGGCCGATTTGCGATCTGTCAGCAGATTCGGTTTCTGGGCAGTTTACATGTCGAACTGCACGGTAGAAACGATAAAACAGCTCCTCCGTGCAGTTTTCATACCGAGTCACCGTCCACTGGGCTCAGCGAGAAAACGCGATTTCGGCGCTTCTGAGGGCCGAAAACGCGATATCGGCCGATTTTCGATCTGTCAGCAGATTCGGTTTCTGGGCAGTTTACATGTCGAACTGCACGGTAGAAACGATAAAACAGCTCCTCCGTGCAGTTTTCATACCGAGTCACCGTCCACTGGGCTCAGCGAGAAAACGCGATTTCGGCGCTTCTGAGGGCCGAAAACGCGATATCGGCCGATTTGCGATCTGTCAGCAGATTCGGTTTCTGGGCAGTTTACATGTCGAACTGCACGGTAGAAACGATAAAACAGCTCCTCCGTGCAGTTTTCATACCGAGTCACCGTCCACTGGGCTCAGCGAGAAAACGCGATTTCGGCGCTTCTGAGGGCCGAAAACGCGATATCGGCCGATTTGCGATCTGTCAGCAGATTCGGTTTCTGGGCAGTTTACATGTCGAACTGCACGGTAGAAACGATAAAACAGCTCCTCCGTGCAGTTTTCATACCGAGTCACCGTCCACTGGGCTCAGCGAGAAAACGCGATTTCGGCGCTTCTGAGGGCCGAAAACGCGATATCGGCCGATTTGCGATCTGTCAGCAGATTCGGTTTCTGGGCAGTTTACATGTCGAACTGCACGGTAGAAACGATAAAACAGCTCCTCCGTGCAGTTTTCATACCGAGTCACCGTCCACTGGGCTCAGCGAGAAAACGCGATTTCGGCGCTTCTGAGGGCCGAAAACGCGATATCGGCCGATTTGCGATCTGTCAGCAGATTCGGTTTCTGGGCAGTTTACATGTCGAACTGCACGGTAGAAACGATAAAACAGCTCCTCCGTGCAGTTTTCATACCGAGTCACCGTCCACTGGGCTCAGCGAGAAAACGCGATTTCGGCGCTTCTGAGGGCCGAAAACGCGATATCGGCCGATTTTCGATCTGTCAGCAGATTCGGTTTCTGGGCAGTTTACATGTCGAACTGCACGGTAGAAACGATAAAACAGCTCCTCCGTGCAGTTTTCATACCGAGTCACCGTCCACTGGGCTCAGCGAGAAAACGCGATTTCGGCGCTTCTGAGGGCCGAAAACGCGATATCGGCCGATTTGCGATCTGTCAGCAGATTCGGTTTCTGGGCAGTTTACATGTCGAACTGCACGGTAGAAACGATAAAACAGCTCCTCCGTGCAGTTTTCATACCGAGTCACCGTCCACTGGGCTCAGCGAGAAAACGCGATTTCGGCGCTTCTGAGGGCCGAAAACGCGATATCGGCCGATTTGCGATCTGTCAGCAGATTCGGTTTCTGGGCAGTTTACATGTCGAACTGCACGGTAGAAACGATAAAACAGCTCCTCCGTGCAGTTTTCATACCGAGTCACCGTCCACTGGGCTCAGCGAGAAAACGCGATTTCGGCGCTTCTGAGGGCCGAAAACGCGATATCGGCCGATTTGCGATCTGTCAGCAGATTCGGTTTCTGGGCAGTTTACATGTCGAACTGCACGGTAGAAACGATAAAACAGCTCCTCCGTGCAGTTTTCATACCGAGTCACCGTCCACTGGGCTCAGCGAGAAAACGCGATTTCGGCGCTTCTGAGGGCCGAAAACGCGATATCGGCCGATTTTCGATCTGTCAGCAGATTCGGTTTCTGGGCAGTTTACATGTCGAACTGCACGGTAGAAACGATAAAACAGCTCCTCCGTGCAGTTTTCATACCGAGTCACCGTCCACTGGGCTCAGCGAGAAAACGCGATTTCGGCGCTTCTGAGGGCCGAAAACGCGATATCGGCCGATTTTCGATCTGTCAGCAGATTCGGTTTCTGGGCAGTTTACATGTCGAACTGCACGGTAGAAACGATAAAACAGCTCCTCCGTGCAGTTTTCATACCGAGTCACCGTCCACTGGGCTCAGCGAGAAAACGCGATTTCGGCGCTTCTGAGGGCCGAAAACGCGATATCGGCCGATTTGCGATCTGTCAGCAGATTCGGTTTCTGGGCAGTTTACATGTCGAACTGCACGGTAGAAACGATAAAACAGCTCCTCCGTGCAGTTTTCATACCGAGTCACCGTCCACTGGGCTCAGCGAGAAAACGCGATTTCGGCGCTTCTGAGGGCCGAAAACGCGATATCGGCCGATTTGCGATCTGTCAGCAGATTCGGTTTCTGGGCAGTTTACATGTCGAACTGCACGGTAGAAACGATAAAACAGCTCCTCCGTGCAGTTTTCATACCGAGTCACCGTCCACTGGGCTCAGCGAGAAAACGCGATTTCGGCGCTTCTGAGGGCCGAAAACGCGATATCGGCCGATTTGCGATCTGTCAGCAGATTCGGTTTCTGGGCAGTTTACATGTCGAACTGCACGGTAGAAACGATAAAACAGCTCCTCCGTGCAGTTTTCATACCGAGTCACCGTCCACTGGGCTCAGCGAGAAAACGCGATTTCGGCGCTTCTGAGGGCCGAAAACGCGATATCGGCCGATTTGCGATCTGTCAGCAGATTCGGTTTCTGGGCAGTTTACATGTCGAACTGCACGGTAGAAACGATAAAACAGCTCCTCCGTGCAGTTTTCATACCGAGTCACCGTCCACTGGGCTCAGCGAGAAAACGCGATTTCGGCGCTTCTGAGGGCCGAAAACGCGATATCGGCCGATTTGCGATCTGTCAGCAGATTCGTTTCTGGGCAGTTTACATGTCGAACTGCACGGTAGAAACGATAAAACAGCTCCTCCGTGCAGTTTTCATACCGAGTCACCGTCCACTGGGCTCAGCGAGAAAACGCGATTTCGGCGCTTCTGAGGGCCGAAAACGCGATATCGGCCGATTTGCGATCTGTCAGCAGATTCGGTTTCTGGGCAGTTTACATGTCGAACTGCACGGTAGAAACGATAAAACAGCTCCTCCGTGCAGTTTTCATACCGAGTCACCGTCCACTGGGCTCAGCGAGAAAACGCGATTTCGGCGCTTCTGAGGGCCGAAAACGCGATATCGGCCGATTTGCGATCTGTCAGCAGATTCGGTTTCTGGGCAGTTTACATGTCGAACTGCACGGTAGAAACGATAAAACAGCTCCTCCGTGCAGTTTTCATACCGAGTCACCGTCCACTGGGCTCAGCGAGAAAACGCGATTTCGGCGCTTCTGAGGGCCGAAAACGCGATATCGGCCGATTTGCGATCTGTCAGCAGATTCGGTTTCTGGGCAGTTTACATGTCGAACTGCACGGTAGAAACGATAAAACAGCTCCTCCGTGCAGTTTTCATACCGAGTCACCGTCCACTGGGCTCAGCGAGAAAACGCGATTTCGGCGCTTCTGAGGGCCGAAAACGCGATATCGGCCGATTTGCGATCTGTCAGCAGATTCGGTTTCTGGGCAGTTTACATGTCGAACTGCACGGTAGAAACGATAAAACAGCTCCTCCGTGCAGTTTTCATACCGAGTCACCGTCCACTGGGCTCAGCGAGAAAACGCGATTTCGGCGCTTCTGAGGGCCGAAAACGCGATATCGGCCGATTTGCGATCTGTCAGCAGATTCGGTTTCTGGGCAGTTTACATGTCGAACTGCACGGTAGAAACGATAAAACAGCTCCTCCGTGCAGTTTTCATACCGAGTCACCGTCCACTGGGCTCAGCGAGAAAACGCGATTTCGGCGCTTCTGAGGGCCGAAAACGCGATATCGGCCGATTTTCGATCTGTCAGCAGATTCGGTTTCTGGGCAGTTTACATGTCGAACTGCACGGTAGAAACGATAAAACAGCTCCTCCGTGCAGTTTTCATACCGAGTCACCGTCCACTGGGCTCAGCGAGAAAACGCGATTTCGGCGCTTCTGAGGGCCGAAAACGCGATATCGGCCGATTTGCGATCTGTCAGCAGATTCGGTTTCTGGGCAGTTTACATGTCGAACTGCACGGTAGAAACGATAAAACAGCTCCTCCGTGCAGTTTTCATACCGAGTCACCGTCCACTGGGCTCAGCGAGAAAACGCGATTTCGGCGCTTCTGAGGGCCGAAAACGCGATATCGGCCGATTTTCGATCTGTCAGCAGATTCGGTTTCTGGGCAGTTTACATGTCGAACTGCACGGTAGAAACGATAAAACAGCTCCTCCGTGCAGTTTTCATACCGAGTCACCGTCCACTGGGCTCAGCGAGAAAACGCGATTTCGGCGCTTCTGAGGGCCGAAAACGCGATATCGGCCGATTTGCGATCTGTCAGCAGATTCGGTTTCTGGGCAGTTTACATGTCGAACTGCACGGTAGAAACGATAAAACAGCTCCTCCGTGCAGTTTTCATACCGAGTCACCGTCCACTGGGCTCAGCGAGAAAACGCGATTTCGGCGCTTCTGAGGGCCGAAAACGCGATATCGGCCGATTTGCGATCTGTCAGCAGATTCGGTTTCTGGGCAGTTTACATGTCGAACTGCACGGTAGAAACGATAAAACAGCTCCTCCGTGCAGTTTTCATACCGAGTCACCGTCCACTGGGCTCAGCGAGAAAACGCGATTTCGGCGCTTCTGAGGGCCGAAAACGCGATATCGGCCGATTTGCGATCTGTCAGCAGATTCGGTTTCTGGGCAGTTTACATGTCGAACTGCACGGTAGAAACGATAAAACAGCTCCTCCGTGCAGTTTTCATACCGAGTCACCGTCCACTGGGCTCAGCGAGAAAACGCGATTTCGGCGCTTCTGAGGGCCGAAAACGCGATATCGGCCGATTTTCGATCTGTCAGCAGATTCGGTTTCTGGGCAGTTTACATGTCGAACTGCACGGTAGAAACGATAAAACAGCTCCTCCGTGCAGTTTTCATACCGAGTCACCGTCCACTGGGCTCAGCGAGAAAACGCGATTTCGGCGCTTCTGAGGGCCGAAAACGCGATATCGGCCGATTTGCGATCTGTCAGCAGATTCGGTTTCTGGGCAGTTTACATGTCGAACTGCACGGTAGAAACGATAAAACAGCTCCTCCGTGCAGTTTTCATACCGAGTCACCGTCCACTGGGCTCAGCGAGAAAACGCGATTTCGGCGCTTCTGAGGGCCGAAAACGCGATATCGGCCGATTTGCGATCTGTCAGCAGATTCGGTTTCTGGGCAGTTTACATGTCGAACTGCACGGTAGAAACGATAAAACAGCTCCTCCGTGCAGTTTTCATACCGAGTCACCGTCCACTGGGCTCAGCGAGAAAACGCGATTTCGGCGCTTCTGAGGGCCGAAAACGCGATATCGGCCGATTTTCGATCTGTCAGCAGATTCGGTTTCTGGGCAGTTTACATGTCGAACTGCACGGTAGAAACGATAAAACAGCTCCTCCGTGCAGTTTTCATACCGAGTCACCGTCCACTGGGCTCAGCGAGAAAACGCGATTTCGGCGCTTCTGAGGGCCGAAAACGCGATATCGGCCGATTTGCGATCTGTCAGCAGATTCGGTTTCTGGGCAGTTTACATGTCGAACTGCACGGTAGAAACGATAAAACAGCTCCTCCGTGCAGTTTTCATACCGAGTCACCGTCCACTGGGCTCAGCGAGAAAACGCGATTTCGGCGCTTCTGAGGGCCGAAAACGCGATATCGGCCGATTTGCGATCTGTCAGCAGATTCGGTTTCTGGGCAGTTTACATGTCGAACTGCACGGTAGAAACGATAAAACAGCTCCTCCGTGCAGTTTTCATACCGAGTCACCGTCCACTGGGCTCAGCGAGAAAACGCGATTTCGGCGCTTCTGAGGGCCGAAAACGCGATATCGGCCGATTTGCGATCTGTCAGCAGATTCGGTTTCTGGGCAGTTTACATGTCGAACTGCACGGTAGAAACGATAAAACAGCTCCTCCGTGCAGTTTTCATACCGAGTCACCGTCCACTGGGCTCAGCGAGAAAACGCGATTTCGGCGCTTCTGAGGGCCGAAAACGCGATATCGGCCGATTTTCGATCTGTCAGCAGATTCGGTTTCTGGGCAGTTTACATGTCGAACTGCACGGTAGAAACGATAAAACAGCTCCTCCGTGCAGTTTTCATACCGAGTCACCGTCCACTGGGCTCAGCGAGAAAACGCGATTTCGGCGCTTCTGAGGGCCGAAAACGCGATATCGGCCGATTTGCGATCTGTCAGCAGATTCGGTTTCTGGGCAGTTTACATGTCGAACTGCACGGTAGAAACGATAAAACAGCTCCTCCGTGCAGTTTTCATACCGAGTCACCGTCCACTGGGCTCAGCGAGAAAACGCGATTTCGGCGCTTCTGAGGGCCGAAAACGCGATATCGGCCGATTTTCGATCTGTCAGCAGATTCGGTTTCTGGGCAGTTTACATGTCGAACTGCACGGTAGAAACGATAAAACAGCTCCTCCGTGCAGTTTTCATACCGAGTCACCGTCCACTGGGCTCAGCGAGAAAACGCGATTTCGGCGCTTCTGAGGGCCGAAAACGCGATATCGGCCGATTTGCGATCTGTCAGCAGATTCGGTTTCTGGGCAGTTTACATGTCGAACTGCACGGTAGAAACGATAAAACAGCTCCTCCGTGCAGTTTTCATACCGAGTCACCGTCCACTGGGCTCAGCGAGAAAACGCGATTTCGGCGCTTCTGAGGGCCGAAAACGCGATATCGGCCGATTTGCGATCTGTCAGCAGATTCGGTTTCTGGGCAGTTTACATGTCGAACTGCACGGTAGAAACGATAAAACAGCTCCTCCGTGCAGTTTTCATACCGAGTCACCGTCCACTGGGCTCAGCGAGAAAACGCGATTTCGGCGCTTCTGAGGGCCGAAAACGCGATATCGGCCGATTTGCGATCTGTCAGCAGATTCGGTTTCTGGGCAGTTTACATGTCGAACTGCACGGTAGAAACGATAAAACAGCTCCTCCGTGCAGTTTTCATACCGAGTCACCGTCCACTGGGCTCAGCGAGAAAACGCGATTTCGGCGCTTCTGAGGGCCGAAAACGCGATATCGGCCGATTTGCGATCTGTCAGCAGATTCGGTTTCTGGGCAGTTTACATGTCGAACTGCACGGTAGAAACGATAAAACAGCTCCTCCGTGCAGTTTTCATACCGAGTCACCGTCCACTGGGCTCAGCGAGAAAACGCGATTTCGGCGCTTCTGAGGGCCGAAAACGCGATATCGGCCGATTTGCGATCTGTCAGCAGATTCGGTTTCTGGGCAGTTTACATGTCGAACTGCACGGTAGAAACGATAAAACAGCTCCTCCGTGCAGTTTTCATACCGAGTCACCGTCCACTCGGCTCAGCGAGAAAACGCGATTTCGGCGCTTCTGAGGGCCGAAAACGCGATATCGGCCGATTTGCGATCTGTCAGCAGATTCGGTTTCTGGGCAGTTTACATGTCGAACTGCACGGTAGAAACGATAAAACAGCTCCTCCGTGCAGTTTTCATACCGAGTCACCGTCCACTGGGCTCAGCGAGAAAACGCGATTTCGGCGCTTCTGAGGGCCGAAAACGCGATATCGGCCGATTTGCGATCTGTCAGCAGATTCGGTTTCTGGGCAGTTTACATGTCGAACTGCA
This sequence comes from Cryptocheilus praepositus, assembly GCA_033815515.1. Taxonomy (NCBI): domain Eukaryota; kingdom Metazoa; phylum Arthropoda; class Insecta; order Hymenoptera; family Pompilidae; genus Cryptocheilus; species Cryptocheilus praepositus. Next base: position 364,756 of record JAWWQZ010000225.1, on the reverse strand, counting down.
CGGTAGAAACGATAAAACAGCTCCTCCGTGCAGTTTTCATACCGAGTCACCGTCCACTGGGCTCAGCGAGAAAACGCGATTTCGGCGCTTCTGAGGGCCGAAAACGCGATATCGGCCGATTTGCGATCTGTCAGCAGATTCGGTTTCTGGGCAGTTTACATGTCGAACTGCACGGTAGAAACGATAAAACAGCTCCTCCGTGCAGTTTTCATACCGAGTCACCGTCCACTGGGCTCAGCGAGAAAACGCGATTTCGGCGCTTCTGAGGGCCGAAAACGCGATATCGGCCGATTTGCGATCTGTCAGCAGATTCGGTTTCTGGGCAGTTTACATGTCGAACTGCACGGTAGAAACGATAAAACAGCTCCTCCGTGCAGTTTTCATACCGAGTCACCGTCCACTGGGCTCAGCGAGAAAACGCGATTTCGGCGCTTCTGAGGGCCGAAAACGCGATATCGGCCGATTTGCGATCTGTCAGCAGATTCGGTTTCTGGGCAGTTTACATGTCGAACTGCACGGTAGAAACGATAAAACAGCTCCTCCGTGCAGTTTTCATACCGAGTCACCGTCCACTGGGCTCAGCGAGAAAACGCGATTTCGGCGCTTCTGAGGGCCGAAAACGCGATATCGGCCGATTTGCGATCTGTCAGCAGATTCGGTTTCTGGGCAGTTTACATGTCGAACTGCACGGTAGAAACGATAAAACAGCTCCTCCGTGCAGTTTTCATACCGAGTCACCGTCCACTGGGCTCAGCGAGAAAACGCGATTTCGGCGCTTCTGAGGGCCGAAAACGCGATATCGGCCGATTTGCGATCTGTCAGCAGATTCGGTTTCTGGGCAGTTTACATGTCGAACTGCACGGTAGAAACGATAAAACAGCTCCTCCGTGCAGTTTTCATACCGAGTCACCGTCCACTGGGCTCAGCGAGAAAACGCGATTTCGGCGCTTCTGAGGGCCGAAAACGCGATATCGGCCGATTTGCGATCTGTCAGCAGATTCGGTTTCTGGGCAGTTTACATGTCGAACTGCACGGTAGAAACGATAAAACAGCTCCTCCGTGCAGTTTTCATACCGAGTCACCGTCCACTGGGCTCAGCGAGAAAACGCGATTTCGGCGCTTCTGAGGGCCGAAAACGCGATATCGGCCGATTTGCGATCTGTCAGCAGATTCGGTTTCTGGGCAGTTTACATGTCGAACTGCACGGTAGAAACGATAAAACAGCTCCTCCGTGCAGTTTTCATACCGAGTCACCGTCCACTGGGCTCAGCGAGAAAACGCGATTTCGGCGCTTCTGAGGGCCGAAAACGCGATATCGGCCGATTTGCGATCTGTCAGCAGATTCGGTTTCTGGGCAGTTTACATGTCGAACTGCACGGTAGAAACGATAAAACAGCTCCTCCGTGCAGTTTTCATACCGAGTCACCGTCCACTGGGCTCAGCGAGAAAACGCGATTTCGGCGCTTCTGAGGGCCGAAAACGCGATATCGGCCGATTTGCGATCTGTCAGCAGATTCGGTTTCTGGGCAGTTTACATGTCGAACTGCACGGTAGAAACGATAAAACAGCTCCTCCGTGCAGTTTTCATACCGAGTCACCGTCCACTGGGCTCAGCGAGAAAACGCGATTTCGGCGCTTCTGAGGGCCGAAAACGCGATATCGGCCGATTTGCGATCTGTCAGCAGATTCGGTTTCTGGGCAGTTTACATGTCGAACTGCACGGTAGAAACGATAAAACAGCTCCTCCGTGCAGTTTTCATACCGAGTCACCGTCCACTGGGCTCAGCGAGAAAACGCGATTTCGGCGCTTCTGAGGGCCGAAAACGCGATATCGGCCGATTTGCGATCTGTCAGCAGATTCGGTTTCTGGGCAGTTTACATGTCGAACTGCACGGTAGAAACGATAAAACAGCTCCTCCGTGCAGTTTTCATACCGAGTCACCGTCCACTGGGCTCAGCGAGAAAACGCGATTTCGGCGCTTCTGAGGGCCGAAAACGCGATATCGGCCGATTTGCGATCTGTCAGCAGATTCGGTTTCTGGGCAGTTTACATGTCGAACTGCACGGTAGAAACGATAAAACAGCTCCTCCGTGCAGTTTTCATACCGAGTCACCGTCCACTGGGCTCAGCGAGAAAACGCGATTTCGGCGCTTCTGAGGGCCGAAAACGCGATATCGGCCGATTTGCGATCTGTCAGCAGATTCGGTTTCTGGGCAGTTTACATGTCGAACTGCACGGTAGAAACGATAAAACAGCTCCTCCGTGCAGTTTTCATACCGAGTCACCGTCCACTGGGCTCAGCGAGAAAACGCGATTTCGGCGCTTCTGAGGGCCGAAAACGCGATATCGGCCGATTTGCGATCTGTCAGCAGATTCGGTTTCTGGGCAGTTTACATGTCGAACTGCACGGTAGAAACGATAAAACAGCTCCTCCGTGCAGTTTTCATACCGAGTCACCGTCCACTGGGCTCAGCGAGAAAACGCGATTTCGGCGCTTCTGAGGGCCGAAAACGCGATATCGGCCGATTTGCGATCTGTCAGCAGATTCGGTTTCTGGGCAGTTTACATGTCGAACTGCACGGTAGAAACGATAAAACAGCTCCTCCGTGCAGTTTTCATACCGAGTCACCGTCCACTGGGCTCAGCGAGAAAACGCGATTTCGGCGCTTCTGAGGGCCGAAAACGCGATATCGGCCGATTTGCGATCTGTCAGCAGATTCGGTTTCTGGGCAGTTTACATGTCGAACTGCACGGTAGAAACGATAAAACAGCTCCTCCGTGCAGTTTTCATACCGAGTCACCGTCCACTGGGCTCAGCGAGAAAACGCGATTTCGGCGCTTCTGAGGGCCGAAAACGCGATATCGGCCGATTTGCGATCTGTCAGCAGATTCGGTTTCTGGGCAGTTTACATGTCGAACTGCACGGTAGAAACGATAAAACAGCTCCTCCGTGCAGTTTTCATACCGAGTCACCGTCCACTGGCTCAGCGAGAAAACGCGATTTCGGCGCTTCTGAGGGCCGAAAACGCGATATCGGCCGATTTGCGATCTGTCAGCAGATTCGGTTTCTGGGCAGTTTACATGTCGAACTGCACGGTAGAAACGATAAAACAGCTCCTCCGTGCAGTTTTCATACCGAGTCACCGTCCACTGGGCTCAGCGAGAAAACGCGATTTCGGCGCTTCTGAGGGCCGAAAACGCGATATCGGCCGATTTGCGATCTGTCAGCAGATTCGGTTTCTGGGCAGTTTACATGTCGAACTGCACGGTAGAAACGATAAAACAGCTCCTCCGTGCAGTTTTCATACCGAGTCACCGTCCACTGGGCTCAGCGAGAAAACGCGATTTCGGCGCTTCTGAGGGCCGAAAACGCGATATCGGCCGATTTGCGATCTGTCAGCAGATTCGGTTTCTGGGCAGTTTACATGTCGAACTGCACGGTAGAAACGATAAAACAGCTCCTCCGTGCAGTTTTCATACCGAGTCACCGTCCACTGGGCTCAGCGAGAAAACGCGATTTCGGCGCTTCTGAGGGCCGAAAACGCGATATCGGCCGATTTGCGATCTGTCAGCAGATTCGGTTTCTGGGCAGTTTACATGTCGAACTGCACGGTAGAAACGATAAAACAGCTCCTCCGTGCAGTTTTCATACCGAGTCACCGTCCACTGGGCTCAGCGAGAAAACGCGATTTCGGCGCTTCTGAGGGCCGAAAACGCGATATCGGCCGATTTGCGATCTGTCAGCAGATTCGGTTTCTGGGCAGTTTACATGTCGAACTGCACGGTAGAAACGATAAAACAGCTCCTCCGTGCAGTTTTCATACCGAGTCACCGTCCACTGGGCTCAGCGAGAAAACGCGATTTCGGCGCTTCTGAGGGCCGAAAACGCGATATCGGCCGATTTGCGATCTGTCAGCAGATTCGGTTTCTGGGCAGTTTACATGTCGAACTGCACGGTAGAAACGATAAAACAGCTCCTCCGTGCAGTTTTCATACCGAGTCACCGTCCACTGGGCTCAGCGAGAAAACGCGATTTCGGCGCTTCTGAGGGCCGAAAACGCGATATCGGCCGATTTGCGATCTGTCAGCAGATTCGGTTTCTGGGCAGTTTACATGTCGAACTGCACGGTAGAAACGATAAAACAGCTCCTCCGTGCAGTTTTCATACCGAGTCACCGTCCACTGGGCTCAGCGAGAAAACGCGATTTCGGCGCTTCTGAGGGCCGAAAACGCGATATCGGCCGATTTGCGATCTGTCAGCAGATTCGGTTTCTGGGCAGTTTACATGTCGAACTGCACGGTAGAAACGATAAAACAGCTCCTCCGTGCAGTTTTCATACCGAGTCACCGTCCACTGGGCTCAGCGAGAAAACGCGATTTCGGCGCTTCTGAGGGCCGAAAACGCGATATCGGCCGATTTGCGATCTGTCAGCAGATTCGGTTTCTGGGCAGTTTACATGTCGAACTGCACGGTAGAAACGATAAAACAGCTCCTCCGTGCAGTTTTCATACCGAGTCACCGTCCACTGGGCTCAGCGAGAAAACGCGATTTCGGCGCTTCTGAGGGCCGAAAACGCGATATCGGCCGATTTTCGATCTGTCAGCAGATTCGGTTTCTGGGCAGTTTACATGTCGAACTGCACGGTAGAAACGATAAAACAGCTCCTCCGTGCAGTTTTCATACCGAGTCACCGTCCACTGGGCTCAGCGAGAAAACGCGATTTCGGCGCTTCTGAGGGCCGAAAACGCGATATCGGCCGATTTGCGATCTGTCAGCAGATTCGGTTTCTGGGCAGTTTACATGTCGAACTGCACGGTAGAAACGATAAAACAGCTCCTCCGTGCAGTTTTCATACCGAGTCACCGTCCACTGGGCTCAGCGAGAAAACGCGATTTCGGCGCTTCTGAGGGCCGAAAACGCGATATCGGCCGATTTGCGATCTGTCAGCAGATTCGGTTTCTGGGCAGTTTACATGTCGAACTGCACGGTAGAAACGATAAAACAGCTCCTCCGTGCAGTTTTCATACCGAGTCACCGTCCACTGGGCTCAGCGAGAAAACGCGATTTCGGCGCTTCTGAGGGCCGAAAACGCGATATCGGCCGATTTGCGATCTGTCAGCAGATTCGGTTTCTGGGCAGTTTACATGTCGAACTGCACGGTAGAAACGATAAAACAGCTCCTCCGTGCAGTTTTCATACCGAGTCACCGTCCACTGGGCTCAGCGAGAAAACGCGATTTCGGCGCTTCTGAGGGCCGAAAACGCGATATCGGCCGATTTGCGATCTGTCAGCAGATTCGGTTTCTGGGCAGTTTACATGTCGAACTGCACGGTAGAAACGATAAAACAGCTCCTCCGTGCAGTTTTCATACCGAGTCACCGTCCACTGGGCTCAGCGAGAAAACGCGATTTCGGCGCTTCTGAGGGCCGAAAACGCGATATCGGCCGATTTGCGATCTGTCAGCAGATTCGGTTTCTGGGCAGTTTACATGTCGAACTGCACGGTAGAAACGATAAAACAGCTCCTCCGTGCAGTTTTCATACCGAGTCACCGTCCACTGGGCTCAGCGAGAAAACGCGATTTCGGCGCTTCTGAGGGCCGAAAACGCGATATCGGCCGATTTGCGATCTGTCAGCAGATTCGGTTTCTGGGCAGTTTACATGTCGAACTGCACGGTAGAAACGATAAAACAGCTCCTCCGTGCAGTTTTCATACCGAGTCACCGTCCACTGGGCTCAGCGAGAAAACGCGATTTCGGCGCTTCTGAGGGCCGAAAACGCGATATCGGCCGATTTGCGATCTGTCAGCAGATTCGGTTTCTGGGCAGTTTACATGTCGAACTGCACGGTAGAAACGATAAAACAGCTCCTCCGTGCAGTTTTCATACCGAGTCACCGTCCACTGGGCTCAGCGAGAAAACGCGATTTCGGCGCTTCTGAGGGCCGAAAACGCGATATCGGCCGATTTGCGATCTGTCAGCAGATTCGGTTTCTGGGCAGTTTACATGTCGAACTGCACGGTAGAAACGATAAAACAGCTCCTCCGTGCAGTTTTCATACCGAGTCACCGTCCACTGGGCTCAGCGAGAAAACGCGATTTCGGCGCTTCTGAGGGCCGAAAACGCGATATCGGCCGATTTGCGATCTGTCAGCAGATTCGGTTTCTGGGCAGTTTACATGTCGAACTGCACGGTAGAAACGATAAAACAGCTCCTCCGTGCAGTTTTCATACCGAGTCACCGTCCACTGGGCTCAGCGAGAAAACGCGATTTCGGCGCTTCTGAGGGCCGAAAACGCGATATCGGCCGATTTGCGATCTGTCAGCAGATTCGGTTTCTGGGCAGTTTACATGTCGAACTGCACGGTAGAAACGATAAAACAGCTCCTCCGTGCAGTTTTCATACCGAGTCACCGTCCACTGGCTCAGCGAGAAAACGCGATTTCGGCGCTTCTGAGGGCCGAAAACGCGATATCGGCCGATTTGCGATCTGTCAGCAGATTCGGTTTCTGGGCAGTTTACATGTCGAACTGCACGGTAGAAACGATAAAACAGCTCCTCCGTGCAGTTTTCATACCGAGTCACCGTCCACTGGGCTCAGCGAGAAAACGCGATTTCGGCGCTTCTGAGGGCCGAAAACGCGATATCGGCCGATTTGCGATCTGTCAGCAGATTCGGTTTCTGGGCAGTTTACATGTCGAACTGCACGGTAGAAACGATAAAACAGCTCCTCCGTGCAGTTTTCATACCGAGTCACCGTCCACTGGGCTCAGCGAGAAAACGCGATTTCGGCGCTTCTGAGGGCCGAAAACGCGATATCGGCCGATTTGCGATCTGTCAGCAGATTCGGTTTCTGGGCAGTTTACATGTCGAACTGCACGGTAGAAACGATAAAACAGCTCCTCCGTGCAGTTTTCATACCGAGTCACCGTCCACTGGGCTCAGCGAGAAAACGCGATTTCGGCGCTTCTGAGGGCCGAAAACGCGATATCGGCCGATTTGCGATCTGTCAGCAGATTCGGTTTCTGGGCAGTTTACATGTCGAACTGCACGGTAGAAACGATAAAACAGCTCCTCCGTGCAGTTTTCATACCGAGTCACCGTCCACTGGGCTCAGCGAGAAAACGCGATTTCGGCGCTTCTGAGGGCCGAAAACGCGATATCGGCCGATTTGCGATCTGTCAGCAGATTCGGTTTCTGGGCAGTTTACATGTCGAACTGCACGGTAGAAACGATAAAACAGCTCCTCCGTGCAGTTTTCATACCGAGTCACCGTCCACTCGGCTCAGCGAGAAAACGCGATTTCGGCGCTTCTGAGGGCCGAAAACGCGATATCGGCCGATTTGCGATCTGTCAGCAGATTCGGTTTCTGGGCAGTTTACATGTCGAACTGCACGGTAGAAACGATAAAACAGCTCCTCCGTGCAGTTTTCATACCGAGTCACCGTCCACTGGGCTCAGCGAGAAAACGCGATTTCGGCGCTTCTGAGGGCCGAAAACGCGATATCGGCCGATTTGCGATCTGTCAGCAGATTCGGTTTCTGGGCAGTTTACATGTCGAACTGCACGGTAGAAACGATAAAACAGCTCCTCCGTGCAGTTTTCATACCGAGTCACCGTCCACTGGCTCAGCGAGAAAACGCGATTTCGGCGCTTCTGAGGGCCGAAAACGCGATATCGGCCGATTTTCGATCTGTCAGCAGATTCGGTTTCTGGGCAGTTTACATGTCGAACTGCACGGTAGAAACGATAAAACAGCTCCTCCGTGCAGTTTTCATACCGAGTCACCGTCCACTGGGCTCAGCGAGAAAACGCGATTTCGGCGCTTCTGAGGGCCGAAAACGCGATATCGGCCGATTTGCGATCTGTCAGCAGATTCGGTTTCTGGGCAGTTTACATGTCGAACTGCACGGTAGAAACGATAAAACAGCTCCTCCGTGCAGTTTTCATACCGAGTCACCGTCCACTGGGCTCAGCGAGAAAACGCGATTTCGGCGCTTCTGAGGGCCGAAAACGCGATATCGGCCGATTTGCGATCTGTCAGCAGATTCGGTTTCTGGGCAGTTTACATGTCGAACTGCACGGTAGAAACGATAAAACAGCTCCTCCGTGCAGTTTTCATACCGAGTCACCGTCCACTGGCTCAGCGAGAAAACGCGATTTCGGCGCTTCTGAGGGCCGAAAACGCGATATCGGCCGATTTGCGATCTGTCAGCAGATTCGGTTTCTGGGCAGTTTACATGTCGAACTGCACGGTAGAAACGATAAAACAGCTCCTCCGTGCAGTTTTCATACCGAGTCACCGTCCACTGGGCTCAGCGAGAAAACGCGATTTCGGCGCTTCTGAGGGCCGAAAACGCGATATCGGCCGATTTGCGATCTGTCAGCAGATTCGGTTTCTGGGCAGTTTACATGTCGAACTGCACGGTAGAAACGATAAAACAGCTCCTCCGTGCAGTTTTCATACCGAGTCACCGTCCACTGGGCTCAGCGAGAAAACGCGATTTCGGCGCTTCTGAGGGCCGAAAACGCGATATCGGCCGATTTGCGATCTGTCAGCAGATTCGGTTTCTGGGCAGTTTACATGTCGAACTGCACGGTAGAAACGATAAAACAGCTCCTCCGTGCAGTTTTCATACCGAGTCACCGTCCACTGGCTCAGCGAGAAAACGCGATTTCGGCGCTTCTGAGGGCCGAAAACGCGATATCGGCCGATTTGCGATCTGTCAGCAGATTCGGTTTCTGGGCAGTTTACATGTCGAACTGCACGGTAGAAACGATAAAACAGCTCCTCCGTGCAGTTTTCATACCGAGTCACCGTCCACTGGGCTCAGCGAGAAAACGCGATTTCGGCGCTTCTGAGGGCCGAAAACGCGATATCGGCCGATTTGCGATCTGTCAGCAGATTCGGTTTCTGGGCAGTTTACATGTCGAACTGCACGGTAGAAACGATAAAACAGCTCCTCCGTGCAGTTTTCATACCGAGTCACCGTCCACTGGGCTCAGCGAGAAAACGCGATTTCGGCGCTTCTGAGGGCCGAAAACGCGATATCGGCCGATTTGCGATCTGTCAGCAGATTCGGTTTCTGGGCAGTTTACATGTCGAACTGCACGGTAGAAACGATAAAACAGCTCCTCCGTGCAGTTTTCATACCGAGTCACCGTCCACTGGGCTCAGCGAGAAAACGCGATTTCGGCGCTTCTGAGGGCCGAAAACGCGATATCGGCCGATTTGCGATCTGTCAGCAGATTCGGTTTCTGGGCAGTTTACATGTCGAACTGCACGGTAGAAACGATAAAACAGCTCCTCCGTGCAGTTTTCATACCGAGTCACCGTCCACTGGGCTCAGCGAGAAAACGCGATTTCGGCGCTTCTGAGGGCCGAAAACGCGATATCGGCCGATTTGCGATCTGTCAGCAGATTCGGTTTCTGGGCAGTTTACATGTCGAACTGCACGGTAGAAACGATAAAACAGCTCCTCCGTGCAGTTTTCATACCGAGTCACCGTCCACTGGGCTCAGCGAGAAAACGCGATTTCGGCGCTTCTGAGGGCCGAAAACGCGATATCGGCCGATTTGCGATCTGTCAGCAGATTCGGTTTCTGGGCAGTTTACATGTCGAACTGCACGGTAGAAACGATAAAACAGCTCCTCCGTGCAGTTTTCATACCGAGTCACCGTCCACTGGGCTCAGCGAGAAAACGCGATTTCGGCGCTTCTGAGGGCCGAAAACGCGATATCGGCCGATTTGCGATCTGTCAGCAGATTCGGTTTCTGGGCAGTTTACATGTCGAACTGCACGGTAGAAACGATAAAACAGCTCCTCCGTGCAGTTTTCATACCGAGTCACCGTCCACTGGGCTCAGCGAGAAAACGCGATTTCGGCGCTTCTGAGGGCCGAAAACGCGATATCGGCCGATTTGCGATCTGTCAGCAGATTCGGTTTCTGGGCAGTTTACATGTCGAACTGCACGGTAGAAACGATAAAACAGCTCCTCCGTGCAGTTTTCATACCGAGTCACCGTCCACTGGGCTCAGCGAGAAAACGCGATTTCGGCGCTTCTGAGGGCCGAAAACGCGATATCGGCCGATTTGCGATCTGTCAGCAGATTCGGTTTCTGGGCAGTTTACATGTCGAACTGCACGGTAGAAACGATAAAACAGCTCCTCCGTGCAGTTTTCATACCGAGTCACCGTCCACTGGGCTCAGCGAGAAAACGCGATTTCGGCGCTTCTGAGGGCCGAAAACGCGATATCGGCCGATTTGCGATCTGTCAGCAGATTCGGTTTCTGGGCAGTTTACATGTCGAACTGCACGGTAGAAACGATAAAACAGCTCCTCCGTGCAGTTTTCATACCGAGTCACCGTCCACTGGCTCAGCGAGAAAACGCGATTTCGGCGCTTCTGAGGGCCGAAAACGCGATATCGGCCGATTTGCGATCTGTCAGCAGATTCGGTTTCTGGGCAGTTTACATGTCGAACTGCACGGTAGAAACGATAAAACAGCTCCTCCGTGCAGTTTTCATACCGAGTCACCGTCCACTGGGCTCAGCGAGAAAACGCGATTTCGGCGCTTCTGAGGGCCGAAAACGCGATATCGGCCGATTTGCGATCTGTCAGCAGATTCGGTTTCTGGGCAGTTTACATGTCGAACTGCACGGTAGAAACGATAAAACAGCTCCTCCGTGCAGTTTTCATACCGAGTCACCGTCCACTGGGCTCAGCGAGAAAACGCGATTTCGGCGCTTCTGAGGGCCGAAAACGCGATATCGGCCGATTTGCGATCTGTCAGCAGATTCGGTTTCTGGGCAGTTTACATGTCGAACTGCACGGTAGAAACGATAAAACAGCTCCTCCGTGCAGTTTTCATACCGAGTCACCGTCCACTGGGCTCAGCGAGAAAACGCGATTTCGGCGCTTCTGAGGGCCGAAAACGCGATATCGGCCGATTTGCGATCTGTCAGCAGATTCGGTTTCTGGGCAGTTTACATGTCGAACTGCACGGTAGAAACGATAAAACAGCTCCTCCGTGCAGTTTTCATACCGAGTCACCGTCCACTGGGCTCAGCGAGAAAACGCGATTTCGGCGCTTCTGAGGGCCGAAAACGCGATATCGGCCGATTTGCGATCTGTCAGCAGATTCGGTTTCTGGGCAGTTTACATGTCGAACTGCACGGTAGAAACGATAAAACAGCTCCTCCGTGCAGTTTTCATACCGAGTCACCGTCCACTGGGCTCAGCGAGAAAACGCGATTTCGGCGCTTCTGAGGGCCGAAAACGCGATATCGGCCGATTTGCGATCTGTCAGCAGATTCGGTTTCTGGGCAGTTTACATGTCGAACTGCACGGTAGAAACGATAAAACAGCTCCTCCGTGCAGTTTTCATACCGAGTCACCGTCCACTGGGCTCAGCGAGAAAACGCGATTTCGGCGCTTCTGAGGGCCGAAAACGCGATATCGGCCGATTTGCGATCTGTCAGCAGATTCGGTTTCTGGGCAGTTTACATGTCGAACTGCACGGTAGAAACGATAAAACAGCTCCTCCGTGCAGTTTTCATACCGAGTCACCGTCCACTGGGCTCAGCGAGAAAACGCGATTTCGGCGCTTCTGAGGGCCGAAAACGCGATATCGGCCGATTTGCGATCTGTCAGCAGATTCGGTTTCTGGGCAGTTTACATGTCGAACTGCACGGTAGAAACGATAAAACAGCTCCTCCGTGCAGTTTTCATACCGAGTCACCGTCCACTGGGCTCAGCGAGAAAACGCGATTTCGGCGCTTCTGAGGGCCGAAAACGCGATATCGGCCGATTTGCGATCTGTCAGCAGATTCGGTTTCTGGGCAGTTTACATGTCGAACTGCACGGTAGAAACGATAAAACAGCTCCTCCGTGCAGTTTTCATACCGAGTCACCGTCCACTGGGCTCAGCGAGAAAACGCGATTTCGGCGCTTCTGAGGGCCGAAAACGCGATATCGGCCGATTTGCGATCTGTCAGCAGATTCGGTTTCTGGGCAGTTTACATGTCGAACTGCACGGTAGAAACGATAAAACAGCTCCTCCGTGCAGTTTTCATACCGAGTCACCGTCCACTGGGCTCAGCGAGAAAACGCGATTTCGGCGCTTCTGAGGGCCGAAAACGCGATATCGGCCGATTTGCGATCTGTCAGCAGATTCGGTTTCTGGGCAGTTTACATGTCGAACTGCACGGTAGAAACGATAAAACAGCTCCTCCGTGCAGTTTTCATACCGAGTCACCGTCCACTGGGCTCAGCGAGAAAACGCGATTTCGGCGCTTCTGAGGGCCGAAAACGCGATATCGGCCGATTTGCGATCTGTCAGCAGATTCGGTTTCTGGGCAGTTTACATGTCGAACTGCACGGTAGAAACGATAAAACAGCTCCTCCGTGCAGTTTTCATACCGAGTCACCGTCCACTGGGCTCAGCGAGAAAACGCGATTTCGGCGCTTCTGAGGGCCGAAAACGCGATATCGGCCGATTTGCGATCTGTCAGCAGATTCGGTTTCTGGGCAGTTTACATGTCGAACTGCACGGTAGAAACGATAAAACAGCTCCTCCGTGCAGTTTTCATACCGAGTCACCGTCCACTCGGCTCAGCGAGAAAACGCGATTTCGGCGCTTCTGAGGGCCGAAAACGCGATATCGGCCGATTTGCGATCTGTCAGCAGATTCGGTTTCTGGGCAGTTTACATGTCGAACTGCACGGTAGAAACGATAAAACAGCTCCTCCGTGCAGTTTTCATACCGAGTCACCGTCCACTGGGCTCAGCGAGAAAACGCGATTTCGGCGCTTCTGAGGGCCGAAAACGCGATATCGGCCGATTTGCGATCTGTCAGCAGATTCGGTTTCTGGGCAGTTTACATGTCGAACTGCACGGTAGAAACGATAAAACAGCTCCTCCGTGCAGTTTTCATACCGAGTCACCGTCCACTGGGCTCAGCGAGAAAACGCGATTTCGGCGCTTCTGAGGGCCGAAAACGCGATATCGGCCGATTTGCGATCTGTCAGCAGATTCGGTTTCTGGGCAGTTTACATGTCGAACTGCACGGTAGAAACGATAAAACAGCTCCTCCGTGCAGTTTTCATACCGAGTCACCGTCCACTGGGCTCAGCGAGAAAACGCGATTTCGGCGCTTCTGAGGGCCGAAAACGCGATATCGGCCGATTTGCGATCTGTCAGCAGATTCGGTTTCTGGGCAGTTTACATGTCGAACTGCACGGTAGAAACGATAAAACAGCTCCTCCGTGCAGTTTTCATACCGAGTCACCGTCCACTGGGCTCAGCGAGAAAACGCGATTTCGGCGCTTCTGAGGGCCGAAAACGCGATATCGGCCGATTTGCGATCTGTCAGCAGATTCGGTTTCTGGGCAGTTTACATGTCGAACTGCACGGTAGAAACGATAAAACAGCTCCTCCGTGCAGTTTTCATACCGAGTCACCGTCCACTGGGCTCAGCGAGAAAACGCGATTTCGGCGCTTCTGAGGGCCGAAAACGCGATATCGGCCGATTTTCGATCTGTCAGCAGATTCGGTTTCTGGGCAGTTTACATGTCGAACTGCACGGTAGAAACGATAAAACAGCTCCTCCGTGCAGTTTTCATACCGAGTCACCGTCCACTGGGCTCAGCGAGAAAACGCGATTTCGGCGCTTCTGAGGGCCGAAAACGCGATATCGGCCGATTTGCGATCTGTCAGCAGATTCGGTTTCTGGGCAGTTTACATGTCGAACTGCACGGTAGAAACGATAAAACAGCTCCTCCGTGCAGTTTTCATACCGAGTCACCGTCCACTGGGCTCAGCGAGAAAACGCGATTTCGGCGCTTCTGAGGGCCGAAAACGCGATATCGGCCGATTTGCGATCTGTCAGCAGATTCGGTTTCTGGGCAGTTTACATGTCGAACTGCACGGTAGAAACGATAAAACAGCTCCTCCGTGCAGTTTTCATACCGAGTCACCGTCCACTGGGCTCAGCGAGAAAACGCGATTTCGGCGCTTCTGAGGGCCGAAAACGCGATATCGGCCGATTTGCGATCTGTCAGCAGATTCGGTTTCTGGGCAGTTTACATGTCGAACTGCACGGTAGAAACGATAAAACAGCTCCTCCGTGCAGTTTTCATACCGAGTCACCGTCCACTGGGCTCAGCGAGAAAACGCGATTTCGGCGCTTCTGAGGGCCGAAAACGCGATATCGGCCGATTTGCGATCTGTCAGCAGATTCGGTTTCTGGGCAGTTTACATGTCGAACTGCACGGTAGAAACGATAAAACAGCTCCTCCGTGCAGTTTTCATACCGAGTCACCGTCCACTGGGCTCAGCGAGAAAACGCGATTTCGGCGCTTCTGAGGGCCGAAAACGCGATATCGGCCGATTTGCGATCTGTCAGCAGATTCGGTTTCTGGGCAGTTTACATGTCGAACTGCACGGTAGAAACGATAAAACAGCTCCTCCGTGCAGTTTTCATACCGAGTCACCGTCCACTGGGCTCAGCGAGAAAACGCGATTTCGGCGCTTCTGAGGGCCGAAAACGCGATATCGGCCGATTTGCGATCTGTCAGCAGATTCGGTTTCTGGGCAGTTTACATGTCGAACTGCACGGTAGAAACGATAAAACAGCTCCTCCGTGCAGTTTTCATACCGAGTCACCGTCCACTGGGCTCAGCGAGAAAACGCGATTTCGGCGCTTCTGAGGGCCGAAAACGCGATATCGGCCGATTTGCGATCTGTCAGCAGATTCGGTTTCTGGGCAGTTTACATGTCGAACTGCACGGTAGAAACGATAAAACAGCTCCTCCGTGCAGTTTTCATACCGAGTCACCGTCCACTGGGCTCAGCGAGAAAACGCGATTTCGGCGCTTCTGAGGGCCGAAAACGCGATATCGGCCGATTTGCGATCTGTCAGCAGATTCGGTTTCTGGGCAGTTTACATGTCGAACTGCACGGTAGAAACGATAAAACAGCTCCTCCGTGCAGTTTTCATACCGAGTCACCGTCCACTGGGCTCAGCGAGAAAACGCGATTTCGGCGCTTCTGAGGGCCGAAAACGCGATATCGGCCGATTTGCGATCTGTCAGCAGATTCGGTTTCTGGGCAGTTTACATGTCGAACTGCACGGTAGAAACGATAAAACAGCTCCTCCGTGCAGTTTTCATACCGAGTCACCGTCCACTGGGCTCAGCGAGAAAACGCGATTTCGGCGCTTCTGAGGGCCGAAAACGCGATATCGGCCGATTTGCGATCTGTCAGCAGATTCGGTTTCTGGGCAGTTTACATGTCGAACTGCACGGTAGAAACGATAAAACAGCTCCTCCGTGCAGTTTTCATACCGAGTCACCGTCCACTGGGCTCAGCGAGAAAACGCGATTTCGGCGCTTCTGAGGGCCGAAAACGCGATATCGGCCGATTTGCGATCTGTCAGCAGATTCGGTTTCTGGGCAGTTTACATGTCGAACTGCACGGTAGAAACGATAAAACAGCTCCTCCGTGCAGTTTTCATACCGAGTCACCGTCCACTGGCTCAGCGAGAAAACGCGATTTCGGCGCTTCTGAGGGCCGAAAACGCGATATCGGCCGATTTGCGATCTGTCAGCAGATTCGGTTTCTGGGCAGTTTACATGTCGAACTGCACGGTAGAAACGATAAAACAGCTCCTCCGTGCAGTTTTCATACCGAGTCACCGTCCACTGGGCTCAGCGAGAAAACGCGATTTCGGCGCTTCTGAGGGCCGAAAACGCGATATCGGCCGATTTTCGATCTGTCAGCAGATTCGGTTTCTGGGCAGTTTACATGTCGAACTGCACGGTAGAAACGATAAAACAGCTCCTCCGTGCAGTTTTCATACCGAGTCACCGTCCACTCGGCTCAGCGAGAAAACGCGATTTCGGCGCTTCTGAGGGCCGAAAACGCGATATCGGCCGATTTGCGATCTGTCAGCAGATTCGGTTTCTGGGCAGTTTACATGTCGAACTGCACGGTAGAAACGATAAAACAGCTCCTCCGTGCAGTTTTCATACCGAGTCACCGTCCACTGGGCTCAGCGAGAAAACGCGATTTCGGCGCTTCTGAGGGCCGAAAACGCGATATCGGCCGATTTGCGATCTGTCAGCAGATTCGGTTTCTGGGCAGTTTACATGTCGAACTGCACGGTAGAAACGATAAAACAGCTCCTCCGTGCAGTTTTCATACCGAGTCACCGTCCACTGGGCTCAGCGAGAAAACGCGATTTCGGCGCTTCTGAGGGCCGAAAACGCGATATCGGCCGATTTGCGATCTGTCAGCAGATTCGGTTTCTGGGCAGTTTACATGTCGAACTGCACGGTAGAAACGATAAAACAGCTCCTCCGTGCAGTTTTCATACCGAGTCACCGTCCACTGGGCTCAGCGAGAAAACGCGATTTCGGCGCTTCTGAGGGCCGAAAACGCGATATCGGCCGATTTGCGATCTGTCAGCAGATTCGGTTTCTGGGCAGTTTACATGTCGAACTGCACGGTAGAAACGATAAAACAGCTCCTCCGTGCAGTTTTCATACCGAGTCACCGTCCACTGGGCTCAGCGAGAAAACGCGATTTCGGCGCTTCTGAGGGCCGAAAACGCGATATCGGCCGATTTGCGATCTGTCAGCAGATTCGGTTTCTGGGCAGTTTACATGTCGAACTGCACGGTAGAAACGATAAAACAGCTCCTCCGTGCAGTTTTCATACCGAGTCACCGTCCACTGGGCTCAGCGAGAAAACGCGATTTCGGCGCTTCTGAGGGCCGAAAACGCGATATCGGCCGATTTGCGATCTGTCAGCAGATTCGGTTTCTGGGCAGTTTACATGTCGAACTGCACGGTAGAAACGATAAAACAGCTCCTCCGTGCAGTTTTCATACCGAGTCACCGTCCACTGGCTCAGCGAGAAAACGCGATTTCGGCGCTTCTGAGGGCCGAAAACGCGATATCGGCCGATTTGCGATCTGTCAGCAGATTCGGTTTCTGGGCAGTTTACATGTCGAACTGCACGGTAGAAACGATAAAACAGCTCCTCCGTGCAGTTTTCATACCGAGTCACCGTCCACTCGGCTCAGCGAGAAAACGCGATTTCGGCGCTTCTGAGGGCCGAAAACGCGATATCGGCCGATTTGCGATCTGTCAGCAGATTCGGTTTCTGGGCAGTTTACATGTCGAACTGCACGGTAGAAACGATAAAACAGCTCCTCCGTGCAGTTTTCATACCGAGTCACCGTCCACTGGGCTCAGCGAGAAAACGCGATTTCGGCGCTTCTGAGGGCCGAAAACGCGATATCGGCCGATTTGCGATCTGTCAGCAGATTCGGTTTCTGGGCAGTTTACATGTCGAACTGCACGGTAGAAACGATAAAACAGCTCCTCCGTGCAGTTTTCATACCGAGTCACCGTCCACTGGGCTCAGCGAGAAAACGCGATTTCGGCGCTTCTGAGGGCCGAAAACGCGATATCGGCCGATTTGCGATCTGTCAGCAGATTCGGTTTCTGGGCAGTTTACATGTCGAACTGCACGGTAGAAACGATAAAACAGCTCCTCCGTGCAGTTTTCATACCGAGTCACCGTCCACTGGGCTCAGCGAGAAAACGCGATTTCGGCGCTTCTGAGGGCCGAAAACGCGATATCGGCCGATTTGCGATCTGTCAGCAGATTCGGTTTCTGGGCAGTTTACATGTCGAACTGCACGGTAGAAACGATAAAACAGCTCCTCCGTGCAGTTTTCATACCGAGTCACCGTCCACTGGCTCAGCGAGAAAACGCGATTTCGGCGCTTCTGAGGGCCGAAAACGCGATATCGGCCGATTTGCGATCTGTCAGCAGATTCGGTTTCTGGGCAGTTTACATGTCGAACTGCACGGTAGAAACGATAAAACAGCTCCTCCGTGCAGTTTTCATACCGAGTCACCGTCCACTCGGCTCAGCGAGAAAACGCGATTTCGGCGCTTCTGAGGGCCGAAAACGCGATATCGGCCGATTTGCGATCTGTCAGCAGATTCGGTTTCTGGGCAGTTTACATGTCGAACTGCACGGTAGAAACGATAAAACAGCTCCTCCGTGCAGTTTTCATACCGAGTCACCGTCCACTGGGCTCAGCGAGAAAACGCGATTTCGGCGCTTCTGAGGGCCGAAAACGCGATATCGGCCGATTTGCGATCTGTCAGCAGATTCGGTTTCTGGGCAGTTTACATGTCGAACTGCACGGTAGAAACGATAAAACAGCTCCTCCGTGCAGTTTTCATACCGAGTCACCGTCCACTGGGCTCAGCGAGAAAACGCGATTTCGGCGCTTCTGAGGGCCGAAAACGCGATATCGGCCGATTTGCGATCTGTCAGCAGATTCGGTTTCTGGGCAGTTTACATGTCGAACTGCACGGTAGAAACGATAAAACAGCTCCTCCGTGCAGTTTTCATACCGAGTCACCGTCCACTGGGCTCAGCGAGAAAACGCGATTTCGGCGCTTCTGAGGGCCGAAAACGCGATATCGGCCGATTTGCGATCTGTCAGCAGATTCGGTTTCTGGGCAGTTTACATGTCGAACTGCACGGTAGAAACGATAAAACAGCTCCTCCGTGCAGTTTTCATACCGAGTCACCGTCCACTGGGCTCAGCGAGAAAACGCGATTTCGGCGCTTCTGAGGGCCGAAAACGCGATATCGGCCGATTTGCGATCTGTCAGCAGATTCGGTTTCTGGGCAGTTTACATGTCGAACTGCACGGTAGAAACGATAAAACAGCTCCTCCGTGCAGTTTTCATACCGAGTCACCGTCCACTCGGCTCAGCGAGAAAACGCGATTTCGGCGCTTCTGAGGGCCGAAAACGCGATATCGGCCGATTTGCGATCTGTCAGCAGATTCGGTTTCTGGGCAGTTTACATGTCGAACTGCACGGTAGAAACGATAAAACAGCTCCTCCGTGCAGTTTTCATACCGAGTCACCGTCCACTGGGCTCAGCGAGAAAACGCGATTTCGGCGCTTCTGAGGGCCGAAAACGCGATATCGGCCGATTTGCGATCTGTCAGCAGATTCGGTTTCTGGGCAGTTTACATGTCGAACTGCACGGTAGAAACGATAAAACAGCTCCTCCGTGCAGTTTTCATACCGAGTCACCGTCCACTGGCTCAGCGAGAAAACGCGATTTCGGCGCTTCTGAGGGCCGAAAACGCGATATCGGCCGATTTGCGATCTGTCAGCAGATTCGGTTTCTGGGCAGTTTACATGTCGAACTGCACGGTAGAAACGATAAAACAGCTCCTCCGTGCAGTTTTCATACCGAGTCACCGTCCACTGGGCTCAGCGAGAAAACGCGATTTCGGCGCTTCTGAGGGCCGAAAACGCGATATCGGCCGATTTGCGATCTGTCAGCAGATTCGGTTTCTGGGCAGTTTACATGTCGAACTGCACGGTAGAAACGATAAAACAGCTCCTCCGTGCAGTTTTCATACCGAGTCACCGTCCACTGGCTCAGCGAGAAAACGCGATTTCGGCGCTTCTGAGGGCCGAAAACGCGATATCGGCCGATTTGCGATCTGTCAGCAGATTCGGTTTCTGGGCAGTTTACATGTCGAACTGCACGGTAGAAACGATAAAACAGCTCCTCCGTGCAGTTTTCATACCGAGTCACCGTCCACTGGGCTCAGCGAGAAAACGCGATTTCGGCGCTTCTGAGGGCCGAAAACGCGATATCGGCCGATTTGCGATCTGTCAGCAGATTCGGTTTCTGGGCAGTTTACATGTCGAACTGCACGGTAGAAACGATAAAACAGCTCCTCCGTGCAGTTTTCATACCGAGTCACCGTCCACTGGGCTCAGCGAGAAAACGCGATTTCGGCGCTTCTGAGGGCCGAAAACGCGATATCGGCCGATTTGCGATCTGTCAGCAGATTCGGTTTCTGGGCAGTTTACATGTCGAACTGCACGGTAGAAACGATAAAACAGCTCCTCCGTGCAGTTTTCATACCGAGTCACCGTCCACTGGGCTCAGCGA
Source organism: Cryptocheilus praepositus (assembly GCA_033815515.1). NCBI lineage: Eukaryota > Metazoa > Arthropoda > Insecta > Hymenoptera > Pompilidae > Cryptocheilus > Cryptocheilus praepositus. The sequence goes on along the minus strand of JAWWQZ010000225.1, from coordinate 344,746 downwards.
GAAAACGCGATTTCGGCGCTTCTGAGGGCCGAAAACGCGATATCGGCCGATTTGCGATCTGTCAGCAGATTCGGTTTCTGGGCAGTTTACATGTCGAACTGCACGGTAGAAACGATAAAACAGCTCCTCCGTGCAGTTTTCATACCGAGTCACCGTCCACTGGGCTCAGCGAGAAAACGCGATTTCGGCGCTTCTGAGGGCCGAAAACGCGATATCGGCCGATTTGCGATCTGTCAGCAGATTCGGTTTCTGGGCAGTTTACATGTCGAACTGCACGGTAGAAACGATAAAACAGCTCCTCCGTGCAGTTTTCATACCGAGTCACCGTCCACTGGGCTCAGCGAGAAAACGCGATTTCGGCGCTTCTGAGGGCCGAAAACGCGATATCGGCCGATTTGCGATCTGTCAGCAGATTCGGTTTCTGGGCAGTTTACATGTCGAACTGCACGGTAGAAACGATAAAACAGCTCCTCCGTGCAGTTTTCATACCGAGTCACCGTCCACTGGGCTCAGCGAGAAAACGCGATTTCGGCGCTTCTGAGGGCCGAAAACGCGATATCGGCCGATTTGCGATCTGTCAGCAGATTCGGTTTCTGGGCAGTTTACATGTCGAACTGCACGGTAGAAACGATAAAACAGCTCCTCCGTGCAGTTTTCATACCGAGTCACCGTCCACTGGGCTCAGCGAGAAAACGCGATTTCGGCGCTTCTGAGGGCCGAAAACGCGATATCGGCCGATTTGCGATCTGTCAGCAGATTCGGTTTCTGGGCAGTTTACATGTCGAACTGCACGGTAGAAACGATAAAACAGCTCCTCCGTGCAGTTTTCATACCGAGTCACCGTCCACTGGGCTCAGCGAGAAAACGCGATTTCGGCGCTTCTGAGGGCCGAAAACGCGATATCGGCCGATTTGCGATCTGTCAGCAGATTCGGTTTCTGGGCAGTTTACATGTCGAACTGCACGGTAGAAACGATAAAACAGCTCCTCCGTGCAGTTTTCATACCGAGTCACCGTCCACTGGGCTCAGCGAGAAAACGCGATTTCGGCGCTTCTGAGGGCCGAAAACGCGATATCGGCCGATTTGCGATCTGTCAGCAGATTCGGTTTCTGGGCAGTTTACATGTCGAACTGCACGGTAGAAACGATAAAACAGCTCCTCCGTGCAGTTTTCATACCGAGTCACCGTCCACTGGGCTCAGCGAGAAAACGCGATTTCGGCGCTTCTGAGGGCCGAAAACGCGATATCGGCCGATTTGCGATCTGTCAGCAGATTCGGTTTCTGGGCAGTTTACATGTCGAACTGCACGGTAGAAACGATAAAACAGCTCCTCCGTGCAGTTTTCATACCGAGTCACCGTCCACTGGGCTCAGCGAGAAAACGCGATTTCGGCGCTTCTGAGGGCCGAAAACGCGATATCGGCCGATTTGCGATCTGTCAGCAGATTCGGTTTCTGGGCAGTTTACATGTCGAACTGCACGGTAGAAACGATAAAACAGCTCCTCCGTGCAGTTTTCATACCGAGTCACCGTCCACTGGGCTCAGCGAGAAAACGCGATTTCGGCGCTTCTGAGGGCCGAAAACGCGATATCGGCCGATTTGCGATCTGTCAGCAGATTCGGTTTCTGGGCAGTTTACATGTCGAACTGCACGGTAGAAACGATAAAACAGCTCCTCCGTGCAGTTTTCATACCGAGTCACCGTCCACTGGGCTCAGCGAGAAAACGCGATTTCGGCGCTTCTGAGGGCCGAAAACGCGATATCGGCCGATTTGCGATCTGTCAGCAGATTCGGTTTCTGGGCAGTTTACATGTCGAACTGCACGGTAGAAACGATAAAACAGCTCCTCCGTGCAGTTTTCATACCGAGTCACCGTCCACTGGGCTCAGCGAGAAAACGCGATTTCGGCGCTTCTGAGGGCCGAAAACGCGATATCGGCCGATTTGCGATCTGTCAGCAGATTCGGTTTCTGGGCAGTTTACATGTCGAACTGCACGGTAGAAACGATAAAACAGCTCCTCCGTGCAGTTTTCATACCGAGTCACCGTCCACTGGGCTCAGCGAGAAAACGCGATTTCGGCGCTTCTGAGGGCCGAAAACGCGATATCGGCCGATTTGCGATCTGTCAGCAGATTCGGTTTCTGGGCAGTTTACATGTCGAACTGCACGGTAGAAACGATAAAACAGCTCCTCCGTGCAGTTTTCATACCGAGTCACCGTCCACTGGGCTCAGCGAGAAAACGCGATTTCGGCGCTTCTGAGGGCCGAAAACGCGATATCGGCCGATTTGCGATCTGTCAGCAGATTCGGTTTCTGGGCAGTTTACATGTCGAACTGCACGGTAGAAACGATAAAACAGCTCCTCCGTGCAGTTTTCATACCGAGTCACCGTCCACTGGGCTCAGCGAGAAAACGCGATTTCGGCGCTTCTGAGGGCCGAAAACGCGATATCGGCCGATTTGCGATCTGTCAGCAGATTCGGTTTCTGGGCAGTTTACATGTCGAACTGCACGGTAGAAACGATAAAACAGCTCCTCCGTGCAGTTTTCATACCGAGTCACCGTCCACTGGGCTCAGCGAGAAAACGCGATTTCGGCGCTTCTGAGGGCCGAAAACGCGATATCGGCCGATTTGCGATCTGTCAGCAGATTCGGTTTCTGGGCAGTTTACATGTCGAACTGCACGGTAGAAACGATAAAACAGCTCCTCCGTGCAGTTTTCATACCGAGTCACCGTCCACTGGGCTCAGCGAGAAAACGCGATTTCGGCGCTTCTGAGGGCCGAAAACGCGATATCGGCCGATTTGCGATCTGTCAGCAGATTCGGTTTCTGGGCAGTTTACATGTCGAACTGCACGGTAGAAACGATAAAACAGCTCCTCCGTGCAGTTTTCATACCGAGTCACCGTCCACTCGGCTCAGCGAGAAAACGCGATTTCGGCGCTTCTGAGGGCCGAAAACGCGATATCGGCCGATTTGCGATCTGTCAGCAGATTCGGTTTCTGGGCAGTTTACATGTCGAACTGCACGGTAGAAACGATAAAACAGCTCCTCCGTGCAGTTTTCATACCGAGTCACCGTCCACTGGGCTCAGCGAGAAAACGCGATTTCGGCGCTTCTGAGGGCCGAAAACGCGATATCGGCCGATTTGCGATCTGTCAGCAGATTCGGTTTCTGGGCAGTTTACATGTCGAACTGCACGGTAGAAACGATAAAACAGCTCCTCCGTGCAGTTTTCATACCGAGTCACCGTCCACTGGGCTCAGCGAGAAAACGCGATTTCGGCGCTTCTGAGGGCCGAAAACGCGATATCGGCCGATTTGCGATCTGTCAGCAGATTCGGTTTCTGGGCAGTTTACATGTCGAACTGCACGGTAGAAACGATAAAACAGCTCCTCCGTGCAGTTTTCATACCGAGTCACCGTCCACTGGGCTCAGCGAGAAAACGCGATTTCGGCGCTTCTGAGGGCCGAAAACGCGATATCGGCCGATTTGTTCGGCGCTTGAGGGCCGAAAACGCGATATCGGCCGATTTGCGATCTGTCAGCAGATTCGGTTTCTGGGCAGTTTACATGTCGAACTGCACGGTAGAAACGATAAAACAGCTCCTCCGTGCAGTTTTCATACCGAGTCACCGTCCACTCGGCTCAGCGAGAAAACGCGATTTCGGCGCTTCTGAGGGCCGAAAACGCGATATCGGCCGATTTGCGATCTGTCAGCAGATTCGGTTTCTGGGCAGTTTACATGTCGAACTGCACGGTAGAAACGATAAAACAGCTCCTCCGTGCAGTTTTCATACCGAGTCACCGTCCACTGGGCTCAGCGAGAAAACGCGATTTCGGCGCTTCTGAGGGCCGAAAACGCGATATCGGCCGATTTGCGATCTGTCAGCAGATTCGGTTTCTGGGCAGTTTACATGTCGAACTGCACGGTAGAAACGATAAAACAGCTCCTCCGTGCAGTTTTCATACCGAGTCACCGTCCACTGGGCTCAGCGAGAAAACGCGATTTCGGCGCTTCTGAGGGCCGAAAACGCGATATCGGCCGATTTGCGATCTGTCAGCAGATTCGGTTTCTGGACAGTTTACATGTCGAACTGCACGGTAGAAACGATAAAACAGCTCCTCCGTGCAGTTTTCATACCGAGTCACCGTCCACTGGGCTCAGCGAGAAAACGCGATTTCGGCGTTTCTGAGGGCCGAAAACGCGATATCGGCCGATTTGCGATCTGTCAGCAGATTCGGTTTCTGGGCAGTTTACATGTCGAACTGCACGGTAGAAACGATAAAACAGCTCCTCCGTGCAGTTTTCATACCGAGTCACCGTCCACTCGGCTCAGCGAGAAAACGCGATTTCGGCACTTTTGAGGGCCGAAAACGCGATATCGGCCGATTTTCGATCTGTCAGCAGATTCGGTTTCTGGGCAGTTTACATGTCGAACTGCACGGTAGAAACGATAAAACAGCTCCTCCATGCAGTTTTCATACCGAGTCACCGTCCACTGGGCTCAGCGAGAAAACGCGATTTCGGCGCTTTCTGAGGGCCGAAAACGCGATATCGGCCGATTTGCGATCTGTCAGCAGATTCGGTTTCTGGGCAGTTTACATGTCGAACTGCACGGTAGAAACGATAAAACAGCTCCTCCGTGCAGTTTTCATACCGAGTCACCGTCCACTGGGCTCAGCGAGAAAACGCGTCCACTAGGCTCAGCGAGAAAACGCGATTTCGGCGCTTCTGAGGGCCGAAAACGCGATATCGGCCGATTTTCGATCTGTTACCGAGTCACCGTCCACTGTGCTCAGCGAGAAAACGCGATTTAGAAACGGCTCCTCCGTGCAGTTTTCATACCGAGACACCGTCCACTGGGCTCAGCGAAAAACGCGATTTCGGCGCTTCTGAGGGCCGAAAACGCGATATCGGCCGATTTTCGATCTGTCAGCAGATTCGGTTTCTGGGCAGTTTACATGTCGAACTGCACGGTAGAAACGATAAAACAGCTCCTCCGTGCCGAAAACGCGATATCGGCCGATTTTCGATCTGTCAGCAGATTCGGTTTCTGGGCAGTTTACATGTCGAACTGCACGGTAGAAACGATAAAACAGCTCCTCCGTGCAGTTTTCATACCGAGTCACCGTCCACTGGGCTCAGCGAGAAAACGCGATTTCGGCGCTTCTGAGGGCCGAAAACGCGATATCGACCGATTTGCGATCTGTCAGCAGATTCGGTTTCTGGGCAGTTTACATGTCGAACTGCACGGTAGAAACGATAAAACAGCTCCTCCGTGCTGTTTTCATACCGAGTCACCGTCCACTGGGCTCAGCGAGAAAACGCGATTTCGGCGCTTCTGAGGGCCGAAAACGCGATATCGGCCGATTTGCGATCTGTCAGCAGATTCGGTTTCTGGGCAGTTTACATGTCGAACTGCACGGTAGAAACGATAAAACAGCTCCTCCGCAGTTTTCATACCGAGTCACCGTCCACTGGGCTCAGCGAGAAAACGCGATTTCGGCGCTTCTGAGGGCCGAAAACGCGATATCGGCCGATTTGCGATCTGTCAGCAGATTCGGTTTCTGGGCAGTTTACATGTCGAACTGCACGGTAGAAACGATAAAACAGCTCCTCCGTGCAGTTTTCATACCGAGTCACCGTCCACTGGGCTCAGCGAGAAAACGCGATTTCGGCGCTTCTGAGGGCCGAAAACGCGATATCGGCCGATTTGCGATCTGTCAGCAGATTCGGTTTCTGGGCAGTTTACATGTCGAACTGCAAGGTAGAAACGATAAAACAGCTCCTCCGTGCAGTTTTCATACCGAGTCACCGTCCACTGGGCTCAGCGAGAAAACGCGATTTCGGCGCTTCTGAGGGCCGAAAACGCGATATCGGCCGATTTTCGATCTGTCAGCAGATTCGGTTTCTGGGCAGTTTACATGTCGAACTGCACGGTAGAAACGATAAAACAGCTCCTCCGTGCAGTTTTCATACCGAGTCACCGTCCACTGGGCTCAGCGAGAAAACGCGATTTCGGCGCTTCTGAGGGCCGAAAACGCGATATCGGCCGATTTTCGATCTGTCAGCAGATTCGGTTTCTGGGCAGTTTACATGTCGAACTGCACGGTAGAAACGATAAAACAGCTCCTCCGTGCAGTTTTCATACCGAGTCACCGTCCACTGGGCTCAGCGAGAAAACGCGATTTCGGCGCTTCTGAGGGCCGAAAACGCGATATCGGCCGATTTTCGATCTGTCAGCAGATTCGGTTTCTGGGCAGTTTACATGTCGAACTGCACGGTAGAAACGATAAAACAGCTCCTCCGTGCAGTTTTCATACCGAGTCACCGTCCACTGGGCTCAGCGAGAAAACGCGATTTCGGCGCTTCTGAGGGCCGAAAACGCGATATCGGCCGATTTTCGATCTGTCAGCAGATTCGGTTTCTGGGCAGTTTACATGTCGAACTGCACGGTAGAAACGATAAAACAGCTCCTCCGTGCAGTTTTCATACCGAGTCACCGTCCACTGGGCTCAGCGAGAAAACGCGATTTCGGCGCTTCTGAGGGCCGAAAACGCGATATCGGCCGATTTTCGATCTGTCAGCAGATTCGGTTTCTGGGCAGTTTACATGTCGAACTGCACGGTAGAAACGATAAAACAGCTCCTCCGTGCAGTTTTCATACCGAGTCACCGTCCACTGGGCTCAGCGAGAAAACGCGATTTCGGCGCTTCTGAGGGCCGAAAACGCGATATCGGCCGATTTTCGATCTGTCAGCAGATTCGGTTTCTGGCAGTTTACATGTCGAACTGCACGGTAGAAACGATAAAACAGCTCCTCCGTGCAGTTTTCATACCGAGTCACCGTCCACTGGGCTCAGCGAGAAAACGCGATTTCGGCGCTTCTGAGGGCCGAAAACGCGATATCGGCCGATTTTCGATCTGTCAGCAGATTCGGTTTCTGGGCAGTTTACATGTCGAACTGCACGGTAGAAACGATAAAACAGCTCCTCCGTGCAGTTTTCATACCGAGTCACCGTCCACTGGGCTCAGCGAGAAAACGCGATTTCGGCGCTTCTGAGGGCCGAAAACGCGATATCGGCCGATTTTCGATCTGTCAGCAGATTCGGTTTCTGGGCAGTTTACATGTCGAACTGCACGGTAGAAACGATAAAACAGCTCCTCCGTGCAGTTTTCATACCGAGTCACCGTCCACTGGGCTCAGCGAGAAAACGCGATTTCGGCGCTTCTGAGGGCCGAAAACGCGATATCGGCCGATTTTCGATCTGTCAGCAGATTCGGTTTCTGGGCAGTTTACATGTCGAACTGCACGGTAGAAACGATAAAACAGCTCCTCCGTGCAGTTTTCATACCGAGTCACCGTCCACTGGGCTCAGCGAGAAAACGCGATTTCGGCGCTTCTGAGGGCCGAAAACGCGATATCGGCCGATTTGCGATCTGTCAGCAGATTCGGTTTCTGGGCAGTTTACATGTCGAACTGCACGGTAGAAACGATAAAACAGCTCCTCCGTGCAGTTTTCATACCGAGTCACCGTCCACTGGGCTCAGCGAGAAAACGCGATTTCGGCGCTTCTGAGGGCCGAAAACGCGATATCGGCCGATTTTCGATCTGTCAGCAGATTCGGTTTCTGGGCAGTTTACATGTCGAACTGCACGGTAGAAACGATAAAACAGCTCCTCCGTGCAGTTTTCATACCGAGTCACCGTCCACTGGGCTCAGCGAGAAAACGCGATTTCGGCGCTTCTGAGGGCCGAAAACGCGATATCTGACTTTTTGCGATCTGTCAGCAGATTCGGTTTCTGGGCAGTTTACATGTCGAACTGCACGGTAGAAACGATAAAACAGCTCCTCCGTGCAGTTTTCATACCGAGTCACCGTCCACTGGGCTCAGCGAGAAAACGCGATTTCGGCGCTTCTGAGGGCCGAAAACGCGATATCGGCCGATTTTCGATCTGTCAGCAGATTCGGTTTCTGGGCAGTTTACATGTCGAACTGCACGGTAGAAACGATAAAACAGCTCCTCCGTGCAGTTTTCATACCGAGTCACCGTCCACTGGGCTCAGCGAGAAAACGCGATTTCGGCGCTTCTGAGGGCCGAAAACGCGATATCGGCCGATTTGCGATCTGTCAGCAGATTCGGTTTCTGGGCAGTTTACATGTCGAACTGCACGGTAGAAACGATAAAACAGCTCCTCCGTGCAGTTTTCATACCGAGTCACCGTCCACTGGGCTCAGCGAGAAAACGCGATTTCGGCGCTTCTGAGGGCCGAACGCGATATCGGCCGATTTTCGATCTGTCAGCAGATTCGGTTTCTGGGCAGTTTACATGTCGAACTGCACGGTAGAAACGATAAAACAGCTCCTCCGTGCAGTTTTCATACCGAGTCACCGTCCACTGGGCTCAGCGAGAAAACGCGATTTCGGCGCTTCTGAGGGCCGAAAACGCGATATCGGCCGATTTGCGATCTGTCAGCAGATTCGGTTTCTGGGCAGTTTACATGTCGAACTGCACGGTAGAAACGATAAAACAGCTCCTCCGTGCAGTTTTCATACCGAGTCACCGTCCACTGGGCTCAGCGAGAAAACGCGATTTCGGCGCTTCTGAGGGCCGAAAACGCGATATCGGCCGATTTTCGATCTGTCAGCAGATTCGGTTTCTGGGCAGTTTACATGTCGAACTGCACGGTAGAAACGATAAAACAGCTCCTCCGTGCAGTTTTCATACCGAGTCACCGTCCACTGGGCTCAGCGAGAAAACGCGATTTCGGCGCTTCTGAGGGCCGAAAACGCGATATCGGCCGATTTGCGATCTGTCAGCAGATTCGGTTTCTGGGCAGTTTACATGTCGACTGCACGGTAGAAACGATAAAACAGCTCCTCCGTGCAGTTTTCATACCGAGTCACCGTCCACTGGGCTCAGCGAGAAAACGCGATTTCGGCGCTTCTGAGGGCCGAAAACGCGATATCGGCCGATTTTCGATCTGTCAGCAGATTCGGTTTCTGGGCAGTTTACATGTCGAACTGCACGGTAGAAACGATAAAACAGCTCCTCCGTGCAGTTTTCATACCGAGTCACCGTCCACTGGGCTCAGCGAGAAAACGCGATTTCGGCGCTTCTGAGGGCCGAAAACGCGATATCGGCCGATTTGCGATCTGTCAGCAGATTCGGTTTCTGGGCAGTTTACATGTCGAACTGCACGGTAGAAACGATAAAACAGCTCCTCCGTGCAGTTTTCATACCGAGTCACCGTCCACTGGGCTCAGCGAGAAAACGCGATTTCGGCGCTTCTGAGGGCCGAAAACGCGATATCGGCCGATTTTCGATCTGTCAGCAGATTCGGTTTCTGGGCAGTTTACATGTCGAACTGCACGGTAGAAACGATAAAACAGCTCCTCCGTGCAGTTTTCATACCGAGTCACCGTCCACTGGGCTCAGCGAGAAAACGCGATTTCGGCGCTTCTGAGGGCCGAAAACGCGATATCGGCCGATTTGCGATCTGTCAGCAGATTCGGTTTCTGGGCAGTTTACATGTCGAACTGCACGGTAGAAACGATAAAACAGCTCCTCCGTGCAGTTTTCATACCGAGTCACCGTCCACTGGGCTCAGCGAGAAAACGCGATTTCGGCGCTTCTGAGGGCCGAAAACGCGATATCGGCCGATTTTCGATCTGTCAGCAGATTCGGTTTCTGGGCAGTTTACATGTCGAACTGCACGGTAGAAACGATAAAACAGCTCCTCCGTGCAGTTTTCATACCGAGTCACCGTCCACTGGGCTCAGCGAGAAAACGCGATTTCGGCGCTTCTGAGGGCCGAAAACGCGATATCGGCCGATTTCTAGCAGATTCGGTTTCTGGGCAGTTTACATGTCGAACTGCACGGTAGAAACGATAAAACAGCTCCTCCGTGCAGTTTTCATACCGAGTCACCGTCCACTGGGCTCAGCGAGAAAACGCGATTTCGGCGCTTCTGAGGGCCGAAAACGCGATATCGGCCGATTTGCGATCTGTCAGCAGATTCGGTTTCTGGGCAGTTTACATGTCGAACTGCACGGTAGAAACGATAAAACAGCTCCTCCGTGCAGTTTTCATACCGAGTCACCGTCCACTGGGCTCAGCGAGAAAACGCGATTTCGGCAGCTCCTGAGGTCCACTGCCGAAAAAACGCGATTTCGGCGCTCTGAGGGCCGAAAACGCGATATCGGCCGATTTTCGATCTGTCAGCAGATTCGGTTTCTGGGCAGTTTACATGTCGAACTGCACGGTAGAAACGATAAAACAGCTCCTCCGTGCAGTTTTCATACCGAGTCACCGTCCACTGGGCTCAGCGAGAAAACGCGATTTCGGCGCTTCTGAGGGCCGAAAACGCGATATCGGCCGATTTGCGATCTGTCAGCAGATTCGGTTTCTGGGCAGTTTACATGTCGAACTGCACGGTAGAAACGATAAAACAGCTCCTCCGTGCAGTTTTCATACCGAGTCACCGTCCACTGGGCTCAGCGAGAAAACGCGATTTCGGCGCTTCTGAGGGCCGAAAACGCGATATCGGCCGATTTTCGATCTGTCAGCAGATTCGGTTTCTGGGCAGTTTACATGTCGAACTGCACGGTAGAAACGATAAAACAGCTCCTCCGTGCAGTTTTCATACCGAGTCACCGTCCACTGGGCTCAGCGAGAAAACGCGATTTCGGCGCTTCTGAGGGCCGAAAACGCGATATCGGCCGATTTTCGATCTGTCAGCAGATTCGGTTTCTGGGCAGTTTACATGTCGAACTGCACGGTAGAAACGATAAAACAGCTCCTCCGTGCAGTTTTCATACCGAGTCACCGTCCACTGGGCTCAGCGAGAAAACGCGATTTCGGCGCTTCTGAGGGCCGAAAACGCGATATCGGCCGATTTGCGATCTGTCAGCAGATTCGGTTTCTGGGCAGTTTACATGTCGAACTGCACGGTAGAAACGATAAAACAGCTCCTCCGTGCAGTTTTCATACCGAGTCACCGTCCACTGGGCTCAGCGAGAAAACGCGATTTCGGCGCTTCTGAGGGCCGAAAACGCGATATCGGCCGATTTTCGATCTGTCAGCAGATTCGGTTTCTGGGCAGTTTACATGTCGAACTGCACGGTAGAAACGATAAAACAGCTCCTCCGTGCAGTTTTCATACCGAGTCACCGTCCACTGGGCTCAGCGAGAAAACGCGATTTCGGCGCTTCTGAGGGCCGAAAACGCGATATCGGCCGATTTGCGATCTGTCAGCAGATTCGGTTTCTGGGCAGTTTACATGTCGAACTGCACGGTAGAAACGATAAAACAGCTCCTCCGTGCAGTTTTCATACCGAGTCACCGTCCACTGGGCTCAGCGAGAAAACGCGATTTCGGCGCTTCTGAGGGCGAAAACGCGATATCGGCCGATTTGCGATCTGTCAGCAGATTCGGTTTCTGGGCAGTTTACATGTCGAACTGCACGGTAGAAACGATAAAACAGCTCCTCCGTGCAGTTTTCATACCGAGTCACCGTCCACTGGGCTCAGCGAGAAAACGCGATTTCGGCGCTTCTGAGGGCCGAAAACGCGATATCGGCCGATTTTCGATCTGTCAGCAGATTCGGTTTCTGGGCAGTTTACATGTCGAACTGCACGGTAGAAACGATAAAACAGCTCCTCCGTGCAGTTTTCATACCGAGTCACCGTCCACTGGGCTCAGCGAGAAAACGCGATTTCGGCGCTTCTGAGGGCCGAAAACGCGATATCGGCCGATTTGTGAGCTTCTGAGGGCCGAAAACGCGATATCGGCCGATTTTCGATCTGTCAGCAGATTCGGTTTCTGGGCAGTTTACATGTCGAACTGCACGGTAGAAACGATAAAACAGCTCCTCCGTGCAGTTTTCATACCGAGTCACCGTCCACTGGGCTCAGCGAGAAAACGCGATTTCGGCGCTTCTGAGGGCCGAAAACGCGATATCCACGGTAGAAACGATAAAACAGCTCCTCCGTGCAGTTTTCATACCGAGTCACCGTCCACTGGGCTCAGCGAGAAAACGCGATTTCGGCGCTTCTGAGGGCCGAAAACGCGATATCGGCCGATTTGCGATCTGTCAGCAGATTCGGTTTCTGGGCAGTTTACATGTCGAACTGCACGGTAGAAACGATAAAACAGCTCCTCCGTGCAGTTTTCATACCGAGTCACCGTCCACTGGGCTCAGCGAGAAAACGCGATTTCGGCGCTTCTGAGGGCCGAAAACGCGATATCGGCCGATTTGCGATCTGTCAGCAGATTCGGTTTCTGGGCAGTTTACATGTCGAACTGCACGGTAGAAACGATAAAACAGCTCCTCCGTGCAGTTTTCATACCGAGTCACCGTCCACTGGGCTCAGCGAGAAAACGCGATTTCGGCGCTTCTGAGGGCCGAAAACGCGATATCGGCCGATTTGCGATCTGTCAGCAGATTCGGTTTCTGGGCAGTTTACATGTCGAACTGCACGGTAGAAACGATAAAACAGCTCCTCCGTGCAGTTTTCATACCGAGTCACCGTCCACTGGGCTCAGCGAGAAAACGCGATTTCGGCGCTTCTGAGGGCCGAAAACGCGATATCGGCCGATTTGCGATCTGTCAGCAGATTCGGTTTCTGGGCAGTTTACATGTCGAACTGCACGGTAGAAACGATAAAACAGCTCCTCCGTGCAGTTTTCATACCGAGTCACCGTCCACTGGGCTCAGCGAGAAAACGCGATTTCGGCGCTTCTGAGGGCCGAAAACGCGATATCGGCCGATTTGCGATCTGTCAGCAGATTCGGTTTCTGGGCAGTTTACATGTCGAACTGCACGGTAGAAACGATAAAACAGCTCCTCCGTGCAGTTTTCATACCGAGTCACCGTCCACTGGGCTCAGCGAGAAAACGCGATTTCGGCGCTTCTGAGGGCCGAAAACGCGATATCGGCCGATTTTCGATCTGTCAGCAGATTCGGTTTCTGGGCAGTTTACATGTCGAACTGCACGGTAGAAACGATAAAACAGCTCCTCCGTGCAGTTTTCATACCGAGTCACCGTCCACTGGGCTCAGCGAGAAAACGCGATTTCGGCGCTTCTGAGGGCCGAAAACGCGATATCGGCCGATTTGCGATCTGTCAGCAGATTCGGTTTCTGGGCAGTTTACATGTCGAACTGCACGGTAGAAACGATAAAACAGCTCCTCCGTGCAGTTTTCATACCGAGTCACCGTCCACTGGGCTCAGCGAGAAAACGCGATTTCGGCGCTTCTGAGGGCCGAAAACGCGATATCGGCCGATTTTCGATCTGTCAGCAGATTCGGTTTCTGGGCAGTTTACATGTCGAACTGCACGGTAGAAACGATAAAACAGCTCCTCCGTGCAGTTTTCATACCGAGTCACCGTCCACTGGGCTCAGCGAGAAAACGCGATTTCGGCGCTTCTGAGGGCCGAAAACGCGATATCGGCCGATTTGCGATCTGTCAGCAGATTCGGTTTCTGGGCAGTTTACATGTCGAACTGCACGGTAGAAACGATAAAACAGCTCCTCCGTGCAGTTTTCATACCGAGTCACCGTCCACTGGGCTCAGCGAGAAAACGCGATTTCGGCGCTTCTGAGGGCCGAAAACGCGATATCGGCCGATTTGCGATCTGTCAGCAGATTCGGTTTCTGGGCAGTTTACATGTCGAACTGCACGGTAGAAACGATAAAACAGCTCCTCCGTGCAGTTTTCATACCGAGTCACCGTCCACTGGGCTCAGCGAGAAAACGCGATTTCGGCGCTTCTGAGGGCCGAAAACGCGATATCGGCCGATTTGCGATCTGTCAGCAGATTCGGTTTCTGGGCAGTTTACATGTCGAACTGCACGGTAGAAACGATAAAACAGCTCCTCCGTGCAGTTTTCATACCGAGTCACCGTCCACTGGGCTCAGCGAGAAAACGCGATTTCGGCGCTTCTGAGGGCCGAAAACGCGATATCGGCCGATTTGCGATCTGTCAGCAGATTCGGTTTCTGGGCAGTTTACATGTCGAACTGCACGGTAGAAACGATAAAACAGCTCCTCCGTGCAGTTTTCATACCGAGTCACCGTCCACTGGGCTCAGCGAGAAAACGCGATTTCGGCGCTTCTGAGGGCCGAAAACGCGATATCGGCCGATTTGCGATCTGTCAGCAGATTCGGTTTCTGGGCAGTTTACATGTCGAACTGCACGGTAGAAACGATAAAACAGCTCCTCCGTGCAGTTTTCATACCGAGTCACCGTCCACTGGGCTCAGCGAGAAAACGCGATTTCGGCGCTTCTGAGGGCCGAAAACGCGATATCGGCCGATTTGCGATCTGTCAGCAGATTCGGTTTCTGGGCAGTTTACATGTCGAACTGCACGGTAGAAACGATAAAACAGCTCCTCCGTGCAGTTTTCATACCGAGTCACCGTCCACTGGGCTCAGCGAGAAAACGCGATTTCGGCGCTTCTGAGGGCCGAAAACGCGATATCGGCCGATTTGCGATCTGTCAGCAGATTCGGTTTCTGGGCAGTTTACATGTCGAACTGCACGGTAGAAACGATAAAACAGCTCCTCCGTGCAGTTTTCATACCGAGTCACCGTCCACTGGGCTCAGCGAGAAAACGCGATTTCGGCGCTTCTGAGGGCCGAAAACGCGATATCGGCCGATTTGCGATCTGTCAGCAGATTCGGTTTCTGGGCAGTTTACATGTCGAACTGCACGGTAGAAACGATAAAACAGCTCCTCCGTGCAGTTTTCATACCGAGTCACCGTCCACTGGGCTCAGCGAGAAAACGCGATTTCGGCGCTTCTGAGGGCCGAAAACGCGATATCGGCCGATTTGCGATCTGTCAGCAGATTCGGTTTCTGGGCAGTTTACATGTCGAACTGCACGGTAGAAACGATAAAACAGCTCCTCCGTGCAGTTTTCATACCGAGTCACCGTCCACTGGGCTCAGCGAGAAAACGCGATTTCGGCGCTTCTGAGGGCCGAAAACGCGATATCGGCCGATTTGCGATCTGTCAGCAGATTCGGTTTCTGGGCAGTTTACATGTCGAACTGCACGGTAGAAACGATAAAACAGCTCCTCCGTGCAGTTTTCATACCGAGTCACCGTCCACTGGGCTCAGCGAGAAAACGCGATTTCGGCGCTTCTGAGGGCCGAAAACGCGATATCGGCCGATTTGCGATCTGTCAGCAGATTCGGTTTCTGGGCAGTTTACATGTCGAACTGCACGGTAGAAACGATAAAACAGCTCCTCCGTGCAGTTTTCATACCGAGTCACCGTCCACTGGGCTCAGCGAGAAAACGCGATTTCGGCGCTTCTGAGGGCCGAAAACGCGATATCGGCCGATTTGCGATCTGTCAGCAGATTCGGTTTCTGGGCAATTTGCATGTCGAACTGCACGGTAGAAACGATAAAACGGCTCCTCCATGCAGTTTTCATACCGAGTCACCGTCCACTGGGCTCAGCGAGAAAACGCGATTTCGGCGCTTCTGAGGGCCGAAAACGCGATATCGGCCGATTTTCGATCTGTCAGCAGATTCGGTTTCTGGGCAGTTTACATGTCGAACTGCACGGTAGAAACGATAAAACAGCTCCTCCGTGCAGTTTTCATACCGAGTCACCGTCGGCAGTTTACATGTCGAACTGCACGGTAGAAACGATAAAACAGCTCCTCCGTGCAGTTTTCATACCGAGTCACCGTCCACTGGGCTCAGCGAGAAAACGCGATTTCGGCGCTTCTGAGGGCCGAAAACGCGATATCGGCCGATTTTCGATCTGTCAGCAGATTCGGTTTCTGGGCAGTTTACATGTCGAACTGCACGGTAGAAACGATAAAACAGCTCCTCCGTGCAGTTTTCATACCGAGTCACCGTCCACTGGGCTCAGCGAGAAAACGCGATTTCGGCGCTTCTGAGGGCCGAAAACGCGATATCGGCCGATTTTCGATCTGTCAGCAGATTCGGTTTCTGGGCAGTTTACATGTCGAACTGCACGGTAGAAACGATAAAACAGCTCCTCCGTGCAGTTTTCATACCGAGTCACCGTCCACTGGGCTCAGCGAGAAAACGCGATTTCGGCGCTTCTGAGGGCCGAAAACGCGATATCGGCCGATTTGCGATCTGTCAGCAGATTCGGTTTCTGGGCAGTTTACATGTCGAACTGCACGGTAGAAACGATAAAACAGCTCCTCCGTGCAGTTTTCATACCGAGTCACCGTCCACTGGGCTCAGCGAGAAAACGCGATTTCGGCGCTTCTGAGGGCCGAAAACGCGATATCGGCCGATTTGCGATCTGTCAGCAGATTCGGTTTCTGGGCAGTTTACATGTCGAACTGCACGGTAGAAACGATAAAACAGCTCCTCCGTGCAGTTTTCATACCGAGTCACCGTCCACTGGGCTCAGCGAGAAAACGCGATTTCGGCGCTTCTGAGGGCCGAAAACGCGATATCGGCCGATTTTCGATCTGTCAGCAGATTCGGTTTCTGGGCAGTTTACATGTCGAACTGCACGGTAGAAACGATAAAACAGCTCCTCCGTGCAGTTTTCATACCGAGTCACCGTCCACTGGGCTCAGCGAGAAAACGCGATTTCGGCGCTTCTGAGGGCCGAAAACGCGATATCGGCCGATTTTCGATCTGTCAGCAGATTCGGTTTCTGGGCAGTTTACATGTCGAACTGCACGGTAGAAACGATAAAACAGCTCCTCCGTGCAGTTTTCATACCGAGTCACCGTCCACTGGGCTCAGCGAGAAAACGCGATTTCGGCGCTTCTGAGGGCCGAAAACGCGATATCGGCCGATTTTCGATCTGTCAGCAGATTCGGTTTCTGGGCAGTTTACATGTCGAACTGCACGGTAGAAACGATAAAACAGCTCCTCCGTGCAGTTTTCATACCGAGTCACCGTCCACTGGGCTCAGCGAGAAAACGCGATTTCGGCGCTTCTGAGGGCCGAAAACGCGATATCGGCCGATTTTCGATCTGTCAGCAGATTCGGTTTCTGGGCAGTTTACATGTCGAACTGCACGGTAGAAACGATAAAACAGCTCCTCCGTGCAGTTTTCATACCGAGTCACCGTCCACTGGGCTCAGCGAGAAAACGCGATTTCGGCGCTTCTGAGGGCCGAAAACGCGCTATCGGCCGATTTGCGATCTGTCAGCAGATTCGGTTTCTGGGCAGTTTACATGTCGAACTGCACGGTAGAAACGATAAAACAGCTCCTCCGTGCAGTTTTCATACCGAGTCACCGTCCACTGGGCTCAGCGAGAAAACGCGATTTCGGCGCTTCTGAGGGCCGAAAACGCGATATCGGCCGATTTTCGATCTGTCAGCAGATTCGGTTTCTGGGCAGTTTACATGTCGAACTGCACGGTAGAAACGATAAAACAGCTCCTCCGTGCAGTTTTCATACCGAGTCACCGTCCACTGGGCTCAGCGAGAAAACGCGATTTCGGCGCTTCTGAGGGCCGAAAACGCGATATCAGCCGATTTTCGATCTGTCAGCAGATTCGGTTTCTGGGCAGTTTACATGTCGAACTGCACGGTAGAAACGATAAAACAGCTCCTCCGTGCAGTTTTCATACCGAGTCACCGTCCACTGGGCTCAGCGAGAAAACGCGATTTCGGCGCTTCGAAAACGCGATATCGGCCGATTTGCGATCTGTCAGCAGATTCGGTTTCTGGGCAGTTTACATGTCGAACTGCACGGTAGAAACGATAAAACAGCTCCTCCGTGCAGTTTTCATACCGAGTCACCGTCCACTGGGCTCAGCGAGAAAACGCGATTTCGGCGCTTCTGAGGGCCGAAAACGCGATATCGGCCGATTTTCGATCTGTCAGCAGATTCGGTTTCTGGGCAGTTTACATGTCGAACTGCACGGTAGAAACGATAAAACAGCTCCTCCGTGCAGTTTTCATACCGAGTCACCGTCCACTGGGCTCAGCGAGAAAACGCGATTTCGGCGCTTCTGAGGGCCGAAAACGCGATATCGGCCGATTTTCGATCTGTCAGCAGATTCGGTTTCTGGGCAGTTTACATGTCGAACTGCACGGTAGAAACGATAAAACAGCTCCTCCGTGCAGTTTTCATACCGAGTCACCGTCCACTGGGCTCAGCGAGAAAACGCGATTTCGGCGCTTCTGAGGGCCGAAAACGCGATATCGGCCGATTTGCGATCTGTCAGCAGATTCGGTTTCTGGGCAGTTTACATGTCGAACTGCACGGTAGAAACGATAAAACAGCTCCTCCGTGCAGTTTTCATACCGAGTCACCGTCCACTGGGCTCAGCGAGAAAACGCGATTTCGGCGCTTCTGAGGGCCGAAAACGCGATATCGGCCGATTTTCGATCTGTCAGCAGATTCGGTTTCTGGGCAGTTTACATGTCGAACTGCACGGTAGAAACGATAAAACAGCTCCTCCGTGCAGTTTTCATACCGAGTCACCGTCCACTGGGCTCAGCGAGAAAACGCGATTTCGGCGCTTCTGAGGGCCGAAAACGCGATATCGGCCGATTTTCGATCTGTCAGCAGATTCGGTTTCTGGGCAGTTTACATGTCGAACTGCACGGTAGAAACGATAAAACAGCTCCTCCGTGCAGTTTTCATACCGAGTCACCGTCCACTGGGCTCAGCGAGAAAACGCGATTTCGGCGCTTCTGAGGGCCGAAAACGCGATATCGGCCGATTTTCGATCTGTCAGCAGATTCGGTTTCTGGGCAGTTTACATGTCGAACTGCACGGTAGAAACGATAAAACAGCTCCTCCGTGCAGTTTTCATACCGAGTCACCGTCCACTGGGCTCAGCGAGAAAACGCGATTTCGGCGCTTCTGAGGGCCGAAAACGCGATATCAGGCCGATTTTCGATCTGTCAGCAGATTCGGTTTCTGGGCAGTTTACATGTCGAACTGCACGGTAGAAACGATAAAACAGCTCCTCCGTGCAGTTTTCATACCGAGTCACCGTCCACTGGGCTCAGCGAGAAAACGCGATTTCGGCGCTTCTGAGGGCCGAAAACGCGATATCGGCCGATTTTCGATCTGTCAGCAGATTCGGTTTCTGGGCAGTTTACATGTCGAACTGCACGGTAGAAACGATAAAACAGCTCCTCCGTGCAGTTTTCATACCGAGTCACCGTCCACTGGGCTCAGCGAGAAAACGCGATTTCGGCGCTTCTGAGGGCCGAAAACGCGATATCGGCCGATTTGCGATCTGTCAGCAGATTCGGTTTCTGGGCAGTTTACATGTCGAACTGCACGGTAGAAACGATAAAACAGCTCCTCCGTGCAGTTTTCATACCGAGTCACCGTCCACTGGGCTCAGCGAGAAAACGCGATTTCGGCGCTTCTGAGGGCCGAAAACGCGATATCGGCCGATTTTCGATCTGTCAGCAGATTCGGTTTCTGGGCAGTTTACATGTCGAACTGCACGGTAGAAACGATAAAACAGCTCCTCCGTGCAGTTTTCATACCGAGTCACCGTCCACTGGGCTCAGCGAGAAAACGCGATTTCGGCGCTTCTGAGGGCCGAAAACGCGATATCGGCCGATTTGCGATCTGTCAGCAGATTCGGTTTCTGGGCAGTTTACATGTCGAACTGCACGGTAGAAACGATAAAACAGCTCCTCCGTGCAGTTTTCATACCGAGTCACCGTCCACTGGGCTCAGCGAGAAAACGCGATTTCGGCGCTTCTGAGGGCCGAAAACGCGATATCGGCCGATTTGCGATCTGTCAGCAGATTCGGTTTCTGGGCAGTTTACATGTCGAACTGCACGGTAGAAACGATAAAACAGCTCCTCCGTGCAGTTTTCATACCGAGTCACCGTCCACTGGGCTCAGCGAGAAAACGCGATTTCGGCGCTTCTGAGGGCCGAAAACGCGATATCGGCCGATTTGCGATCTGTCAGCAGATTCGGTTTCTGGGCAGTTTACATGTCGAACTGCACGGTAGAAACGATAAAACAGCTCCTCCGTGCAGTTTTCATACCGAGTCACCGTCCACTGGGCTCAGCGAGAAAACGCGATTTCGGCGCTTCTGAGGGCCGAAAACGCGATATCAGCCGATTTGCGATCTGTCAGCAGATTCGGTTTCTGGGCAGTTTACATGTCGAACTGCACGGTAGAAACGATAAAACAGCTCCTCCGTGCAGTTTTCATACCGAGTCACCGTCCACTGGGCTCAGCGAGAAAACGCGATTTCGGCGCTTCTGAGGGCCGAAAACGCGATATCGGCCGATTTGCGATCTGTCAGCAGATTCGGTTTCTGGGCAGTTTACATGTCGAACTGCACGGTAGAAACGATAAAACAGCTCCTCCGTGCAGTTTTCATACCGAGTCACCGTCCACTGGGCTCAGCGAGAAAACGCGATTTCGGCGCTTCTGAGGGCCGAAAACGCGATATCGGCCGATTTGCGATCTGTCAGCAGATTCGGTTTCTGGGCAGTTTACATGTCGAACTGCACGGTAGAAACGATAAAACAGCTCCTCCGTGCAGTTTTCATACCGAGTCACCGTCCACTGGGCTCAGCGAGAAAACGCGATTTCGGCGCTTCTGAGGGCCGAAAACGCGATATCAGCCGATTTGCGATCTGTCAGCAGATTCGGTTTCTGGGCAGTTTACATGTCGAACTGCACGGTAGAAACGATAAAACAGCTCCTCCGTGCAGTTTTCATACCGAGTCACCGTCCACTGGGCTCAGCGAGAAAACGCGATTTCGGCGCTTCTGAGGGCCGAAAACGCGATATCGGCCGATTTTCGATCTGTCAGCAGATTCGGTTTCTGGGCAGTTTACATGTCGAACTGCACGGTAGAAACGATAAAACAGCTCCTCCGTGCAGTTTTCATACCGAGTCACCGTCCACTGGGCTCAGCGAGAAAACGCGATTTCGGCGCTTCTGAGGGGCCGAAAACGCGATACAGTTTACATGTCGAACTGCACGGTAGAAACGATAAAACAGCTCCTCCGTGCAGTTTTCATACCGAGTCACCGTCCACTCGGCTCAGCGAGAAAACGCGATTTCGGCGCTTCTGAGGGCCGAAAACGCGATATCGGCCGATTTGCGATCTGTCAGCAGATTCGGTTTCTGGGCAGTTTACATGTCGAACTGCACGGTAGAAACGATAAAACAGCTCCTCCGTGCAGTTTTCATACCGAGTCACCGTCCACTGGGCTCAGCGAGAAAACGCGATTTCGGCGCTTCTGAGGGCCGAAAACGCGATATCGGCCGATTTGCGATCTGTCAGCAGATTCGGTTTCTGGGCAGTTTACATGTCGAACTGCACGGTAGAAACGATAAAACAGCTCCTCCGTGCAGTTTTCATACCGAGTCACCGTCCACTGGGCTCAGCGAGAAAACGCGATTTCGGCGCTTCTGAGGGCCGAAAACGCGATATCGGCCGATTTGCGATCTGTCAGCAGATTCGGTTTCTGGGCAGTTTACATGTCGAACTGCACGGTAGAAACGATAAAACAGCTCCTCCGTGCAGTTTTCATACCGAGTCACCGTCCACTGGGCTCAGCGAGAAAACGCGATTTCGGCGCTTCTGAGGGCCGAAAACGCGATATCGGCCGATTTGCGATCTGTCAGCAGATTCGGTTTCTGGGCAGTTTACATGTCGAACTGCACGGTAGAAACGATAAAACAGCTCCTCCGTGCAGTTTTCATACCGAGTCACCGTCCACTCGGCTCAGCGAGAAAACGCGATTTCGGCGCTTCTGAGGGCCGAAAACGCGATATCGGCCGATTTGCGATCTGTCAGCAGATTCGGTTTCTGGGCAGTTTACATGTCGAACTGCACGGTAGAAACGATAAAACAGCTCCTCCGTGCAGTTTTCATACCGAGTCACCGTCCACTGGGCTCAGCGAGAAAACGCGATTTCGGCGCTTCTGAGGGCCGAAAACGCGATATCGGCCGATTTGCGATCTGTCAGCAGATTCGGTTTCTGGGCAGTTTACATGTCGAACTGCACGGTAGAAACGATAAAACAGCTCCTCCGTGCAGTTTTCATACCGAGTCACCGTCCACTGGGCTCAGCGAGAAAACGCGATTTCGGCGCTTCTGAGGGCCGAAAACGCGATATCGGCCGATTTGCGATCTGTCAGCAGATTCGGTTTCTGGGCAGTTTACATGTCGAACTGCACGGTAGAAACGATAAAACAGCTCCTCCGTGCAGTTTTCATACCGAGTCACCGTCCACTGGGCTCAGCGAGAAAACGCGATTTCGGCGCTTCTGAGGGCCGAAAACGCGATATCGGCCGATTTTCGATCTGTCAGCAGATTCGGTTTCTGGGCAGTTTACATGTCGAACTGCACGGTAGAAACGATAAAACAGCTCCTCCGTGCAGTTTTCATACCGAGTCACCGTCCACTGGGCTCAGCGAGAAAACGCGATTTCGGCGCTTCTGAGGGCCGAAAACGCGATATCGGCCGATTTGCGATCTGTCAGCAGATTCGGTTTCTGGGCAGTTTACATGTCGAACTGCACGGTAGAAACGATAAAACAGCTCCTCCGTGCAGTTTTCATACCGAGTCACCGTCCACTGGGCTCAGCGAGAAAACGCGATTTCGGCGCTTCTGAGGGCCGAAAACGCGATATCGGCCGATTTGCGATCTGTCAGCAGATTCGGTTTCTGGGCAGTTTACATGTCGAACTGCACGGTAGAAACGATAAAACAGCTCCTCCGTGCAGTTTTCATACCGAGTCACCGTCCACTCGGCTCAGCGAGAAAACGCGATTTCGGCGCTTCTGAGGGCCGAAAACGCGATATCGGCCGATTTGCGATCTGTCAGCAGATTCGGTTTCTGGGCAGTTTACATGTCGAACTGCACGGTAGAAACGATAAAACAGCTCCTCCGTGCAGTTTTCATACCGAGTCACCGTCCACTGGGCTCAGCGAGAAAACGCGATTTCGGCGCTTCTGAGGGCCGAAAACGCGATATCGGCCGATTTGCGATCTGTCAGCAGATTCGGTTTCTGGGCAGTTTACATGTCGAACTGCACGGTAGAAACGATAAAACAGCTCCTCCGTGCAGTTTTCATACCGAGTCACCGTCCACTGGGCTCAGCGAGAAAACGCGATTTCGGCGCTTCTGAGGGCCGAAAACGCGATATCGGCCGATTTGCGATCTGTCAGCAGATTCGGTTTCTGGGCAGTTTACATGTCGAACTGCACGGTAGAAACGATAAAACAGCTCCTCCGTGCAGTTTTCATACCGAGTCACCGTCCACTCGGCTCAGCGAGAAAACGCGATTTCGGCGCTTCTGAGGGCCGAAAACGCGATATCGGCCGATTTGCGATCTGTCAGCAGATTCGGTTTCTGGGCAGTTTACATGTCGAACTGCACGGTAGAAACGATAAAACAGCTCCTCCGTGCAGTTTTCATACCGAGTCACCGTCCACTGGGCTCAGCGAGAAAACGCGATTTCGGCGCTTCTGAGGGCCGAAAACGCGATATCGGCCGATTTGCGATCTGTCAGCAGATTCGGTTTCTGGGCAGTTTACATGTCGAACTGCACGGTAGAAACGATAAAACAGCTCCTCCGTGCAGTTTTCATACCGAGTCACCGTCCACTCGGCTCAGCGAGAAAACGCGATTTCGGCGCTTCTGAGGGCCGAAAACGCGATATCGGCCGATTTGCGATCTGTCAGCAGATTCGGTTTCTGGGCAGTTTACATGTCGAACTGCACGGTAGAAACGATAAAACAGCTCCTCCGTGCAGTTTTCATACCGAGTCACCGTCCACTGGGCTCAGCGAGAAAACGCGATTTCGGCGCTTCTGAGGGCCGAAAACGCGATATCGGCCGATTTGCGATCTGTCAGCAGATTCGGTTTCTGGGCAGTTTACATGTCGAACTGCACGGTAGAAACGATAAAACAGCTCCTCCGTGCAGTTTTCATACCGAGTCACCGTCCACTCGGCTCAGCGAGAAAACGCGATTTCGGCGCTTCTGAGGGCCGAAAACGCGATATCGGCCGATTTGCGATCTGTCAGCAGATTCGGTTTCTGGGCAGTTTACATGTCGAACTGCACGGTAGAAACGATAAAACAGCTCCTCCGTGCAGTTTTCATACCGAGTCACCGTCCACTGGGCTCAGCGAGAAAACGCGATTTCGGCGCTTCTGAGGGCCGAAAACGCGATATCGGCCGATTTGCGATCTGTCAGCAGATTCGGTTTCTGGGCAGTTTACATGTCGAACTGCACGGTAGAAACGATAAAACAGCTCCTCCGTGCAGTTTTCATACCGAGTCACCGTCCACTCGGCTCAGCGAGAAAACGCGATTTCGGCGCTTCTGAGGGCCGAAAACGCGATATCGGCCGATTTGCGATCTGTCAGCAGATTCGGTTTCTGGGCAGTTTACATGTCGAACTGCACGGTAGAAACGATAAAACAGCTCCTCCGTGCAGTTTTCATACCGAGTCACCGTCCACTCGGCTCAGCGAGAAAACGCGATTTCGGCGCTTCTGAGGGCCGAAAACGCGATATCGGCCGATTTGCGATCTGTCAGCAGATTCGGTTTCTGGGCAGTTTACATGTCGAACTGCACGGTAGAAACGATAAAACAGCTCCTCCGTGCAGTTTTCATACCGAGTCACCGTCCACTCGGCTCAGCGAGAAAACGCGATTTCGGCGCTTCTGAGGGCCGAAAACGCGATATCGGCCGATTTGCGATCTGTCAGCAGATTCGGTTTCTGGGCAGTTTACATGTCGAACTGCACGGTAGAAACGATAAAACAGCTCCTCCGTGCAGTTTTCATACCGAGTCACCGTCCACTGGGCTCAGCGAGAAAACGCGATTTCGGCGCTTCTGAGGGCCGAAAACGCGATATCGGCCGATTTGCGATCTGTCAGCAGATTCGGTTTCTGGGCAGTTTACATGTCGAACTGCACGGTAGAAACGATAAAACAGCTCCTCCGTGCAGTTTTCATACCGAGTCACCGTCCACTGGGCTCAGCGAGAAAACGCGATTTCGGCGCTTCTGAGGGCCGAAAACGCGATATCGGCCGATTTGCGATCTGTCAGCAGATTCGGTTTCTGGGCAGTTTACATGTCGAACTGCACGGTAGAAACGATAAAACAGCTCCTCCGTGCAGTTTTCATACCGAGTCACCGTCCACTGGGCTCAGCGAGAAAACGCGATTTCGGCGCTTCTGAGGGCCGAAAACGCGATATCGGCCGATTTGCGATCTGTCAGCAGATTCGGTTTCTGGGCAGTTTACATGTCGAACTGCACGGTAGAAACGATAAAACAGCTCCTCCGTGCAGTTTTCATACCGAGTCACCGTCCACTCGGCTCAGCGAGAAAACGCGATTTCGGCGCTTCTGAGGGCCGAAAACGCGATATCGGCCGATTTGCGATCTGTCAGCAGATTCGGTTTCTGGGCAGTTTACATGTCGAACTGCACGGTAGAAACGATAAAACAGCTCCTCCGTGCAGTTTTCATACCGAGTCACCGTCCACTGGGCTCAGCGAGAAAACGCGATTTCGGCGCTTCTGAGGGCCGAAAACGCGATATCGGCCGATTTGCGATCTGTCAGCAGATTCGGTTTCTGGGCAGTTTACATGTCGAACTGCACGGTAGAAACGATAAAACAGCTCCTCCGTGCAGTTTTCATACCGAGTCACCGTCCACTCGGCTCAGCGAGAAAACGCGATTTCGGCGCTTCTGAGGGCCGAAAACGCGATATCGGCCGATTTGCGATCTGTCAGCAGATTCGGTTTCTGGGCAGTTTACATGTCGAACTGCACGGTAGAAACGATAAAACAGCTCCTCCGTGCAGTTTTCATACCGAGTCACCGTCCACTCGGCTCAGCGAGAAAACGCGATTTCGGCGCTTCTGAGGGCCGAAAACGCGATATCGGCCGATTTGCGATCTGTCAGCAGATTCGGTTTCTGGGCAGTTTACATGTCGAACTGCACGGTAGAAACGATAAAACAGCTCCTCCGTGCAGTTTTCATACCGAGTCACCGTCCACTCGGCTCAGCGAGAAAACGCGATTTCGGCGCTTCTGAGGGCCGAAAACGCGATATCGGCCGATTTGCGATCTGTCAGCAGATTCGGTTTCTGGGCAGTTTACATGTCGAACTGCACGGTAGAAACGATAAAACAGCTCCTCCGTGCAGTTTTCATACCGAGTCACCGTCCACTGGGCTCAGCGAGAAAACGCGATTTCGGCGCTTCTGAGGGCCGAAAACGCGATATCGGCCGATTTGCGATCTGTCAGCAGATTCGGTTTCTGGGCAGTTTACATGTCGAACTGCACGGTAGAAACGATAAAACAGCTCCTCCGTGCAGTTTTCATACCGAGTCACCGTCCACTCGGCTCAGCGAGAAAACGCGATTTCGGCGCTTCTGAGGGCCGAAAACGCGATATCGGCCGATTTGCGATCTGTCAGCAGATTCGGTTTCTGGGCAGTTTACATGTCGAACTGCACGGTAGAAACGATAAAACAGCTCCTCCGTGCAGTTTTCATACCGAGTCACCGTCCACTGGGCTCAGCGAGAAAACGCGATTTCGGCGCTTCTGAGGGCCGAAAACGCGATATCGGCCGATTTGCGATCTGTCAGCAGATTCGGTTTCTGGGCAGTTTACATGTCGAACTGCACGGTAGAAACGATAAAACAGCTCCTCCGTGCAGTTTTCATACCGAGTCACCGTCCACTGGGCTCAGCGAGAAAACGCGATTTCGGCGCTTCTGAGGGCCGAAAACGCGATATCGGCCGATTTGCGATCTGTCAGCAGATTCGGTTTCTGGGCAGTTTACATGTCGAACTGCACGGTAGAAACGATAAAACAGCTCCTCCGTGCAGTTTTCATACCGAGTCACCGTCCACTGGGCTCAGCGAGAAAACGCGATTTCGGCGCTTCTGAGGGCCGAAAACGCGATATCGGCCGATTTGCGATCTGTCAGCAGATTCGGTTTCTGGGCAGTTTACATGTCGAACTGCACGGTAGAAACGATAAAACAGCTCCTCCGTGCAGTTTTCATACCGAGTCACCGTCCACTGGGCTCAGCGAGAAAACGCGATTTCGGCGCTTCTGAGGGCCGAAAACGCGATATCGGCCGATTTGCGATCTGTCAGCAGATTCGGTTTCTGGGCAGTTTACATGTCGAACTGCACGGTAGAAACGATAAAACAGCTCCTCCGTGCAGTTTTCATACCGAGTCACCGTCCACTGGGCTCAGCGAGAAAACGCGATTTCGGCGCTTCTGAGGGCCGAAAACGCGATATCGGCCGATTTGCGATCTGTCAGCAGATTCGGTTTCTGGGCAGTTTACATGTCGAACTGCACGGTAGAAACGATAAAACAGCTCCTCCGTGCAGTTTTCATACCGAGTCACCGTCCACTGGGCTCAGCGAGAAAACGCGATTTCGGCGCTTCTGAGGGCCGAAAACGCGATATCGGCCGATTTGCGATCTGTCAGCAGATTCGGTTTCTGGGCAGTTTACATGTCGAACTGCACGGTAGAAACGATAAAACAGCTCCTCCGTGCAGTTTTCATACCGAGTCACCGTCCACTCGGCTCAGCGAGAAAACGCGATTTCGGCGCTTCTGAGGGCCGAAAACGCGATATCGGCCGATTTGCGATCTGTCAGCAGATTCGGTTTCTGGGCAGTTTACATGTCGAACTGCACGGTAGAAACGATAAAACAGCTCCTCCGTGCAGTTTTCATACCGAGTCACCGTCCACTCGGCTCAGCGAGAAAACGCGATTTCGGCGCTTCTGAGGGCCGAAAACGCGATATCGGCCGATTTGCGATCTGTCAGCAGATTCGGTTTCTGGGCAGTTTACATGTCGAACTGCACGGTAAAACGATAAAACAGCTCCTCCGTGCAGTTTTCATACCGAGTCACCGTCCACTCGGCTCAGCGAGAAAACGCGATTTCGGCGTCAGCCGAGCGATATCGGTTTCGATCTGGCAGATTCGGTTTCTGGGCAGTTTACATGTCGAACTGCACGGTAGAAACGATAAAACAGCTCCTCCGTGCAGTTTTCATACCGAGTCACCGTCCACTCGGCTCAGCGAGAAAACGCGATTTCGGCGCTTCTGAGGGCCGAAAACGCGATATCGGCCGATTTGCGATCTGTCAGCAGATTCGGTTTCTGGGCAGTTTACATGTCGAACTGCACGGTAGAAACGATAAAACAGCTCCTCCGTGCAGTTTTCATACCGAGTCACCGTCCACTCGGCTCAGCGAGAAAACGCGATTTCGGCGCTTCTGAGGGCCGAAAACGCGATATCGGCCGATTTGCGATCTGTCAGCAGATTCGGTTTCTGGGCAGTTTACATGTCGAACTGCACGGTAGAAACGATAAAACAGCTCCTCCGTGCAGTTTTCATACCGAGTCACCGTCCACTGGGCTCAGCGAGAAAACGCGATTTCGGCGCTTCTGAGGGCCGAAAACGCGATATCGGCCGATTTGCGATCTGTCAGCAGATTCGGTTTCTGGGCAGTTTACATGTCGAACTGCACGGTAGAAACGATAAAACAGCTCCTCCGTGCAGTTTTCATACCGAGTCACCGTCCACTGGGCTCAGCGAGAAAACGCGATTTCGGCGCTTCTGAGGGCCGAAAACGCGATATCGGCCGATTTGCGATCTGTCAGCAGATTCGGTTTCTGGGCAGTTTACATGTCGAACTGCACGGTAGAAACGATAAAACAGCTCCTCCGTGCAGTTTTCATACCGAGTCACCGTCCACTCGGCTCAGCGAGAAAACGCGATTTCGGCGCTTCTGAGGGCCGAAAACGCGATATCGGCCGATTTGCGATCTGTCAGCAGATTCGGTTTCTGGGCAGTTTACATGTCGAACTGCACGGTAGAAACGATAAAACAGCTCCTCCGTGCAGTTTTCATACCGAGTCACCGTCCACTGGGCTCAGCGAGAAAACGCGATTTCGGCGCTTCTGAGGGCCGAAAACGCGATATCGGCCGATTTGCGATCTGTCAGCAGATTCGGTTTCTGGGCAGTTTACATGTCGAACTGCACGGTAGAAACGATAAAACAGCTCCTCCGTGCAGTTTTCATACCGAGTCACCGTCCACTCGGCTCAGCGAGAAAACGCGATTTCGGCGCTTCTGAGGGCCGAAAACGCGATATCGGCCGATTTGCGATCTGTCAGCAGATTCGGTTTCTGGGCAGTTTACATGTCGAACTGCACGGTAGAAACGATAAAACAGCTCCTCCGTGCAGTTTTCATACCGAGTCACCGTCCACTGGGCTCAGCGAGAAAACGCGATTTCGGCGCTTCTGAGGGCCGAAAACGCGATATCGGCCGATTTGCGATCTGTCAGCAGATTCGGTTTCTGGGCAGTTTACATGTCGAACTGCACGGTAGAAACGATAAAACAGCTCCTCCGTGCAGTTTTCATACCGAGTCACCGTCCACTGGGCTCAGCGAGAAAACGCGATTTCGGCGCTTCTGAGGGCCGAAAACGCGATATCGGCCGATTTGCGATCTGTCAGCAGATTCGGTTTCTGGGCAGTTTACATGTCGAACTGCACGGTAGAAACGATAAAACAGCTCCTCCGTGCAGTTTTCATACCGAGTCACCGTCCACTGGGCTCAGCGAGAAAACGCGATTTCGGCGCTTCTGAGGGCCGAAAACGCGATATCGGCCGATTTGCGATCTGTCAGCAGATTCGGTTTCTGGGCAGTTTACATGTCGAACTGCACGGTAGAAACGATAAAACAGCTCCTCCGTGCAGTTTTCATACCGAGTCACCGTCCACTCGGCTCAGCGAGAAAACGCGATTTCGGCGCTTCTGAGGGCCGAAAACGCGATATCGGCCGATTTGCGATCTGTCAGCAGATTCGGTTTCTGGGCAGTTTACATGTCGAACTGCACGGTAGAAACGATAAAACAGCTCCTCCGTGCAGTTTTCATACCGAGTCACCGTCCACTCGGCTCAGCGAGAAAACGCGATTTCGGCGCTTCTGAGGGCCGAAAACGCGATATCGGCCGATTTGCGATCTGTCAGCAGATTCGGTTTCTGGGCAGTTTACATGTCGAACTGCACGGTAGAAACGATAAAACAGCTCCTCCGTGCAGTTTTCATACCGAGTCACCGTCCACTCGGCTCAGCGAGAAAACGCGATTTCGGCGCTTCTGAGGGCCGAAAACGCGATATCGGCCGATTTGCGATCTGTCAGCAGATTCGGTTTCTGGGCAGTTTACATGTCGAACTGCACGGTAGAAACGATAAAACAGCTCCTCCGTGCAGTTTTCATACCGAGTCACCGTCCACTCGGCTCAGCGAGAAAACGCGATTTCGGCGCTTCTGAGGGCCGAAAACGCGATATCGGCCGATTTGCGATCTGTCAGCAGATTCGGTTTCTGGGCAGTTTACATGTCGAACTGCACGGTAGAAACGATAAAACAGCTCCTCCGTGCAGTTTTCATACCGAGTCACCGTCCACTCGGCTCAGCGAGAAAACGCGATTTCGGCGCTTCTGAGGGCCGAAAACGCGATATCGGCCGATTTGCGATCTGTCAGCAGATTCGGTTTCTGGGCAGTTTACATGTCGAACTGCACGGTAGAAACGATAAAACAGCTCCTCCGTGCAGTTTTCATACCGAGTCACCGTCCACTCGGCTCAGCGAGAAAACGCGATTTCGGCGCTTCTGAGGGCCGAAAACGCGATATCGGCCGATTTGCGATCTGTCAGCAGATTCGGTTTCTGGGCAGTTTACATGTCGAACTGCACGGTAGAAACGATAAAACAGCTCCTCCGTGCAGTTTTCATACCGAGTCACCGTCCACTGGGCTCAGCGAGAAAACGCGATTTCGGCGCTTCTGAGGGCCGAAAACGCGATATCGGCCGATTTGCGATCTGTCAGCAGATTCGGTTTCTGGGCAGTTTACATGTCGAACTGCACGGTAGAAACGATAAAACAGCTCCTCCGTGCAGTTTTCATACCGAGTCACCGTCCACTCGGCTCAGCGAGAAAACGCGATTTCGGCGCTTCTGAGGGCCGAAAACGCGATATCGGCCGATTTGCGATCTGTCAGCAGATTCGGTTTCTGGGCAGTTTACATGTCGAACTGCACGGTAGAAACGATAAAACAGCTCCTCCGTGCAGTTTTCATACCGAGTCACCGTCCACTCGGCTCAGCGAGAAAACGCGATTTCGGCGCTTCTGAGGGCCGAAAACGCGATATCGGCCGATTTGCGATCTGTCAGCAGATTCGGTTTCTGGGCAGTTTACATGTCGAACTGCACGGTAGAAACGATAAAACAGCTCCTCCGTGCAGTTTTCATACCGAGTCACCGTCCACTCGGCTCAGCGAGAAAACGCGATTTCGGCGCTTCTGAGGGCCGAAAACGCGATATCGGCCGATTTGCGATCTGTCAGCAGATTCGGTTTCTGGGCAGTTTACATGTCGAACTGCACGGTAGAAACGATAAAACAGCTCCTCCGTGCAGTTTTCATACCGAGTCACCGTCCACTGGGCTCAGCGAGAAAACGCGATTTCGGCGCTTCTGAGGGCCGAAAACGCGATATCGGCCGATTTGCGATCTGTCAGCAGATTCGGTTTCTGGGCAGTTTACATGTCGAACTGCACGGTAGAAACGATAAAACAGCTCCTCCGTGCAGTTTTCATACCGAGTCACCGTCCACTCGGCTCAGCGAGAAAACGCGATTTCGGCGCTTCTGAGGGCCGAAAACGCGATATCGGCCGATTTGCGATCTGTCAGCAGATTCGGTTTCTGGGCAGTTTACATGTCGAACTGCACGGTAGAAACGATAAAACAGCTCCTCCGTGCAGTTTTCATACCGAGTCACCGTCCACTGGGCTCAGCGAGAAAACGCGATTTCGGCGCTTCTGAGGGCCGAAAACGCGATATCGGCCGATTTGCGATCTGTCAGCAGATTCGGTTTCTGGGCAGTTTACATGTCGAACTGCACGGTAGAAACGATAAAACAGCTCCTCCGTGCAGTTTTCATACCGAGTCACCGTCCACTCGGCTCAGCGAGAAAACGCGATTTCGGCGCTTCTGAGGGCCGAAAACGCGATATCGGCCGATTTGCGATCTGTCAGCAGATTCGGTTTCTGGGCAGTTTACATGTCGAACTGCACGGTAGAAACGATAAAACAGCTCCTCCGTGCAGTTTTCATACCGAGTCACCGTCCACTCGGCTCAGCGAGAAAACGCGATTTCGGCGCTTCTGAGGGCCGAAAACGCGATATCGGCCGATTTGCGATCTGTCAGCAGATTCGGTTTCTGGGCAGTTTACATGTCGAACTGCACGGTAGAAACGATAAAACAGCTCCTCCGTGCAGTTTTCATACCGAGTCACCGTCCACTCGGCTCAGCGAGAAAACGCGATTTCGGCGCTTCTGAGGGCCGAAAACGCGATATCGGCCGATTTGCGATCTGTCAGCAGATTCGGTTTCTGGGCAGTTTACATGTCGAACTGCACGGTAGAAACGATAAAACAGCTCCTCCGTGCAGTTTTCATACCGAGTCACCGTCCACTCGGCTCAGCGAGAAAACGCGATTTCGGCGCTTCTGAGGGCCGAAAACGCGATATCGGCCGATTTGCGATCTGTCAGCAGATTCGGTTTCTGGGCAGTTTACATGTCGAACTGCACGGTAGAAACGATAAAACAGCTCCTCCGTGCAGTTTTCATACCGAGTCACCGTCCACTGGGCTCAGCGAGAAAACGCGATTTCGGCGCTTCTGAGGGCCGAAAACGCGATATCGGCCGATTTGCGATCTGTCAGCAGATTCGGTTTCTGGGCAGTTTACATGTCGAACTGCACGGTAGAAACG
Source organism: Cryptocheilus praepositus (assembly GCA_033815515.1). Lineage (NCBI taxonomy): Eukaryota > Metazoa > Arthropoda > Insecta > Hymenoptera > Pompilidae > Cryptocheilus > Cryptocheilus praepositus. The sequence goes on along the minus strand of JAWWQZ010000225.1, from coordinate 311,944 downwards.
ATAAAACAGCTCCTCCGTGCAGTTTTCATACCGAGTCACCGTCCACTCGGCTCAGCGAGAAAACGCGATTTCGGCGCTTCTGAGGGCCGAAAACGCGATATCGGCCGATTTGCGATCTGTCAGCAGATTCGGTTTCTGGGCAGTTTACATGTCGAACTGCACGGTAGAAACGATAAAACAGCTCCTCCGTGCAGTTTTCATACCGAGTCACCGTCCACTCGGCTCAGCGAGAAAACGCGATTTCGGCGCTTCTGAGGGCCGAAAACGCGATATCGGCCGATTTGCGATCTGTCAGCAGATTCGGTTTCTGGGCAGTTTACATGTCGAACTGCACGGTAGAAACGATAAAACAGCTCCTCCGTGCAGTTTTCATACCGAGTCACCGTCCACTCGGCTCAGCGAGAAAACGCGATTTCGGCGCTTCTGAGGGCCGAAAACGCGATATCGGCCGATTTGCGATCTGTCAGCAGATTCGGTTTCTGGGCAGTTTACATGTCGAACTGCACGGTAGAAACGATAAAACAGCTCCTCCGTGCAGTTTTCATACCGAGTCACCGTCCACTCGGCTCAGCGAGAAAACGCGATTTCGGCGCTTCTGAGGGCCGAAAACGCGATATCGGCCGATTTGCGATCTGTCAGCAGATTCGGTTTCTGGGCAGTTTACATGTCGAACTGCACGGTAGAAACGATAAAACAGCTCCTCCGTGCAGTTTTCATACCGAGTCACCGTCCACTCGGCTCAGCGAGAAAACGCGATTTCGGCGCTTCTGAGGGCCGAAAACGCGATATCGGCCGATTTGCGATCTGTCAGCAGATTCGGTTTCTGGGCAGTTTACATGTCGAACTGCACGGTAGAAACGATAAAACAGCTCCTCCGTGCAGTTTTCATACCGAGTCACCGTCCACTCGGCTCAGCGAGAAAACGCGATTTCGGCGCTTCTGAGGGCCGAAAACGCGATATCGGCCGATTTGCGATCTGTCAGCAGATTCGGTTTCTGGGCAGTTTACATGTCGAACTGCACGGTAGAAACGATAAAACAGCTCCTCCGTGCAGTTTTCATACCGAGTCACCGTCCACTCGGCTCAGCGAGAAAACGCGATTTCGGCGCTTCTGAGGGCCGAAAACGCGATATCGGCCGATTTGCGATCTGTCAGCAGATTCGGTTTCTGGGCAGTTTACATGTCGAACTGCACGGTAGAAACGATAAAACAGCTCCTCCGTGCAGTTTTCATACCGAGTCACCGTCCACTCGGCTCAGCGAGAAAACGCGATTTCGGCGCTTCTGAGGGCCGAAAACGCGATATCGGCCGATTTGCGATCTGTCAGCAGATTCGGTTTCTGGGCAGTTTACATGTCGAACTGCACGGTAGAAACGATAAAACAGCTCCTCCGTGCAGTTTTCATACCGAGTCACCGTCCACTCGGCTCAGCGAGAAAACGCGATTTCGGCGCTTCTGAGGGCCGAAAACGCGATATCGGCCGATTTGCGATCTGTCAGCAGATTCGGTTTCTGGGCAGTTTACATGTCGAACTGCACGGTAGAAACGATAAAACAGCTCCTCCGTGCAGTTTTCATACCGAGTCACCGTCCACTCGGCTCAGCGAGAAAACGCGATTTCGGCGCTTCTGAGGGCCGAAAACGCGATATCGGCCGATTTGCGATCTGTCAGCAGATTCGGTTTCTGGGCAGTTTACATGTCGAACTGCACGGTAGAAACGATAAAACAGCTCCTCCGTGCAGTTTTCATACCGAGTCACCGTCCACTCGGCTCAGCGAGAAAACGCGATTTCGGCGCTTCTGAGGGCCGAAAACGCGATATCGGCCGATTTGCGATCTGTCAGCAGATTCGGTTTCTGGGCAGTTTACATGTCGAACTGCACGGTAGAAACGATAAAACAGCTCCTCCGTGCAGTTTTCATACCGAGTCACCGTCCACTCGGCTCAGCGAGAAAACGCGATTTCGGCGCTTCTGAGGGCCGAAAACGCGATATCGGCCGATTTGCGATCTGTCAGCAGATTCGGTTTCTGGGCAGTTTACATGTCGAACTGCACGGTAGAAACGATAAAACAGCTCCTCCGTGCAGTTTTCATACCGAGTCACCGTCCACTCGGCTCAGCGAGAAAACGCGATTTCGGCGCTTCTGAGGGCCGAAAACGCGATATCGGCCGATTTGCGATCTGTCAGCAGATTCGGTTTCTGGGCAGTTTACATGTCGAACTGCACGGTAGAAACGATAAAACAGCTCCTCCGTGCAGTTTTCATACCGAGTCACCGTCCACTGGGCTCAGCGAGAAAACGCGATTTCGGCGCTTCTGAGGGCCGAAAACGCGATATCGGCCGATTTGCGATCTGTCAGCAGATTCGGTTTCTGGGCAGTTTACATGTCGAACTGCACGGTAGAAACGATAAAACAGCTCCTCCGTGCAGTTTTCATACCGAGTCACCGTCCACTCGGCTCAGCGAGAAAACGCGATTTCGGCGCTTCTGAGGGCCGAAAACGCGATATCGGCCGATTTGCGATCTGTCAGCAGATTCGGTTTCTGGGCAGTTTACATGTCGAACTGCACGGTAGAAACGATAAAACAGCTCCTCCGTGCAGTTTTCATACCGAGTCACCGTCCACTGGGCTCAGCGAGAAAACGCGATTTCGGCGCTTCTGAGGGCCGAAAACGCGATATCGGCCGATTTGCGATCTGTCAGCAGATTCGGTTTCTGGGCAGTTTACATGTCGAACTGCACGGTAGAAACGATAAAACAGCTCCTCCGTGCAGTTTTCATACCGAGTCACCGTCCACTCGGCTCAGCGAGAAAACGCGATTTCGGCGCTTCTGAGGGCCGAAAACGCGATATCGGCCGATTTGCGATCTGTCAGCAGATTCGGTTTCTGGGCAGTTTACATGTCGAACTGCACGGTAGAAACGATAAAACAGCTCCTCCGTGCAGTTTTCATACCGAGTCACCGTCCACTGGGCTCAGCGAGAAAACGCGATTTCGGCGCTTCTGAGGGCCGAAAACGCGATATCGGCCGATTTGCGATCTGTCAGCAGATTCGGTTTCTGGGCAGTTTACATGTCGAACTGCACGGTAGAAACGATAAAACAGCTCCTCCGTGCAGTTTTCATACCGAGTCACCGTCCACTCGGCTCAGCGAGAAAACGCGATTTCGGCGCTTCTGAGGGCCGAAAACGCGATATCGGCCGATTTGCGATCTGTCAGCATCGGTTTCTGGGCAGTTTACATGTCGAACTGCACGGTAGAAACGATAAAACAGCTCCTCCGTGCAGTTTTCATACCGAGTCACCGTCCACTCGGCTCAGCGAGAAAACGCGATTTCGGCGCTTCTGAGGGCCGAAAACGCGATATCGGCCGATTTGCGATCTGTCAGCAGATTCGGTTTCTGGGCAGTTTACATGTCGAACTGCACGGTAGAAACGATAAAACAGCTCCTCCGTGCAGTTTTCATACCGAGTCACCGTCCACTGGGCTCAGCGAGAAAACGCGATTTCGGCGCTTCTGAGGGCCGAAAACGCGATATCGGCCGATTTGCGATCTGTCAGCAGATTCGGTTTCTGGGCAGTTTACATGTCGAACTGCACGGTAGAAACGATAAAACAGCTCCTCCGTGCAGTTTTCATACCGAGTCACCGTCCACTCGGCTCAGCGAGAAAACGCGATTTCGGCGCTTCTGAGGGCCGAAAACGCGATATCGGCCGATTTGCGATCTGTCAGCAGATTCGGTTTCTGGGCAGTTTACATGTCGAACTGCACGGTAGAAACGATAAAACAGCTCCTCCGTGCAGTTTTCATACCGAGTCACCGTCCACTGGGCTCAGCGAGAAAACGCGATTTCGGCGCTTCTGAGGGCCGAAAACGCGATATCGGCCGATTTGCGATCTGTCAGCAGATTCGGTTTCTGGGCAGTTTACATGTCGAACTGCACGGTAGAAACGATAAAACAGCTCCTCCGTGCAGTTTTCATACCGAGTCACCGTCCACTCGGCTCAGCGAGAAAACGCGATTTCGGCGCTTCTGAGGGCCGAAAACGCGATATCGGCCGATTTGCGATCTGTCAGCAGATTCGGTTTCTGGGCAGTTTACATGTCGAACTGCACGGTAGAAACGATAAAACAGCTCCTCCGTGCAGTTTTCATACCGAGTCACCGTCCACTCGGCTCAGCGAGAAAACGCGATTTCGGCGCTTCTGAGGGCCGAAAACGCGATATCGGCCGATTTGCGATCTGTCAGCAGATTCGGTTTCTGGGCAGTTTACATGTCGAACTGCACGGTAGAAACGATAAAACAGCTCCTCCGTGCAGTTTTCATACCGAGTCACCGTCCACTCGGCTCAGCGAGAAAACGCGATTTCGGCGCTTCTGAGGGCCGAAAACGCGATATCGGCCGATTTGCGATCTGTCAGCAGATTCGGTTTCTGGGCAGTTTACATGTCGAACTGCACGGTAGAAACGATAAAACAGCTCCTCCGTGCAGTTTTCATACCGAGTCACCGTCCACTCGGCTCAGCGAGAAAACGCGATTTCGGCGCTTCTGAGGGCCGAAAACGCGATATCGGCCGATTTGCGATCTGTCAGCAGATTCGGTTTCTGGGCAGTTTACATGTCGAACTGCACGGTAGAAACGATAAAACAGCTCCTCCGTGCAGTTTTCATACCGAGTCACCGTCCACTCGGCTCAGCGAGAAAACGCGATTTCGGCGCTTCTGAGGGCCGAAAACGCGATATCGGCCGATTTGCGATCTGTCAGCAGATTCGGTTTCTGGGCAGTTTACATGTCGAACTGCACGGTAGAAACGATAAAACAGCTCCTCCGTGCAGTTTTCATACCGAGTCACCGTCCACTGGGCTCAGCGAGAAAACGCGATTTCGGCGCTTCTGAGGGCCGAAAACGCGATATCGGCCGATTTGCGATCTGTCAGCAGATTCGGTTTCTGGGCAGTTTACATGTCGAACTGCACGGTAGAAACGATAAAACAGCTCCTCCGTGCAGTTTTCATACCGAGTCACCGTCCACTCGGCTCAGCGAGAAAACGCGATTTCGGCGCTTCTGAGGGCCGAAAACGCGATATCGGCCGATTTGCGATCTGTCAGCAGATTCGGTTTCTGGGCAGTTTACATGTCGAACTGCACGGTAGAAACGATAAAACAGCTCCTCCGTGCAGTTTTCATACCGAGTCACCGTCCACTGGGCTCAGCGAGAAAACGCGATTTCGGCGCTTCTGAGGGCCGAAAACGCGATATCGGCCGATTTGCGATCTGTCAGCAGATTCGGTTTCTGGGCAGTTTACATGTCGAACTGCACGGTAGAAACGATAAAACAGCTCCTCCGTGCAGTTTTCATACCGAGTCACCGTCCACTCGGCTCAGCGAGAAAACGCGATTTCGGCGCTTCTGAGGGCCGAAAACGCGATATCGGCCGATTTGCGATCTGTCAGCAGATTCGGTTTCTGGGCAGTTTACATGTCGAACTGCACGGTAGAAACGATAAAACAGCTCCTCCGTGCAGTTTTCATACCGAGTCACCGTCCACTCGGCTCAGCGAGAAAACGCGATTTCGGCGCTTCTGAGGGCCGAAAACGCGATATCGGCCGATTTGCGATCTGTCAGCAGATTCGGTTTCTGGGCAGTTTACATGTCGAACTGCACGGTAGAAACGATAAAACAGCTCCTCCGTGCAGTTTTCATACCGAGTCACCGTCCACTGGGCTCAGCGAGAAAACGCGATTTCGGCGCTTCTGAGGGCCGAAAACGCGATATCGGCCGATTTGCGATCTGTCAGCAGATTCGGTTTCTGGGCAGTTTACATGTCGAACTGCACGGTAGAAACGATAAAACAGCTCCTCCGTGCAGTTTTCATACCGAGTCACCGTCCACTGGCTCAGCGAGAAAACGCGATTTCGGCGCTTCTGAGGGCCGAAAACGCGATATCGGCCGATTTGCGATCTGTCAGCAGATTCGGTTTCTGGGCAGTTTACATGTCGAACTGCACGGTAGAAACGATAAAACAGCTCCTCCGTGCAGTTTTCATACCGAGTCACCGTCCACTCGGCTCAGCGAGAAAACGCGATTTCGGCGCTTCTGAGGGCCGAAAACGCGATATCGGCCGATTTGCGATCTGTCAGCAGATTCGGTTTCTGGGCAGTTTACATGTCGAACTGCACGGTAGAAACGATAAAACAGCTCCTCCGTGCAGTTTTCATACCGAGTCACCGTCCACATGGCTCAGCGAGAAAACGCGATTTCGGCGCTTCTGAGGGCCGAAAACGCGATATCGGCCGATTTGCGATCTGTCAGCAGATTCGGTTTCTGGGCAGTTTACATGTCGAACTGCACGGTAGAAACGATAAAACAGCTCCTCCGTGCAGTTTTCATACCGAGTCACCGTCCACTTCAGCGAGAAAACGCGATTTCGGCGCTTCTGAGGGCCGAGCGATATCGGCCGATTTGCGATCTGTCAGCAGATTCGGTTTCTGGGCAGTTTACATGTCGAACTGCACGGTAGAAACGATAAAACAGCTCCTCCGTGCAGTTTTCATACCGAGTCACCGTCCACTGGGCTCAGCGAGAAAACGCGATTTCGGCGCTTCTGAGGGCCGAAAACGCGATATCGGCCGATTTGCGATCTGTCAGCAGATTCGGTTTCTGGGCAGTTTACATGTCGAACTGCACGGTAGAAACGATAAAACAGCTCCTCCGTGCAGTTTTCATACCGAGTCACCGTCCACTCGGCTCAGCGAGAAAACGCGATTTCGGCGCTTCTGAGGGCCGAAAACGCGATATCGGCCGATTTGCGATCTGTCAGCAGATTCGGTTTCTGGGCAGTTTACATGTCGAACTGCACGGTAGAAACGATAAAACAGCTCCTCCGTGCAGTTTTCATACCGAGTCACCGTCCACTCGGCTCAGCGAGAAAACGCGATTTCGGCGCTTCTGAGGGCCGAAAACGCGATATCGGCCGATTTGCGATCTGTCAGCAGATTCGGTTTCTGGGCAGTTTACATGTCGAACTGCACGGTAGAAACGATAAAACAGCTCCTCCGTGCAGTTTTCATACCGAGTCACCGTCCACTGGGCTCAGCGAGAAAACGCGATTTCGGCGCTTCTGAGGGCCGAAAACGCGATATCGGCCGATTTGCGATCTGTCAGCAGATTCGGTTTCTGGGCAGTTTACATGTCGAACTGCACGGTAGAAACGATAAAACAGCTCCTCCGTGCAGTTTTCATACCGAGTCACCGTCCACTCGGCTCAGCGAGAAAACGCGATTTCGGCGCTTCTGAGGGCCGAAAACGCGATATCGGCCGATTTGCGATCTGTCAGCAGATTCGGTTTCTGGGCAGTTTACATGTCGAACTGCACGGTAGAAACGATAAAACAGCTCCTCCGTGCAGTTTTCATACCGAGTCACCGTCCACTCGGCTCAGCGAGAAAACGCGATTTCGGCGCTTCTGAGGGCCGAAAACGCGATATCGGCCGATTTGCGATCTGTCAGCAGATTCGGTTTCTGGGCAGTTTACATGTCGAACTGCACGGTAGAAACGATAAAACAGCTCCTCCGTGCAGTTTTCATACCGAGTCACCGTCCACTGGGCTCAGCGAGAAAACGCGATTTCGGCGCTTCTGAGGGCCGAAAACGCGATATCGGCCGATTTGCGATCTGTCAGCAGATTCGGTTTCTGGGCAGTTTACATGTCGAACTGCACGGTAGAAACGATAAAACAGCTCCTCCGTGCAGTTTTCATACCGAGTCACCGTCCACTCGGCTCAGCGAGAAAACGCGATTTCGGCGCTTCTGAGGGCCGAAAACGCGATATCGGCCGATTTGCGATCTGTCAGCAGATTCGGTTTCTGGGCAGTTTACATGTCGAACTGCACGGTAGAAACGATAAAACAGCTCCTCCGTGCAGTTTTCATACCGAGTCACCGTCCACTGGGCTCAGCGAGAAAACGCGATTTCGGCGCTTCTGAGGGCCGAAAACGCGATATCGGCCGATTTGCGATCTGTCAGCAGATTCGGTTTCTGGGCAGTTTACATGTCGAACTGCACGGTAGAAACGATAAAACAGCTCCTCCGTGCAGTTTTCATACCGAGTCACCGTCCACTGGGCTCAGCGAGAAAACGCGATTTCGGCGCTTCTGAGGGCCGAAAACGCGATATCGGCCGATTTGCGATCTGTCAGCAGATTCGGTTTCTGGGCAGTTTACATGTCGAACTGCACGGTAGAAACGATAAAACAGCTCCTCCGTGCAGTTTTCATACCGAGTCACCGTCCACTGGCTCAGCGAGAAAACGCGATTTCGGCGCTTCTGAGGGCCGAAAACGCGATATCGGCCGATTTGCGATCTGTCAGCAGATTCGGTTTCTGGGCAGTTTACATGTCGAACTGCACGGTAGAAACGATAAAACAGCTCCTCCGTGCAGTTTTCATACCGAGTCACCGTCCACTGGGCTCAGCGAGAAAACGCGATTTCGGCGCTTCTGAGGGCCGAAAACGCGATATCGGCCGATTTGCGATCTGTCAGCAGATTCGGTTTCTGGGCAGTTTACATGTCGAACTGCACGGTAGAAACGATAAAACAGCTCCTCCGTGCAGTTTTCATACCGAGTCACCGTCCACTCGGCTCAGCGAGAAAACGCGATTTCGGCGCTTCTGAGGGCCGAAAACGCGATATCGGCCGATTTGCGATCTGTCAGCAGATTCGGTTTCTGGGCAGTTTACATGTCGAACTGCACGGTAGAAACGATAAAACAGCTCCTCCGTGCAGTTTTCATACCGAGTCACCGTCCACTCGGCTCAGCGAGAAAACGCGATTTCGGCGCTTCTGAGGGCCGAAAACGCGATATCGGCCGATTTGCGATCTGTCAGCAGATTCGGTTTCTGGGCAGTTTACATGTCGAACTGCACGGTAGAAACGATAAAACAGCTCCTCCGTGCAGTTTTCATACCGAGTCACCGTCCACTGGGCTCAGCGAGAAAACGCGATTTCGGCGCTTCTGAGGGCCGAAAACGCGATATCGGCCGATTTGCGATCTGTCAGCAGATTCGGTTTCTGGGCAGTTTACATGTCGAACTGCACGGTAGAAACGATAAAACAGCTCCTCCGTGCAGTTTTCATACCGAGTCACCGTCCACTCGGCTCAGCGAGAAAACGCGATTTCGGCGCTTCTGAGGGCCGAAAACGGATATCGGCCGATTTGCGATCTGTCAGCAGATTCGGTTTCTGGGCAGTTTACATGTCGAACTGCACGGTAGAAACGATAAAACAGCTCCTCCGTGCAGTTTTCATACCGAGTCACCGTCCACTCGGCTCAGCGAGAAAACGCGATTTCGGCGCTTCTGAGGGCCGAAAACGCGATATCGGCCGATTTGCGATCTGTCAGCAGATTCGGTTTCTGGGCAGTTTACATGTCGAACTGCACGGTAGAAACGATAAAACAGCTCCTCCGTGCAGTTTTCATACCGAGTCACCGTCCACTGGGCTCAGCGAGAAAACGCGATTTCGGCGCTTCTGAGGGCCGAAAACGCGATATCGGCCGATTTGCGATCTGTCAGCAGATTCGGTTTCTGGGCAGTTTACATGTCGAACTGCACGGTAGAAACGATAAAACAGCTCCTCCGTGCAGTTTTCATACCGAGTCACCGTCCACTGGGCTCAGCGAGAAAACGCGATTTCGGCGCTTTCTGAGGGCCGAAAACGCGATATCGGCCGATTTGCGATCTGTCAGCAGATTCGGTTTCTGGGCAGTTTACATGTCGAACTGCACGGTAGAAACGATAAAACAGCTCCTCCGTGCAGTTTTCATACCGAGTCACCGTCCACTGGGCTCAGCGAGAAAACGCGATTTCGGCGCTTCTGAGGGCCGAAAACGCGATATCGGCCGATTTGCGATCTGTCAGCAGATTCGGTTTCTGGGCAGTTTACATGTCGAACTGCACGGTAGAAACGATAAAACAGCTCCTCCGTGCAGTTTTCATACCGAGTCACCGTCCACTCGGCTCAGCGAGAAAACGCGATTTCGGCGCTTCTGAGGGCCGAAAACGCGATATCGGCCGATTTGCGATCTGTCAGCAGATTCGGTTTCTGGGCAGTTTACATGTCGAACTGCACGGTAGAAACGATAAAACAGCTCCTCCGTGCAGTTTTCATACCGAGTCACCGTCCACTCGGCTCAGCGAGAAAACGCGATTTCGGCGCTTCTGAGGGCCGAAAACGCGATATCGGCCGATTTGCGATCTGTCAGCAGATTCGGTTTCTGGGCAGTTTACATGTCGAACTGCACGGTAGAAACGATAAAACAGCTCCTCCGTGCAGTTTTCATACCGAGTCACCGTCCACTCGGCTCAGCGAGAAAACGCGATTTCGGCGCTTCTGAGGGCCGAAAACGCGATATCGGCCGATTTGCGATCTGTCAGCAGATTCGGTTTCTGGGCAGTTTACATGTCGAACTGCACGGTAGAAACGATAAAACAGCTCCTCCGTGCAGTTTTCATACCGAGTCACCGTCCACTGGGCTCAGCGAGAAAACGCGATTTCGGCGCTTCTGAGGGCCGAAAACGCGATATCGGCCGATTTGCGATCTGTCAGCAGATTCGGTTTCTGGGCAGTTTACATGTCGAACTGCACGGTAGAAACGATAAAACAGCTCCTCCGTGCAGTTTTCATACCGAGTCACCGTCCACTCGGCTCAGCGAGAAAACGCGATTTCGGCGCTTCTGAGGGCCGAAAACGCGATATCGGCCGATTTGCGATCTGTCAGCAGATTCGGTTTCTGGGCAGTTTACATGTCGAACTGCACGGTAGAAACGATAAAACAGCTCCTCCGTGCAGTTTTCATACCGAGTCACCGTCCACTCGGCTCAGCGAGAAAACGCGATTTCGGCGCTTCTGAGGGCCGAAAACGCGATATCGGCCGATTTGCGATCTGTCAGCAGATTCGGTTTCTGGGCAGTTTACATGTCGAACTGCACGGTAGAAACGATAAAACAGCTCCTCCGTGCAGTTTTCATACCGAGTCACCGTCCACTGGGCTCAGCGAGAAAACGCGATTTCGGCGCTTCTGAGGGCCGAAAACGCGATATCGGCCGATTTGCGATCTGTCAGCAGATTCGGTTTCTGGGCAGTTTACATGTCGAACTGCACGGTAGAAACGATAAAACAGCTCCTCCGTGCAGTTTTCATACCGAGTCACCGTCCACTCGGCTCAGCGAGAAAACGCGATTTCGGCGCTTCTGAGGGCCGAAAACGCGATATCGGCCGATTTGCGATCTGTCAGCAGATTCGGTTTCTGGGCAGTTTACATGTCGAACTGCACGGTAGAAACGATAAAACAGCTCCTCCGTGCAGTTTTCATACCGAGTCACCGTCCACTGGGCTCAGCGAGAAAACGCGATTTCGGCGCTTCTGAGGGCCGAAAACGCGATATCGGCCGATTTGCGATCTGTCAGCAGATTCGGTTTCTGGGCAGTTTACATGTCGAACTGCACGGTAGAAACGATAAAACAGCTCCTCCGTGCAGTTTTCATACCGAGTCACCGTCCACTGGGCTCAGCGAGAAAACGCGATTTCGGCGCTTCTGAGGGCCGAAAACGCGATATCGGCCGATTTGCGATCTGTCAGCAGATTCGGTTTCTGGGCAGTTTACATGTCGAACTGCACGGTAGAAACGATAAAACAGCTCCTCCGTGCAGTTTTCATACCGAGTCACCGTCCACTCGGCTCAGCGAGAAAACGCGATTTCGGCGCTTCTGAGGGCCGAAAACGCGATATCGGCCGATTTGCGATCTGTCAGCAGATTCGGTTTCTGGGCAGTTTACATGTCGAACTGCACGGTAGAAACGATAAAACAGCTCCTCCGTGCAGTTTTCATACCGAGTCACCGTCCACTCGGCTCAGCGAGAAAACGCGATTTCGGCGCTTCTGAGGGCCGAAAACGCGATATCGGCCGATTTGCGATCTGTCAGCAGATTCGGTTTCTGGGCAGTTTACATGTCGAACTGCACGGTAGAAACGATAAAACAGCTCCTCCGTGCAGTTTTCATACCGAGTCACCGTCCACTTCAGCGAGAAAACGCGATTTCGGCGCTCAGGGCCGAAAACGCGATATCGGCCGATTTCTGTCAGCAGATTCGGTTTCTGGGCAGTTTACATGTCGAACTGCACGGTAGAAACGATAAAACAGCTCCTCCGTGCAGTTTTCATACCGAGTCACCGTCCACTCGGCTCAGCGAGAAAACGCGATTTCGGCGCTTCTGAGGGCCGAAAACGCGATATCGGCCGATTTGCGATCTGTCAGCAGATTCGGTTTCTGGGCAGTTTACATGTCGAACTGCACGGTAGAAACGATAAAACAGCTCCTCCGTGCAGTTTTCATACCGAGTCACCGTCCACTCGGCTCAGCGAGAAAACGCGATTTCGGCGCTTCTGAAAAACGCGATATCGGCCGATTTGCGATCTGTCAGCAGATTCGGTTTCTGGGCAGTTTACATGTCGAACTGCACGGTCGATAAAACAGCTCCTCCGTGCAGTTTTCATACCGAGTCACCGTCCACTCGGCTCAGCGAGAAAACGCGATTTCGGCGCTTCTGAGGGCCGAAAACGCGATATCGGCCGATTTGCGATCTGTCAGCAGATTCGGTTTCTGGGCAGTTTACATGTCGAACTGCACGGTAGAAACGATAAAACAGCTCCTCCGTGCAGTTTTCATACCGAGTCACCGTCCACTGGGCTCAGCGAGAAAACGCGATTTCGGCGCTTCTGAGGGCCGAAAACGCGATATCGGCCGATTTGCGATCTGTCAGCAGATTCGGTTTCTGGGCAGTTTACATGTCGAACTGCACGGTAGAAACGATAAAACAGCTCCTCCGTGCAGTTTTCATACCGAGTCACCGTCCACTCGGCTCAGCGAGAAAACGCGATTTCGGCGCTTCTGAGGGCCGAAAACGCGATATCGGCCGATTTGCGATCTGTCAGCAGATTCGGTTTCTGGGCAGTTTACATGTCGAACTGCACGGTAGAAACGATAAAACAGCTCCTCCGTGCAGTTTTCATACCGAGTCACCGTCCACTCGGCTCAGCGAGAAAACGCGATTTCGGCGCTTCTGAGGGCCGAAAACGCGATATCGGCCGATTTGCGATCTGTCAGCAGATTCGGTTTCTGGGCAGTTTACATGTCGAACTGCACGGTAGAAACGATAAAACAGCTCCTCCGTGCAGTTTTCATACCGAGTCACCGTCCACTCGGCTCAGCGAGAAAACGCGATTTCGGCGCTTCTGAGGGCCGAAAACGCGATATCGGCCGATTTGCGATCTGTCAGCAGATTCGGTTTCTGGGCAGTTTACATGTCGAACTGCACGGTAGAAACGATAAAACAGCTCCTCCGTGCAGTTTTCATACCGAGTCACCGTCCACTGGCTCAGCGAGAAAACGCGATTTCGGCGCTTCTGAGGGCCGAAAACGCGATATCGGCCGATTTGCGATCTGTCAGCAGATTCGGTTTCTGGGCAGTTTACATGTCGAACTGCACGGTAGAAACGATAAAACAGCTCCTCCGTGCAGTTTTCATACCGAGTCACCGTCCACTCGGCTCAGCGAGAAAACGCGATTTCGGCGCTTCTGAGGGCCGAAAACGCGATATCGGCCGATTTGCGATCTGTCAGCAGATTCGGTTTCTGGGCAGTTTACATGTCGAACTGCACGGTAGAAACGATAAAACAGCTCCTCCGTGCAGTTTTCATACCGAGTCACCGTCCACTCGGCTCAGCGAGAAAACGCGATTTCGGCGCTTCTGAGGGCCGAAAACGCGATATCGGCCGATTTGCGATCTGTCAGCAGATTCGGTTTCTGGGCAGTTTACATGTCGAACTGCACGGTAGAAACGATAAAACAGCTCCTCCGTGCAGTTTTCATACCGAGTCACCGTCCACTCGGCTCAGCGAGAAAACGCGATTTCGGCGCTTCTGAGGGCCGAAAACGCGATATCGGCCGATTTGCGATCTGTCAGCAGATTCGGTTTCTGGGCAGTTTACATGTCGAACTGCACGGTAGAAACGATAAAACAGCTCCTCCGTGCAGTTTTCATACCGAGTCACCGTCCACTCGGCTCAGCGAGAAAACGCGATTTCGGCGCTTCTGAGGGCCGAAAACGCGATATCGGCCGATTTGCGATCTGTCAGCAGATTCGGTTTCTGGGCAGTTTACATGTCGAACTGCACGGTAGAAACGATAAAACAGCTCCTCCGTGCAGTTTTCATACCGAGTCACCGTCCACTGGGCTCAGCGAGAAAACGCGATTTCGGCGCTTCTGAGGGCCGAAAACGCGATATCGGCCGATTTGCGATCTGTCAGCAGATTCGGTTTCTGGGCAGTTTACATGTCGAACTGCACGGTAGAAACGATAAAACAGCTCCTCCGTGCAGTTTTCATACCGAGTCACCGTCCACTCGGCTCAGCGAGAAAACGCGATTTCGGCGCTTCTGAGGGCCGAAAACGCGATATCGGCCGATTTGCGATCTGTCAGCAGATTCGGTTTCTGGGCAGTTTACATGTCGAACTGCACGGTAGAAACGATAAAACAGCTCCTCCGTGCAGTTTTCATACCGAGTCACCGTCCACTCGGCTCAGCGAGAAAACGCGATTTCGGCGCTTCTGAGGGCCGAAAACGCGATATCGGCCGATTTGCGATCTGTCAGCAGATTCGGTTTCTGGGCAGTTTACATGTCGAACTGCACGGTAGAAACGATAAAACAGCTCCTCCGTGCAGTTTTCATACCGAGTCACCGTCCACTCGGCTCAGCGAGAAAACGCGATTTCGGCGCTTCTGAGGGCCGAAAACGCGATATCGGCCGATTTGCGATCTGTCAGCAGATTCGGTTTCTGGGCAGTTTACATGTCGAACTGCACGGTAGAAACGATAAAACAGCTCCTCCGTGCAGTTTTCATACCGAGTCACCGTCCACTGGGCTCAGCGAGAAAACGCGATTTCGGCGCTTCTGAGGGCCGAAAACGCGATATCGGCCGATTTGCGATCTGTCAGCAGATTCGGTTTCTGGGCAGTTTACATGTCGAACTGCACGGTAGAAACGATAAAACAGCTCCTCCGTGCAGTTTTCATACCGAGTCACCGTCCACTCGGCTCAGCGAGAAAACGCGATTTCGGCGCTTCTGAGGGCCGAAAACGCGATATCGGCCGATTTGCGATCTGTCAGCAGATTCGGTTTCTGGGCAGTTTACATGTCGAACTGCACGGTAGAAACGATAAAACAGCTCCTCCGTGCAGTTTTCATACCGAGTCACCGTCCACTGGGCTCAGCGAGAAAACGCGATTTCGGCGCTTCTGAGGGCCGAAAACGCGATATCGGCCGATTTGCGATCTGTCAGCAGATTCGGTTTCTGGGCAGTTTACATGTCGAACTGCACGGTAGAAACGATAAAACAGCTCCTCCGTGCAGTTTTCATACCGAGTCACCGTCCACTCGGCTCAGCGAGAAAACGCGATTTCGGCGCTTCTGAGGGCCGAAAACGCGATATCGGCCGATTTGCGATCTGTCAGCAGATTCGGTTTCTGGGCAGTTTACATGTCGAACTGCACGGTAGAAACGATAAAACAGCTCCTCCGTGCAGTTTTCATACCGAGTCACCGTCCACTGGGCTCAGCGAGAAAACGCGATTTCGGCGCTTCTGAGGGCCGAAAACGCGATATCGGCCGATTTGCGATCTGTCAGCAGATTCGGTTTCTGGGCAGTTTACATGTCGAACTGCACGGTAGAAACGATAAAACAGCTCCTCCGTGCAGTTTTCATACCGAGTCACCGTCCACTCGGCTCAGCGAGAAAACGCGATTTCGGCGCTTCTGAGGGCCGAAAACGCGATATCGGCCGATTTGCGATCTGTCAGCAGATTCGGTTTCTGGGCAGTTTACATGTCGAACTGCACGGTAGAAACGATAAAACAGCTCCTCCGTGCAGTTTTCATACCGAGTCACCGTCCACTGGGCTCAGCGAGAAAACGCGATTTCGGCGCTTCTGAGGGCCGAAAACGCGATATCGGCCGATTTGCGATCTGTCAGCAGATTCGGTTTCTGGGCAGTTTACATGTCGAACTGCACGGTAGAAACGATAAAACAGCTCCTCCGTGCAGTTTTCATACCGAGTCACCGTCCACTCGGCTCAGCGAGAAAACGCGATTTCGGCGCTTCTGAGGGCCGAAAACGCGATATCGGCCGATTTGCGATCTGTCAGCAGATTCGGTTTCTGGGCAGTTTACATGTCGAACTGCACGGTAGAAACGATAAAACAGCTCCTCCGTGCAGTTTTCATACCGAGTCACCGTCCACTCGGCTCAGCGAGAAAACGCGATTTCGGCGCTTCTGAGGGCCGAAAACGCGATATCGGCCGATTTGCGATCTGTCAGCAGATTCGGTTTCTGGGCAGTTTACATGTCGAACTGCACGGTAGAAACGATAAAACAGCTCCTCCGTGCAGTTTTCATACCGAGTCACCGTCCACTCGGCTCAGCGAGAAAACGCGATTTCGGCGCTTCTGAGGGCCGAAAACGCGATATCGGCCGATTTGCGATCTGTCAGCAGATTCGGTTTCTGGGCAGTTTACATGTCGAACTGCACGGTAGAAACGATAAAACAGCTCCTCCGTGCAGTTTTCATACCGAGTCACCGTCCACTCGGCTCAGCGAGAAAACGCGATTTCGGCGCTCAGGGCCGAAAACGCGAAATCGGCCGATTTGCGATCTGTCAGCAGATTCGGTTTCTCGGCAGTTTACATGTCGAACTGCACGGTAGAAACGACTCCTCCGTGCCGAGTCACCGTCCAAGCGCGCGATATATCGGCCGATTTGCGATCTGTCAGCAGATTCGGTTTCTGGGCAGTTTACATGTCGAACTGCACGGTAGAAACGATAAAACAGCTCCTCCGTGCAGTTTTCATACCGAGTCACCGTCCACTCGGCTCAGCGAGAAAACGCGATTTCGGCGCTTCTGAGGGCCGAAAACGCGATATCGGCCGATTTGCGATCTGTCAGCAGATTCGGTTTCTGGGCAGTTTACATGTCGAACTGCACGGTAGAAACGATAAAACAGCTCCTCCGTGCAGTTTTCATACCGAGTCACCGTCCACTGGCTCAGCGAGAAAACGCGATTTCGGCGCTTCTGAGGGCCGAAAACGCGATATCGGCCGATTTGCGATCTGTCAGCAGATTCGGTTTCTGGGCAGTTTACATGTCGAACTGCACGGTAGAAACGATAAAACAGCTCCTCCGTGCAGTTTTCATACCGAGTCACCGTCCACTCGGCTCAGCGAGAAAACGCGATTTCGGCGCTTCTGAGGGCCGAAAACGCGATATCGGCCGATTTGCGATCTGTCAGCAGATTCGGTTTCTGGGCAGTTTACATGTCGAACTGCACGGTAGAAACGATAAAACAGCTCCTCCGTGCAGTTTTCATACCGAGTCACCGTCCACTCGGCTCAGCGAGAAAACGCGATTTCGGCGCTTCTGAGGGCCGAAAACGCGATATCGGCCGATTTGCGATCTGTCAGCAGATTCGGTTTCTGGGCAGTTTACATGTCGAACTGCACGGTAGAAACGATAAAACAGCTCCTCCGTGCAGTTTTCATACCGAGTCACCGTCCACTCGGCTCAGCGAGAAAACGCGATTTCGGCGCTTCTGAGGGCCGAAAACGCGATATCGGCCGATTTGCGATCTGTCAGCAGATTCGGTTTCTGGGCAGTTTACATGTCGAACTGCACGGTAGAAACGATAAAACAGCTCCTCCGTGCAGTTTTCATACCGAGTCACCGTCCACTCGGCTCAGCGAGAAAACGCGATTTCGGCGCTTCTGAGGGCCGAAAACGCGATATCGGCCGATTTGCGATCTGTCAGCAGATTCGGTTTCTGGGCAGTTTACATGTCGAACTGCACGGTAGAAACGATAAAACAGCTCCTCCGTGCAGTTTTCATACCGAGTCACCGTCCACTCGGCTCAGCGAGAAAACGCGATTTCGGCGCTTCTGAGGGCCGAAAACGCGATATCGGCCGATTTGCGATCTGTCAGCAGATTCGGTTTCTGGGCAGTTTACATGTCGAACTGCACGGTAGAAACGATAAAACAGCTCCTCCGTGCAGTTTTCATACCGAGTCACCGTCCACTCGGCTCAGCGAGAAAACGCGATTTCGGCGCTTCTGAGGGCCGAAAACGCGATATCGGCCGATTTGCGATCTGTCAGCAGATTCGGTTTCTGGGCAGTTTACATGTCGAACTGCACGGTAGAAACGATAAAACAGCTCCTCCGTGCAGTTTTCATACCGAGTCACCGTCCACTCAGCGAGAAAACGCGATTTCGGCGCTTCTGAGGGCCGAAAACGCGATATCGGCCGATTTGCGATCTGTCAGCAGATTCGGTTTCTGGGCAAAACGCGATAGAAACGATAAAACAGCTCGGCGCTCCACTCAGCGAGGCGATTTCGAAAACGCGATATCGGCCGATTTGCGATCTGTCAGCAGATTCGGTTTCTGGGCAGTTTACATGTCGAACTGCACGGTAGAAACGATAAAACAGCTCCTCCGTGCAGTTTTCATACCGAGTCACCGTCCACTCGGCTCAGCGAGAAAACGCGATTTCGGCGCTTCTGAGGGCCGAAAACGCGATATCGGCCGATTTGCGATCTGTCAGCAGATTCGGTTTCTGGGCAGTTTACATGTCGAACTGCACGGTAGAAACGATAAAACAGCTCCTCCGTGCAGTTTTCATACCGAGTCACCGTCCACTCGGCTCAGCGAGAAAACGCGATTTCGGCGCTTCTGAGGGCCGAAAACGCGATATCGGCCGATTTGCGATCTGTCAGCAGATTCGGTTTCTGGGCAGTTTACATGTCGAACTGCACGGTAGAAACGATAAAACAGCTCCTCCGTGCAGTTTTCATACCGAGTCACCGTCCACTTCAGCGAGAAAACGCGATTTCGGCGCTTCTGAGGGCCGAAAACGCGATATCGGCCGATTTGCGATCTGTCAGCAGATTCGGTTTCTGGGCAGTTTACATGTCGAACTGCACGGTAGAAACGATAAAACAGCTCCTCCGTGCAGTTTTCATACCGAGTCACCGTCCACTCGGCTCAGCGAGAAAACGCGATTTCGGCGCTTCTGAGGGCCGAAAACGCGATATCGGCCGATTTGCGATCTGTCAGCAGATTCGGTTTCTGGGCAGTTTACATGTCGAACTGCACGGTAGAAACGATAAAACAGCTCCTCCGTGCAGTTTTCATACCGAGTCACCGTCCACTCGGCTCAGCGAGAAAACGCGATTTCGGCGCTTCTGAGGGCCGAAAACGCGATATCGGCCGATTTGCGATCTGTCAGCAGATTCGGTTTCTGGGCAGTTTACATGTCGAACTGCACGGTAGAAACGATAAAACAGCTCCTCCGTGCAGTTTTCATACCGAGTCACCGTCCACTGGGCTCAGCGAGAAAACGCGATTTCGGCGCTTCTGAGGGCCGAAAACGCGATATCGGCCGATTTGCGATCTGTCAGCAGATTCGGTTTCTGGGCAGTTTACATGTCGAACTGCACGGTAGAAACGATAAAACAGCTCCTCCGTGCAGTTTTCATACCGAGTCACCGTCCACTCGGCTCAGCGAGAAAACGCGATTTCGGCGCTTCTGAGGGCCGAAAACGCGATATCGGCCGATTTGCGATCTGTCAGCAGATTCGGTTTCTGGGCAGTTTACATGTCGAACTGCACGGTAGAAACGATAAAACAGCTCCTCCGTGCAGTTTTCATACCGAGTCACCGTCCACTCGGCTCAGCGAGAAAACGCGATTTCGGCGCTTCTGAGGGCCGAAAACGCGATATCGGCCGATTTGCGATCTGTCAGCAGATTCGGTTTCTGGGCAGTTTACATGTCGAACTGCACGGTAGAAACGATAAAACAGCTCCTCCGTGCAGTTTTCATACCGAGTCACCGTCCACTGGGCTCAGCGAGAAAACGCGATTTCGGCGCTTCTGAGGGCCGAAAACGCGATATCGGCCGATTTGCGATCTGTCAGCAGATTCGGTTTCTGGGCAGTTTACATGTCGAACTGCACGGTAGAAACGATAAAACAGCTCCTCCGTGCAGTTTTCATACCGAGTCACCGTCCACTCGGCTCAGCGAGAAAACGCGATTTCGGCGCTTCTGAGGGCCGAAAACGCGATATCGGCCGATTTGCGATCTGTCAGCAGATTCGGTTTCTGGGCAGTTTACATGTCGAACTGCACGGTAGAAACGATAAAACAGCTCCTCCGTGCAGTTTTCATACCGAGTCACCGTCCACTCGGCTCAGCGAGAAAACGCGATTTCGGCGCTTCTGAGGGCCGAAAACGCGATATCGGCCGATTTGCGATCTGTCAGCAGATTCGGTTTCTGGGCAGTTTACATGTCGAACTGCACGGTAGAAACGATAAAACAGCTCCTCCGTGCAGTTTTCATACCGAGTCACCGTCCACTCGGCTCAGCGAGAAAACGCGATTTCGGCGCTTCTGAGGGCCGAAAACGCGATATCGGCCGATTTGCGATCTGTCAGCAGATTCGGTTTCTGGGCAGTTTACATGTCGAACTGCACGGTAGAAACGATAAAACAGCTCCTCCGTGCAGTTTTCATACCGAGTCACCGTCCACTCGGCTCAGCGAGAAAACGCGATTTCGGCGCTTCTGAGGGCCGAAAACGCGATATCGGCCGATTTGCGATCTGTCAGCAGATTCGGTTTCTGGGCAGTTTACATGTCGAACTGCACGGTAGAAACGATAAAACAGCTCCTCCGTGCAGTTTTCATACCGAGTCACCGTCCACTCGGCTCAGCGAGAAAACGCGATTTCGGCGCTTCTGAGGGCCGAAAACGCGATATCGGCCGATTTGCGATCTGTCAGCAGATTCGGTTTCTGGGCAGTTTACATGTCGAACTGCACGGTAGAAACGATAAAACAGCTCCTCCGTGCAGTTTTCATACCGAGTCACCGTCCACTCGGCTCAGCGAGAAAACGCGATTTCGGCGCTTCTGAGGGCCGAAAACGCGATATCGGCCGATTTGCGATCTGTCAGCAGATTCGGTTTCTGGGCAGTTTACATGTCGAACTGCACGGTAGAAACGATAAAACAGCTCCTCCGTGCAGTTTTCATACCGAGTCACCGTCCACTGGGCTCAGCGAGAAAACGCGATTTCGGCGCTTCTGAGGGCCGAAAACGCGATATCGGCCGATTTGCGATCTGTCAGCAGATTCGGTTTCTGGGCAGTTTACATGTCGAACTGCACGGTAGAAACGATAAAACAGCTCCTCCGTGCAGTTTTCATACCGAGTCACCGTCCACTCGGCTCAGCGAGAAAACGCGATTTCGGCGCTTCTGAGGGCCGAAAACGCGATATCGGCCGATTTGCGATCTGTCAGCAGATTCGGTTTCTGGGCAGTTTACATGTCGAACTGCACGGTAGAAACGATAAAACAGCTCCTCCGTGCAGTTTTCATACCGAGTCACCGTCCACTGGGCTCAGCGAGAAAACGCGATTTCGGCGCTTCTGAGGGCCGAAAACGCGATATCGGCCGATTTGCGATCTGTCAGCAGATTCGGTTTCTGGGCAGTTTACATGTCGAACTGCACGGTAGAAACGATAAAACAGCTCCTCCGTGCAGTTTTCATACCGAGTCACCGTCCACTCGGCTCAGCGAGAAAACGCGATTTCGGCGCTTCTGAGGGCCGAAAACGCGATATCGGCCGATTTGCGATCTGTCAGCAGATTCGGTTTCTGGGCAGTTTACATGTCGAACTGCACGGTAGAAACGATAAAACAGCTCCTCCGTGCAGTTTTCATACCGAGTCACCGTCCACTCGGCTCAGCGAGAAAACGCGATTTCGGCGCTTCTGAGGGCCGAAAACGCGATATCGGCCGATTTGCGATCTGTCAGCAGATTCGGTTTCTGGGCAGTTTACATGTCGAACTGCACGGTAGAAACGATAAAACAGCTCCTCCGTGCAGTTTTCATACCGAGTCACCGTCCACTCGGCTCAGCGAGAAAACGCGATTTCGGCGCTTCTGAGGGCCGAAAACGCGATATCGGCCGATTTGCGATCTGTCAGCAGATTCGGTTTCTGGGCAGTTTACATGTCGAACTGCACGGTAGAAACGATAAAACAGCTCCTCCGTGCAGTTTTCATACCGAGTCACCGTCCACTCGGCTCAGCGAGAAAACGCGATTTCGGCGCTTCTGAGGGCCGAAAACGCGATATCGGCCGATTTGCGATCTGTCAGCAGATTCGGTTTCTGGGCAGTTTACATGTCGAACTGCACGGTAGAAACGATAAAACAGCTCCTCCGTGCAGTTTTCATACCGAGTCACCGTCCACTGGGCTCAGCGAGAAAACGCGATTTCGGCGCTTCTGAGGGCCGAAAACGCGATATCGGCCGATTTGCGATCTGTCAGCAGATTCGGTTTCTGGGCAGTTTACATGTCGAACTGCACGGTAGAAACGATAAAACAGCTCCTCCGTGCAGTTTTCATACCGAGTCACCGTCCACTCGGCTCAGCGAGAAAACGCGATTTCGGCGCTTCTGAGGGCCGAAAACGCGATATCGGCCGATTTGCGATCTGTCAGCAGATTCGGTTTCTGGGCAGTTTACATGTCGAACTGCACGGTAGAAACGATAAAACAGCTCCTCCGTGCAGTTTTCATACCGAGTCACCGTCCACTCGGCTCAGCGAGAAAACGCGATTTCGGCGCTTCTGAGGGCCGAAAACGCGATATCGGCCGATTTGCGATCTGTCAGCAGATTCGGTTTCTGGGCAGTTTACATGTCGAACTGCACGGTAGAAACGATAAAACAGCTCCTCCGTGCAGTTTTCATACCGAGTCACCGTCCACTCGGCTCAGCGAGAAAACGCGATTTCGGCGCTTCTGAGGGCCGAAAACGCGATATCGGCCGATTTGCGATCTGTCAGCAGATTCGGTTTCTGGGCAGTTTACATGTCGAACTGCACGGTAGAAACGATAAAACAGCTCCTCCGTGCAGTTTTCATACCGAGTCACCGTCCACTCGGCTCAGCGAGAAAACGCGATTTCGGCGCTTCTGAGGGCCGAAAACGCGATATCGGCCGATTTGCGATCTGTCAGCAGATTCGGTTTCTGGGCAGTTTACATGTCGAACTGCACGGTAGAAACGATAAAACAGCTCCTCCGTGCAGTTTTCATACCGAGTCACCGTCCACTCGGCTCAGCGAGAAAACGCGATTTCGGCGCTTCTGAGGGCCGAAAACGCGATATCGGCCGATTTGCGATCTGTCAGCAGATTCGGTTTCTGGGCAGTTTACATGTCGAACTGCACGGTAGAAACGATAAAACAGCTCCTCCGTGCAGTTTTCATACCGAGTCACCGTCCACTGGGCTCAGCGAGAAAACGCGATTTCGGCGCTTCTGAGGGCCGAAAACGCGATATCGGCCGATTTGCGATCTGTCAGCAGATTCGGTTTCTGGGCAGTTTACATGTCGAACTGCACGGTAGAAACGATAAAACAGCTCCTCCGTGCAGTTTTCATACCGAGTCACCGTCCACTCGGCTCAGCGAGAAAACGCGATTTCGGCGCTTCTGAGGGCCGAAAACGCGATATCGGCCGATTTGCGATCTGTCAGCAGATTCGGTTTCTGGGCAGTTTACATGTCGAACTGCACGGTAGAAACGATAAAACAGCTCCTCCGTGCAGTTTTCATACCGAGTCACCGTCCACTCGGCTCAGCGAGAAAACGCGATTTCGGCGCTTCTGAGGGCCGAAAACGCGATATCGGCCGATTTGCGATCTGTCAGCAGATTCGGTTTCTGGGCAGTTTACATGTCGAACTGCACGGTAGAAACGATAAAACAGCTCCTCCGTGCAGTTTTCATACCGAGTCACCGTCCACTCGGCTCAGCGAGAAAACGCGATTTCGGCGCTTCTGAGGGCCGAAAACGCGATATCGGCCGATTTGCGATCTGTCAGCAGATTCGGTTTCTGGGCAGTTTACATGTCGAACTGCACGGTAGAAACGATAAAACAGCTCCTCCGTGCAGTTTTCATACCGAGTCACCGTCCACTGGGCTCAGCGAGAAAACGCGATTTCGGCGCTTCTGAGGGCCGAAAACGCGATATCGGCCGATTTGCGATCTGTCAGCAGATTCGGTTTCTGGGCAGTTTACATGTCGAACTGCACGGTAGAAACGATAAAACAGCTCCTCCGTGCAGTTTTCATACCGAGTCACCGTCCACTCGGCTCAGCGAGAAAACGCGATTTCGGCGCTTCTGAGGGCCGAAAACGCGATATCGGCCGATTTGCGATCTGTCAGCAGATTCGGTTTCTGGGCAGTTTACATGTCGAACTGCACGGTAGAAACGATAAAACAGCTCCTCCGTGCAGTTTTCATACCGAGTCACCGTCCACTGGGCTCAGCGAGAAAACGCGATTTCGGCGCTTCTGAGGGCCGAAAACGCGATATCGGCCGATTTGCGATCTGTCAGCAGATTCGGTTTCTGGGCAGTTTACATGTCGAACTGCACGGTAGAAACGATAAAACAGCTCCTCCGTGCAGTTTTCATACCGAGTCACCGTCCACTGGGCTCAGCGAGAAAACGCGATTTCGGCGCTTCTGAGGGCCGAAAACGCGATATCGGCCGATTTGCGATCTGTCAGCAGATTCGGTTTCTGGGCAGTTTACATGTCGAACTGCACGGTAGAAACGATAAAACAGCTCCTCCGTGCAGTTTTCATACCGAGTCACCGTCCACTCGGCTCAGCGAGAAAACGCGATTTCGGCGCTTCTGAGGGCCGAAAACGCGATATCGGCCGATTTGCGATCTGTCAGCAGATTCGGTTTCTGGGCAGTTTACATGTCGAACTGCACGGTAGAAACGATAAAACAGCTCCTCCGTGCAGTTTTCATACCGAGTCACCGTCCACTGGGCTCAGCGAGAAAACGCGATTTCGGCGCTTCTGAGGGCCGAAAACGCGATATCGGCCGATTTGCGATCTGTCAGCAGATTCGGTTTCTGGGCAGTTTACATGTCGAACTGCACGGTAGAAACGATAAAACAGCTCCTCCGTGCAGTTTTCATACCGAGTCACCGTCCACTCGGCTCAGCGAGAAAACGCGATTTCGGCGCTTCTGAGGGCCGAAAACGCGATATCGGCCGATTTGCGATCTGTCAGCAGATTCGGTTTCTGGGCAGTTTACATGTCGAACTGCACGGTAGAAACGATAAAACAGCTCCTCCGTGCAGTTTTCATACCGAGTCACCGTCCACTGGGCTCAGCGAGAAAACGCGATTTCGGCGCTTCTGAGGGCCGAAAACGCGATATCGGCCGATTTGCGATCTGTCAGCAGATTCGGTTTCTGGGCAGTTTACATGTCGAACTGCACGGTAGAAACGATAAAACAGCTCCTCCGTGCAGTTTTCATACCGAGTCACCGTCCACTCGGCTCAGCGAGAAAACGCGATTTCGGCGCTTCTGAGGGCCGAAAACGCGATATCGGCCGATTTGCGATCTGTCAGCAGATTCGGTTTCTGGGCAGTTTACATGTCGAACTGCACGGTAGAAACGATAAAACAGCTCCTCCGTGCAGTTTTCATACCGAGTCACCGTCCACTCGGCTCAGCGAGAAAACGCGATTTCGGCGCTTCTGAGGGCCGAAAACGCGATATCGGCCGATTTGCGATCTGTCAGCAGATTCGGTTTCTGGGCAGTTTACATGTCGAACTGCACGGTAGAAACGATAAAACAGCTCCTCCGTGCAGTTTCTGAGGCCGAAAACGCGATATCGGCCGATTTTCGATGTGTCAGCAGATTCGGTTTCTGGGCAGTTTACATGTCGAACTGCACGGTAGAAACGATGAAACAGCTCCTCCGTGCAGTTTTCATACCGAGTCACCGTCCACTGGGCTCAGCGAGAAAACGCGATTTTGGCGCTTCTGAGGGCCGAAAACGCGATATCGGCCGATTTGCGATCTGTCAGCAGATTCGGTTTCTGGGCAGTTTACATGTCGAACTGCACGGTAGAAACGATAAAACAGCTCCTCCGTGCAGTTTTCATATCGAGTCACCGTCCACTGGGCTCAGCGAGAAAACGCGATTTCGGCGCTTCTGAGGGCCGAAAACGCGATATCGGCCGATTTGCGATCTGTCAGCAGATTCGGTTTCTGGGCAGTTTACATGTCGAACTGCACGGTAGAAACGATAAAACAGCTCCTCCGTGCAGTTTTCATACCGAGTCACCGTCCACTGGGCTCAGCGAGAAACGCGATTTGGCAGTTTACATGTCGAACTGCACGGTAGAAACGATAAAACAGCTCCTCCGTGCAGTTTTCATACCGAGTCACCGTCCACTCGGCTCAGCGAGAAAACGCGATTTCGGCGCTTCTGAGGGCCGAAAACGCGATATCGGCCGATTTGCGATCTGTCAGCAGATTCGGTTTCTGGGCAGTTTACATGTCGAACTGCACGGTAGAAACGATAAAACAGCTCCTCCGTGCAGTTTTCATACCGAGTCACCGTCCACTCGGCTCAGCGAGAAAACGCGATTTCGGCGCTTCTGAGGGCCGAAAACGCGATATCGGCCGATTTGCGATCTGTCAGCAGATTCGGTTTCTGGGCAGTTTACATGTCGAACTGCACGGTAGAAACGATAAAACAGCTCCTCCGTGCAGTTTTCATACCGAGTCACCGTCCACTGGGCTCAGCGAGAAAACGCGATTTCGGCGCTTCTGAGGGCCGAAAACGCGATATCGGCCGATTTGCGATCTGTCAGCAGATTCGGTTTCTGGGCAGTTTACATGTCGAACTGCACGGTAGAAACGATAAAACAGCTCCTCCGTGCAGTTTTCATACCGAGTCACCGTCCACTCGGCTCAGCGAGAAAACGCGATTTCGGCGCTTCTGAGGGCCGAAAACGCGATATCGGCCGATTTGCGATCTGTCAGCAGATTCGGTTTCTGGGCAGTTTACATGTCGAACTGCACGGTAGAAACGATAAAACAGCTCCTCCGTGCAGTTTTCATACCGAGTCACCGTCCACTCGGCTCAGCGAGAAAACGCGATTTCGGCGCTTCTGAGGGCCGAAAACGCGATATCGGCCGATTTGCGATCTGTCAGCAGATTCGGTTTCTGGGCAGTTTACATGTCGAACTGCACGGTAGAAACGATAAAACAGCTCCTCCGTGCAGTTTTCATACCGAGTCACCGTCCACTCGGCTCAGCGAGAAAACGCGATTTCGGCGCTTCTGAGGGCCGAAAACGCGATATCGGCCGATTTGCGATCTGTCAGCAGATTCGGTTTCTGGGCAGTTTACATGTCGAACTGCACGGTAGAAACGATAAAACAGCTCCTCCGTGCAGTTTTCATACCGAGTCACCGTCCACTCGGCTCAGCGAGAAAACGCGATTTCGGCGCTTCTGAGGGCCGAAAACGCGATATCGGCCGATTTGCGATCTGTCAGCAGATTCGGTTTCTGGGCAGTTTACATGTCGAACTGCACGGTAGAAACGATAAAACAGCTCCTCCGTGCAGTTTTCATACCGAGTCACCGTCCACATGGCTCAGCGAGAAAACGCGATTTCGGCGCTTCTGAGGGCCGAAAACGCGATATCGGCCGATTTGCGATCTGTCAGCAGATTCGGTTTCTGGGCAGTTTACATGTCGAACTGCACGGTAGAAACGATAAAACAGCTCCTCCGTGCAGTTTTCATACCGAGTCACCGTCCACTCGGCTCAGCGAGAAAACGCGATTTCGGCGCTTCTGAGGGCCGAAAACGCGATATCGGCCGATTTGCGATCTGTCAGCAGATTCGGTTTCTGGGCAGTTTACATGTCGAACTGCACGGTAGAAACGATAAAACAGCTCCTCCGTGCAGTTTTCATACCGAGTCACCGTCCACTCGGCTCAGCGAGAAAACGCGATTTCGGCGCTTCTGAGGGCCGAAAACGCGATATCGGCCGATTTGCGATCTGTCAGCAGATTCGGTTTCTGGGCAGTTTACATGTCGAACTGCACGGTAGAAACGATAAAACAGCTCCTCCGTGCAGTTTTCATACCGAGTCACCGTCCACTCGGCTCAGCGAGAAAACGCGATTTCGGCGCTTCTGAGGGCCGAAAACGCGATATCGGCCGATTTGCGATCTGTCAGCAGATTCGGTTTCTGGGCAGTTTACATGTCGAACTGCACGGTAGAAACGATAAAACAGCTCCTCCGTGCAGTTTTCATACCGAGTCACCGTCCACTGGGCTCAGCGAGAAAACGCGATTTCGGCGCTTCTGAGGGCCGAAAACGCGATATCGGCCGATTTGCGATCTGTCAGCAGATTCGGTTTCTGGGCAGTTTACATGTCGAACTGCACGGTAGAAACGATAAAACAGCTCCTCCGTGCAGTTTTCATACCGAGTCACCGTCCACTCGGCTCAGCGAGAAAACGCGATTTCGGCGCTTCTGAGGGCCGAAAACGCGATATCGGCCGATTTGCGATCTGTCAGCAGATTCGGTTTCTGGGCAGTTTACATGTCGAACTGCACGGTAGAAACGATAAAACAGCTCCTCCGTGCAGTTTTCATACCGAGTCACCGTCCACTGGGCTCAGCGAGAAAACGCGATTTCGGCGCTTCTGAGGGCCGAAAACGCGATATCGGCCGATTTGCGATCTGTCAGCAGATTCGGTTTCTGGGCAGTTTACATGTCGAACTGCACGGTAGAAACGATAAAACAGCTCCTCCGTGCAGTTTTCATACCGAGTCACCGTCCACTCGGCTCAGCGAGAAAACGCGATTTCGGCGCTTCTGAGGGCCGAAAACGCGATATCGGCCGATTTGCGATCTGTCAGCAGATTCGGTTTCTGGGCAGTTTACATGTCGAACTGCACGGTAGAAACGATAAAACAGCTCCTCCGTGCAGTTTTCATACCGAGTCACCGTCCACTGGGCTCAGCGAGAAAACGCGATTTCGGCGCTTCTGAGGGCCGAAAACGCGATATCGGCCGATTTGCGATCTGTCAGCAGATTCGGTTTCTGGGCAGTTTACATGTCGAACTGCACGGTAGAAACGATAAAACAGCTCCTCCGTGCAGTTTTCATACCGAGTCACCGTCCACTCGGCTCAGCGAGAAAACGCGATTTCGGCGCTTCTGAGGGCCGAAAACGCGATATCGGCCGATTTGCGATCTGTCAGCAGATTCGGTTTCTGGGCAGTTTACATGTCGAACTGCACGGTAGAAACGATAAAACAGCTCCTCCGTGCAGTTTTCATACCGAGTCACCGTCCACTGGCTCAGCGAGAAAACGCGATTTCGGCGCTTCTGAGGGCCGAAAACGCGATATCGGCCGATTTGCGATCTGTCAGCAGATTCGGTTTCTGGGCAGTTTACATGTCGAACTGCACGGTAGAAACGATAAAACAGCTCCTCCGTGCAGTTTTCATACCGAGTCACCGTCCACTCGGCTCAGCGAGAAAACGCGATTTCGGCGCTTCTGAGGGCCGAAAACGCGATATCGGCCGATTTGCGATCTGTCAGCAGATTCGGTTTCTGGGCAGTTTACATGTCGAACTGCACGGTAGAAACGATAAAACAGCTCCTCCGTGCAGTTTTCATACCGAGTCACCGTCCACTGGCTCAGCGAGAAAACGCGATTTCGGCGCTTCTGAGGGCCGAAAACGCGATATCGGCCGATTTGCGATCTGTCAGCAGATTCGGTTTCTGGGCAGTTTACATGTCGAACTGCACGGTAGAAACGATAAAACAGCTCCTCCGTGCAGTTTTCATACCGAGTCACCGTCCACTCGGCTCAGCGAGAAAACGCGATTTCGGCGCTTCTGAGGGCCGAAAACGCGATATCGGCCGATTTGCGATCTGTCAGCAGATTCGGTTTCTGGGCAGTTTACATGTCGAACTGCACGGTAGAAACGATAAAACAGCTCCTCCGTGCAGTTTTCATACCGAGTCACCGTCCACTGGGCTCAGCGAGAAAACGCGATTTCGGCGCTTCTGAGGGCCGAAAACGCGATATCGGCCGATTTGCGATCTGTCAGCAGATTCGGTTTCTGGGCAGTTTACATGTCGAACTGCACGGTAGAAACGATAAAACAGCTCCTCCGTGCAGTTTTCATACCGAGTCACCGTCCACTGGGCTCAGCGAGAAAACGCGATTTCGGCGCTTCTGAGGGCCGAAAACGCGATATCGGCCGATTTGCGATCTGTCAGCAGATTCGGTTTCTGGGCAGTTTACATGTCGAACTGCACGGTAGAAACGATAAAACAGCTCCTCCGTGCAGTTTTCATACCGAGTCACCGTCCACTGGGCTCAGCGAGAAAACGCGATTTCGGCGCTTCTGAGGGCCGAAAACGCGATATCGGCCGATTTGCGATCTGTCAGCAGATTCGGTTTCTGGGCAGTTTACATGTCGAACTGCACGGTAGAAACGATAAAACAGCTCCTCCGTGCAGTTTTCATACCGAGTCACCGTCCACTCGGCTCAGCGAGAAAACGCGATTTCGGCGCTTCTGAGGGCCGAAAACGCGATATCGGCCGATTTGCGATCTGTCAGCAGATTCGGTTTCTGGGCAGTTTACATGTCGAACTGCACGGTAGAAACGATAAAACAGCTCCTCCGTGCAGTTTTCATACCGAGTCACCGTCCACTGGGCTCAGCGAGAAAACGCGATTTCGGCGCTTCTGAGGGCCGAAAACGCGATATCGGCCGATTTGCGATCTGTCAGCAGATTCGGTTTCTGGGCAGTTTACATGTCGAACTGCACGGTAGAAACGATAAAACAGCTCCTCCGTGCAGTTTTCATACCGAGTCACCGTCCACTGGGCTCAGCGAGAAAACGCGATTTCGGCGCTTCTGAGGGCCGAAAACGCGATATCGGCCGATTTGCGATCTGTCAGCAGATTCGGTTTCTGGGCAGTTTACATGTCGAACTGCACGGTAGAAACGATAAAACAGCTCCTCCGTGCAGTTTTCTCCTCCGTGCAGTTTTCATACCGAGTCACCGTCCACTCGGCTCAGCGAGAAAACGCGATTTCGGCGCTTCTGAGGGCCGAAAACGCGATATCGGCCGATTTGCGATCTGTCAGCAGATTCGGTTTCTGGGCAGTTTACATGTCGAACTGCACGGTAGAAACGATAAAACAGCTCCTCCGTGCAGTTTTCATACCGAGTCACCGTCCACTGGGCTCAGCGAGAAAACGCGATTTCGGCGCTTCTGAGGGCCGAAAACGCGATATCGGCCGATTTGCGATCTGTCAGCAGATTCGGTTTCTGGGCAGTTTACATGTCGAACTGCACGGTAGAAACGATAAAACAGCTCCTCCGTGCAGTTTTCATACCGAGTCACCGTCCACTCGGCTCAGCGAGAAAACGCGATTTCGGCGCTTCTGAGGGCCGAAAACGCGATATCGGCCGATTTGCGATCTGTCAGCAGATTCGGTTTCTGGGCAGTTTACATGTCGAACTGCACGGTAGAAACGATAAAACAGCTCCTCCGTGCAGTTTTCATACCGAGTCACCGTCCACTGGGCTCAGCGAGAAAACGCGATTTCGGCGCTTCTGAGGGCCGAAAACGCGATATCGGCCGATTTGCGATCTGTCAGCAGATTCGGTTTCTGGGCAGTTTACATGTCGAACTGCACGGTAGAAACGATAAAACAGCTCCTCCGTGCAGTTTTCATACCGAGTCACCGTCCACTCGGCTCAGCGAGAAAACGCGATTTCGGCGCTTCTGAGGGCCGAAAACGCGATATCGGCCGATTTGCGATCTGTCAGCAGATTCGGTTTCTGGGCAGTTTACATGTCGAACTGCACGGTAGAAACGATAAAACAGCTCCTCCGTGCAGTTTTCATACCGAGTCACCGTCCACTCGGCTCAGCGAGAAAACGCGATTTCGGCGCTTCTGAGGGCCGAAAACGCGATATCGGCCGATTTGCGATCTGTCAGCAGATTCGGTTTCTGGGCAGTTTACATGTCGAACTGCACGGTAGAAACGATAAAACAGCTCCTCCGTGCAGTTTTCATACCGAGTCACCGTCCACTCGGCTCAGCGAGAAAACGCGATTTCGGCGCTTCTGAGGGCCGAAAACGCGATATCGGCCGATTTGCGATCTGTCAGCAGATTCGGTTTCTGGGCAGTTTACATGTCGAACTGCACGGTAGAAACGATAAAACAGCTCCTCCGTGCAGTTTTCATACCGAGTCACCGTCCACTCGGCTCAGCGAGAAAACGCGATTTCGGCGCTTCTGAGGGCCGAAAACGCGATATCGGCCGATTTGCGATCTGTCAGCAGATTCGGTTTCTGGGCAGTTTACATGTCGAACTGCACGGTAGAAACGATAAAACAGCTCCTCCGTGCAGTTTTCATACCGAGTCACCGTCCACTCGGCTCAGCGAGAAAACGCGATTTCGGCGCTTCTGAGGGCCGAAAACGCGATATCGGCCGATTTGCGATCTGTCAGCAGATTCGGTTTCTGGGCAGTTTACATGTCGAACTGCACGGTAGAAACGATAAAACAGCTCCTCCGTGCAGTTTTCATACCGAGTCACCGTCCACTCGGCTCAGCGAGAAAACGCGATTTCGGCGCTTCTGAGGGCCGAAAACGCGATATCGGCCGATTTGCGATCTGTCAGCAGATTCGGTTTCTGGGCAGTTTACATGTCGAACTGCACGGTAGAAACGATAAAACAGCTCCTCCGTGCAGTTTTCATACCGAGTCACCGTCCACTGGGCTCAGCGAGAAAACGCGATTTCGGCGCTTCTGAGGGCCGAAAACGCGATATCGGCCGATTTGCGATCTGTCAGCAGATTCGGTTTCTGGGCAGTTTACATGTCGAACTGCACGGTAGAAACGATAAAACAGCTCCTCCGTGCAGTTTTCATACCGAGTCACCGTCCACTGGGCTCAGCGAGAAAACGCGATTTCGGCGCTTCTGAGGGCCGAAAACGCGATATCGGCCGATTTGCGATCTGTCAGCAGATTCGGTTTCTGGGCAGTTTACATGTCGAACTGCACGGTAGAAACGATAAAACAGCTCCTCCGTGCAGTTTTCATACCGAGTCACCGTCCACTCGGCTCAGCGAGAAAACGCGATTTCGGCGCTTCTGAGGGCCGAAAACGCGATATCGGCCGATTTGCGATCTGTCAGCAGATTCGGTTTCTGGGCAGTTTACATGTCGAACTGCACGGTAGAAACGATAAAACAGCTCCTCCGTGCAGTTTTCATACCGAGTCACCGTCCACTGGGCTCAGCGAGAAAACGCGATTTCGGCGCTTCTGAGGGCCGAAAACGCGATATCGGCCGATTTGCGATCTGTCAGCAGATTCGGTTTCTGGGCAGTTTACATGTCGAACTGCACGGTAGAAACGATAAAACAGCTCCTCCGTGCAGTTTTCATACCGAGTCACCGTCCACTCGGCTCAGCGAGAAAACGCGATTTCGGCGCTTCTGAGGGCCGAAAACGCGATATCGGCCGATTTGCGATCTGTCAGCAGATTCGGTTTCTGGGCAGTTTACATGTCGAACTGCACGGTAGAAACGATAAAACAGCTCCTCCGTGCAGTTTTCATACCGAGTCACCGTCCACTCGGCTCAGCGAGAAAACGCGATTTCGGCGCTTCTGAGGGCCGAAAACGCGATATCGGCCGATTTGCGATCTGTCAGCAGATTCGGTTTCTGGGCAGTTTACATGTCGAACTGCACGGTAGAAACGATAAAACAGCTCCTCCGTGCAGTTTTCATACCGAGTCACCGTCCACTCGGCTCAGCGAGAAAACGCGATTTCGGCGCTTCTGAGGGCCGAAAACGCGATATCGGCCGATTTGCGATCTGTCAGCAGATTCGGTTTCTGGGCAGTTTACATGTCGAACTGCACGGTAGAAACGATAAAACAGCTCCTCCGTGCAGTTTTCATACCGAGTCACCGTCCACTGGCTCAGCGAGAAAACGCGATTTCGGCGCTTCTGAGGGCCGAAAACGCGATATCGGCCGATTTGCGATCTGTCAGCAGATTCGGTTTCTGGGCAGTTTACATGTCGAACTGCACGGTAGAAACGATAAAACAGCTCCTCCGTGCAGTTTTCATACCGAGTCACCGTCCACTGGCTCAGCGAGAAAACGCGATTTCGGCGCTTCTGAGGGCCGAAAACGCGATATCGGCCGATTTGCGATCTGTCAGCAGATTCGGTTTCTGGGCAGTTTACATGTCGAACTGCACGGTAGAAACGATAAAACAGCTCCTCCGTGCAGTTTTCATACCGAGTCACCGTCCACTCGGCTCAGCGAGAAAACGCGATTTCGGCGCTTCTGAGGGCCGAAAACGCGATATCGGCCGATTTGCGATCTGTCAGCAGATTCGGTTTCTGGGCAGTTTACATGTCGAACTGCACGGTAGAAACGATAAAACAGCTCCTCCGTGCAGTTTTCATACCGAGTCACCGTCCACTCGGCTCAGCGAGAAAACGCGATTTCGGCGCTTCTGAGGGCCGAAAACGCGATATCGGCCGATTTGCGATCTGTCAGCAGATTCGGTTTCTGGGCAGTTTACATGTCGAACTGCACGGTAGAAACGATAAAACAGCTCCTCCGTGCAGTTTTCATACCGAGTCACCGTCCACTGGGCTCAGCGAGAAAACGCGATTTCGGCGCTTCTGAGGGCCGAAAACGCGATATCGGCCGATTTGCGATCTGTCAGCAGATTCGGTTTCTGGGCAGTTTACATGTCGAACTGCACGGTAGAAACGATAAAACAGCTCCTCCGTGCAGTTTTCATACCGAGTCACCGTCCACTGGGCTCAGCGAGAAAACGCGATTTCGGCGCTTCTGAGGGCCGAAAACGCGATATCGGCCGATTTGCGATCTGTCAGCAGATTCGGTTTCTGGGCAGTTTACATGTCGAACTGCACGGTAGAAACGATAAAACAGCTCCTCCGTGCAGTTTTCATACCGAGTCACCGTCCACTGGGCTCAGCGAGAAAACGCGATTTCGGCGCTTCTGAGGGCCGAAAACGCGATATCGGCCGATTTGCGATCTGTCAGCAGATTCGGTTTCTGGGCAGTTTACATGTCGAACTGCACGGTAGAAACGATAAAACAGCTCCTCCGTGCAGTTTTCATACCGAGTCACCGTCCACTGGCTCAGCGAGAAAACGCGATTTCGGCGCTTCTGAGGGCCGAAAACGCGATATCGGCCGATTTGCGATCTGTCAGCAGATTCGGTTTCTGGGCAGTTTACATGTCGAACTGCACGGTAGAAACGATAAAACAGCTCCTCCGTGCAGTTTTCATACCGAGTCACCGTCCACTGGGCTCAGCGAGAAAACGCGATTTCGGCGCTTCTGAGGGCCGAAAACGCGATATCGGCCGATTTGCGATCTGTCAGCAGATTCGGTTTCTGGGCAGTTTACATGTCGAACTGCACGGTAGAAACGATAAAACAGCTCCTCCGTGCAGTTTTCATACCGAGTCACCGTCCACTCGGCTCAGCGAGAAAACGCGATTTCGGCGCTTCTGAGGGCCGAAAACGCGATATCGGCCGATTTGCGATCTGTCAGCAGATTCGGTTTCTGGGCAGTTTACATGTCGAACTGCACGGTAGAAACGATAAAACAGCTCCTCCGTGCAGTTTTCATACCGAGTCACCGTCCACTGGGCTCAGCGAGAAAACGCGATTTCGGCGCTTCTGAGGGCCGAAAACGCGATATCGGCCGATTTGCGATCTGTCAGCAGATTCGGTTTCTGGGCAGTTTACATGTCGAACTGCACGGTAGAAACGATAAAACAGCTCCTCCGTGCAGTTTTCATACCGAGTCACCGTCCACTCGGCTCAGCGAGAAAACGCGATTTCGGCGCTTCTGAGGGCCGAAAACGCGATATCGGCCGATTTGCGATCTGTCAGCAGATTCGGTTTCTGGGCAGTTTACATGTCGAACTGCACGGTAGAAACGATAAAACAGCTCCTCCGTGCAGTTTTCATACCGAGTCACCGTCCACTCGGCTCAGCGAGAAAACGCGATTTCGGCGCTTCTGAGGGCCGAAAACGCGATATCGGCCGATTTGCGATCTGTCAGCAGATTCGGTTTCTGGGCAGTTTACATGTCGAACTGCACGGTAGAAACGATAAAACAGCTCCTCCGTGCAGTTTTCATACCGAGTCACCGTCCACTCGGCTCAGCGAGAAAACGCGATTTCGGCGCTTCTGAGGGCCGAAAACGCGATATCGGCCGATTTGCGATCTGTCAGCAGATTCGGTTTCTGGGCAGTTTACATGTCGAACTGCACGGTAGAAACGATAAAACAGCTCCTCCGTGCAGTTTTCATACCGAGTCACCGTCCACTGGGCTCAGCGAGAAAACGCGATTTCGGCGCTTCTGAGGGCCGAAAACGCGATATCGGCCGATTTGCGATCTGTCAGCAGATTCGGTTTCTGGGCAGTTTACATGTCGAACTGCACGGTAGAAACGATAAAACAGCTCCTCCGTGCAGTTTTCATACCGAGTCACCGTCCACTGGGCTCAGCGAGAAAACGCGATTTCGGCGCTTCTGAGGGCCGAAAACGCGATATCGGCCGATTTGCGATCTGTCAGCAGATTCGGTTTCTGGGCAGTTTACATGTCGAACTGCACGGTAGAAACGATAAAACAGCTCCTCCGTGCAGTTTTCATACCGAGTCACCGTCCACTCGGCTCAGCGAGAAAACGCGATTTCGGCGCTTCTGAGGGCCGAAAACGCGATATCGGCCGATTTGCGATCTGTCAGCAGATTCGGTTTCTGGGCAGTTTACATGTCGAACTGCACGGTAGAAACGATAAAACAGCTCCTCCGTGCAGTTTTCATACCGAGTCACCGTCCACTGGGCTCAGCGAGAAAACGCGATTTCGGCGCTTCTGAGGGCCGAAAACGCGATATCGGCCGATTTGCGATCTGTCAGCAGATTCGGTTTCTGGGCAGTTTACATGTCGAACTGCACGGTAGAAACGATAAAACAGCTCCTCCGTGCAGTTTTCATACCGAGTCACCGTCCACTCGGCTCAGCGAGAAAACGCGATTTCGGCGCTTCTGAGGGCCGAAAACGCGATATCGGCCGATTTGCGATCTGTCAGCAGATTCGGTTTCTGGGCAGTTTACATGTCGAACTGCACGGTAGAAACGATAAAACAGCTCCTCCGTGCAGTTTTCATACCGAGTCACCGTCCACTGGGCTCAGCGAGAAAACGCGATTTCGGCGCTTCTGAGGGCCGAAAACGCGATATCGGCCGATTTGCGATCTGTCAGCAGATTCGGTTTCTGGGCAGTTTACATGTCGAACTGCACGGTAGAAACGATAAAACAGCTCCTCCGTGCAGTTTTCATACCGAGTCACCGTCCACTCGGCTCAGCGAGAAAACGCGATTTCGGCGCTTCTGAGGGCCGAAAACGCGATATCGGCCGATTTGCGATCTGTCAGCAGATTCGGTTTCTGGGCAGTTTACATGTCGAACTGCACGGTAGAAACGATAAAACAGCTCCTCCGTGCAGTTTTCATACCGAGTCACCGTCCACTGGGCTCAGCGAGAAAACGCGATTTCGGCGCTTCTGAGGGCCGAAAACGCGATATCGGCCGATTTGCGATCTGTCAGCAGATTCGGTTTCTGGGCAGTTTACATGTCGAACTGCACGGTAGAAACGATAAAACAGCTCCTCCGTGCAGTTTTCATACCGAGTCACCGTCCACTGGCTCAGCGAGAAAACGCGATTTCGG
Organism: Cryptocheilus praepositus; assembly: GCA_033815515.1. NCBI lineage: Eukaryota > Metazoa > Arthropoda > Insecta > Hymenoptera > Pompilidae > Cryptocheilus > Cryptocheilus praepositus. Next base: position 274,145 of record JAWWQZ010000225.1, on the reverse strand, counting down.
CGCTTCTGAGGGCCGAAAACGCGATATCGGCCGATTTGCGATCTGTCAGCAGATTCGGTTTCTGGGCAGTTTACATGTCGAACTGCACGGTAGAAACGATAAAACAGCTCCTCCGTGCAGTTTTCATACCGAGTCACCGTCCACTCGGCTCAGCGAGAAAACGCGATTTCGGCGCTTCTGAGGGCCGAAAACGCGATATCGGCCGATTTGCGATCTGTCAGCAGATTCGGTTTCTGGGCAGTTTACATGTCGAACTGCACGGTAGAAACGATAAAACAGCTCCTCCGTGCAGTTTTCATACCGAGTCACCGTCCACTGGGCTCAGCGAGAAAACGCGATTTCGGCGCTTCTGAGGGCCGAAAACGCGATATCGGCCGATTTGCGATCTGTCAGCAGATTCGGTTTCTGGGCAGTTTACATGTCGAACTGCACGGTAGAAACGATAAAACAGCTCCTCCGTGCAGTTTTCATACCGAGTCACCGTCCACTCGGCTCAGCGAGAAAACGCGATTTCGGCGCTTCTGAGGGCCGAAAACGCGATATCGGCCGATTTGCGATCTGTCAGCAGATTCGGTTTCTGGGCAGTTTACATGTCGAACTGCACGGTAGAAACGATAAAACAGCTCCTCCGTGCAGTTTTCATACCGAGTCACCGTCCACTGGGCTCAGCGAGAAAACGCGATTTCGGCGCTTCTGAGGGCCGAAAACGCGATATCGGCCGATTTGCGATCTGTCAGCAGATTCGGTTTCTGGGCAGTTTACATGTCGAACTGCACGGTAGAAACGATAAAACAGCTCCTCCGTGCAGTTTTCATACCGAGTCACCGTCCACTCGGCTCAGCGAGAAAACGCGATTTCGGCGCTTCTGAGGGCCGAAAACGCGATATCGGCCGATTTGCGATCTGTCAGCAGATTCGGTTTCTGGGCAGTTTACATGTCGAACTGCACGGTAGAAACGATAAACCAGCTCCTCCGTGCAGTTTTCATACCGAGTCACCGTCCACTGGGCTCAGCGAGAAAACGCGATTTCGGCGCTTCTGAGGGCCGAAAACGCGATATCGGCCGATTTGCGATCTGTCAGCAGATTCGGTTTCTGGGCAGTTTACATGTCGAACTGCACGGTAGAAACGATAAAACAGCTCCTCCGTGCAGTTTTCATACCGAGTCACCGTCCACTCGGCTCAGCGAGAAAACGCGATTTCGGCGCTTCTGAGGGCCGAAAACGCGATATCGGCCGATTTGCGATCTGTCAGCAGATTCGGTTTCTGGGCAGTTTACATGTCGAACTGCACGGTAGAAACGATAAAACAGCTCCTCCGTGCAGTTTTCATACCGAGTCACCGTCCACTGGGCTCAGCGAGAAAACGCGATTTCGGCGCTTCTGAGGGCCGAAAACGCGATATCGGCCGATTTGCGATCTGTCAGCAGATTCGGTTTCTGGGCAGTTTACATGTCGAACTGCACGGTAGAAACGATAAAACAGCTCCTCCGTGCAGTTTTCATACCGAGTCACCGTCCACTCGGCTCAGCGAGAAAACGCGATTTCGGCGCTTCTGAGGGCCGAAAACGCGATATCGGCCGATTTGCGATCTGTCAGCAGATTCGGTTTCTGGGCAGTTTACATGTCGAACTGCACGGTAGAAACGATAAAACAGCTCCTCCGTGCAGTTTTCATACCGAGTCACCGTCCACTGGCTCAGCGAGAAAACGCGATTTCGGCGCTTCTGAGGGCCGAAAGCGCGATATCGGCCGATTTGCGATCTGTCAGCAGATTCGGTTTCTGGGCAGTTTACATGTCGAACTGCACGGTAGAAACGATAAAACAGCTCCTCCGTGCAGTTTTCATACCGAGTCACCGTCCACTCGGCTCAGCGAGAAAACGCGATTTCGGCGCTTCTGAGGGCCGAAAACGCGATATCGGCCGATTTGCGATCTGTCAGCAGATTCGGTTTCTGGGCAGTTTACATGTCGAACTGCACGGTAGAAACGATAAAACAGCTCCTCCGTGCAGTTTTCATACCGAGTCACCGTCCACTGGGCTCAGCGAGAAAACGCGATTTCGGCGCTTCTGAGGGCCGAAAACGCGATATCGGCCGATTTGCGATCTGTCAGCAGATTCGGTTTCTGGGCAGTTTACATGTCGAACTGCACGGTAGAAACGATAAAACAGCTCCTCCGTGCAGTTTTCATACCGAGTCACCGTCCACTGGGCTCAGCGAGAAAACGCGATTTCGGCGCTTCTGAGGGCCGAAAACGCGATATCGGCCGATTTGCGATCTGTCAGCAGATTCGGTTTCTGGGCAGTTTACATGTCGAACTGCACGGTAGAAACGATAAAACAGCTCCTCCGTGCAGTTTTCATACCGAGTCACCGTCCACTGGGCTCAGCGAGAAAACGCGATTTCGGCGCTTCTGAGGGCCGAAAACGCGATATCGGCCGATTTGCGATCTGTCAGCAGATTCGGTTTCTGGGCAGTTTACATGTCGAACTGCACGGTAGAAACGATAAAACAGCTCCTCCGTGCAGTTTTCATACCGAGTCACCGTCCACTCGGCTCAGCGAGAAAACGCGATTTCGGCGCTTCTGAGGGCCGAAAACGCGATATCGGCCGATTTGCGATCTGTCAGCAGATTCGGTTTCTGGGCAGTTTACATGTCGAACTGCACGGTAGAAACGATAAAACAGCTCCTCCGTGCAGTTTTCATACCGAGTCACCGTCCACTGGCTCAGCGAGAAAACGCGATTTCGGCGCTTCTGAGGGCCGAAAACGCGATATCGGCCGATTTGCGATCTGTCAGCAGATTCGGTTTCTGGGCAGTTTACATGTCGAACTGCACGGTAGAAACGATAAAACAGCTCCTCCGTGCAGTTTTCATACCGAGTCACCGTCCACTCGGCTCAGCGAGAAAACGCGATTTCGGCGCTTCTGAGGGCCGAAAACGCGATATCGGCCGATTTGCGATCTGTCAGCAGATTCGGTTTCTGGGCAGTTTACATGTCGAACTGCACGGTAGAAACGATAAAACAGCTCCTCCGTGCAGTTTTCATACCGAGTCACCGTCCACTGGGCTCAGCGAGAAAACGCGATTTCGGCGCTTCTGAGGGCCGAAAACGCGATATCGGCCGATTTGCGATCTGTCAGCAGATTCGGTTTCTGGGCAGTTTACATGTCGAACTGCACGGTAGAAACGATAAAACAGCTCCTCCGTGCAGTTTTCATACCGAGTCACCGTCCACTGGGCTCAGCGAGAAAACGCGATTTCGGCGCTTCTGAGGGCCGAAAACGCGATATCGGCCGATTTGCGATCTGTCAGCAGATTCGGTTTCTGGGCAGTTTACATGTCGAACTGCACGGTAGAAACGATAAAACAGCTCCTCCGTGCAGTTTTCATACCGAGTCACCGTCCACTCGGCTCAGCGAGAAAACGCGATTTCGGCGCTTCTGAGGGCCGAAAACGCGATATCGGCCGATTTGCGATCTGTCAGCAGATTCGGTTTCTGGGCAGTTTACATGTCGAACTGCACGGTAGAAACGATAAAACAGCTCCTCCGTGCAGTTTTCATACCGAGTCACCGTCCACTGGGCTCAGCGAGAAAACGCGATTTCGGCGCTTCTGAGGGCCGAAAACGCGATATCGGCCGATTTGCGATCTGTCAGCAGATTCGGTTTCTGGGCAGTTTACATGTCGAACTGCACGGTAGAAACGATAAAACAGCTCCTCCGTGCAGTTTTCATACCGAGTCACCGTCCACTCGGCTCAGCGAGAAAACGCGATTTCGGCGCTTCTGAGGGCCGAAAACGCGATATCGGCCGATTTGCGATCTGTCAGCAGATTCGGTTTCTGGGCAGTTTACATGTCGAACTGCACGGTAGAAACGATAAAACAGCTCCTCCGTGCAGTTTTCATACCGAGTCACCGTCCACTGGGCTCAGCGAGAAAACGCGATTTCGGCGCTTCTGAGGGCCGAAAACGCGATATCGGCCGATTTGCGATCTGTCAGCAGATTCGGTTTCTGGGCAGTTTACATGTCGAACTGCACGGTAGAAACGATAAAACAGCTCCTCCGTGCAGTTTTCATACCGAGTCACCGTCCACTCGGCTCAGCGAGAAAACGCGATTTCGGCGCTTCTGAGGGCCGAAAACGCGATATCGGCCGATTTGCGATCTGTCAGCAGATTCGGTTTCTGGGCAGTTTACATGTCGAACTGCACGGTAGAAACGATAAAACAGCTTCTCCGTGCAGTTTTCATACCGAGTCACCGTCCACTGGGCTCAGCGAGAAAACGCGATTTCGGCGCTTCTGAGGGCCGAAAACGCGATATCGGCCGATTTGCGATCTGTCAGCAGATTCGGTTTCTGGGCAGTTTACATGTCGAACTGCACGGTAGAAACGATAAAACAGCTCCTCCGTGCAGTTTTCATACCGAGTCACCGTCCACTGGGCTCAGCGAGAAAACGCGATTTCGGCGCTTCTGAGGGCCGAAAACGCGATATCGGCCGATTTGCGATCTGTCAGCAGATTCGGTTTCTGGGCAGTTTACATGTCGAACTGCACGGTAGAAACGATAAAACAGCTCCTCCGTGCAGTTTTCATACCGAGTCACCGTCCACTCGGCTCAGCGAGAAAACGCGATTTCGGCGCTTCTGAGGGCCGAAAACGCGATATCGGCCGATTTGCGATCTGTCAGCAGATTCGGTTTCTGGGCAGTTTACATGTCGAACTGCACGGTAGAAACGATAAAACAGCTCCTCCGTGCAGTTTTCATACCGAGTCACCGTCCACTGGGCTCAGCGAGAAAACGCGATTTCGGCGCTTCTGAGGGCCGAAAACGCGATATCGGCCGATTTGCGATCTGTCAGCAGATTCGGTTTCTGGGCAGTTTACATGTCGAACTGCACGGTAGAAACGATAAAACAGCTCCTCCGTGCAGTTTTCATACCGAGTCACCGTCCACTGGGCTCAGCGAGAAAACGCGATTTCGGCGCTTCTGAGGGCCGAAAACGCGATATCGGCCGATTTGCGATCTGTCAGCAGATTCGGTTTCTGGGCAGTTTACATGTCGAACTGCACGGTAGAAACGATAAAACAGCTCCTCCGTGCAGTTTTCATACCGAGTCACCGTCCACTCGGCTCAGCGAGAAAACGCGATTTCGGCGCTTCTGAGGGCCGAAAACGCGATATCGGCCGATTTGCGATCTGTCAGCAGATTCGGTTTCTGGGCAGTTTACATGTCGAACTGCACGGTAGAAACGATAAAACAGCTCCTCCGTGCAGTTTTCATACCGAGTCACCGTCCACTGGGCTCAGCGAGAAAACGCGATTTCGGCGCTTCTGAGGGCCGAAAACGCGATATCGGCCGATTTGCGATCTGTCAGCAGATTCGGTTTCTGGGCAGTTTACATGTCGAACTGCACGGTAGAAACGATAAAACAGCTCCTCCGTGCAGTTTTCATACCGAGTCACCGTCCACTCGGCTCAGCGAGAAAACGCGATTTCGGCGCTTCTGAGGGCCGAAAACGCGATATCGGCCGATTTGCGATCTGTCAGCAGATTCGGTTTCTGGGCAGTTTACATGTCGAACTGCACGGTAGAAACGATAAAACAGCTCCTCCGTGCAGTTTTCATACCGAGTCACCGTCCACTCGGCTCAGCGAGAAAACGCGATTTCGGCGCTTCTGAGGGCCGAAAACGCGATATCGGCCGATTTGCGATCTGTCAGCAGATTCGGTTTCTGGGCAGTTTACATGTCGAACTGCACGGTAGAAACGATAAAACAGCTCCTCCGTGCAGTTTTCATACCGAGTCACCGTCCACTCGGCTCAGCGAGAAAACGCGATTTCGGCGCTTCTGAGGGCCGAAAACGCGATATCGGCCGATTTGCGATCTGTCAGCAGATTCGGTTTCTGGGCAGTTTACATGTCGAACTGCACGGTAGAAACGATAAAACAGCTCCTCCGTGCAGTTTTCATACCGAGTCACCGTCCACTGGGCTCAGCGAGAAAACGCGATTTCGGCGCTTCTGAGGGCCGAAAACGCGATATCGGCCGATTTGCGATCTGTCAGCAGATTCGGTTTCTGGGCAGTTTACATGTCGAACTGCACGGTAGAAACGATAAAACAGCTCCTCCGTGCAGTTTTCATACCGAGTCACCGTCCACTGGGCTCAGCGAGAAAACGCGATTTCGGCGCTTCTGAGGGCCGAAAACGCGATATCGGCCGATTTGCGATCTGTCAGCAGATTCGGTTTCTGGGCAGTTTACATGTCGAACTGCACGGTAGAAACGATAAAACAGCTCCTCCGTGCAGTTTTCATACCGAGTCACCGTCCACTCGGCTCAGCGAGAAAACGCGATTTCGGCGCTTCTGAGGGCCGAAAACGCGATATCGGCCGATTTGCGATCTGTCAGCAGATTCGGTTTCTGGGCAGTTTACATGTCGAACTGCACGGTAGAAACGATAAAACAGCTCCTCCGTGCAGTTTTCATACCGAGTCACCGTCCACTGGGCTCAGCGAGAAAACGCGATTTCGGCGCTTCTGAGGGCCGAAAACGCGATATCGGCCGATTTGCGATCTGTCAGCAGATTCGGTTTCTGGGCAGTTTACATGTCGAACTGCACGGTAGAAACGATAAAACAGCTCCTCCGTGCAGTTTTCATACCGAGTCACCGTCCACTCGGCTCAGCGAGAAAACGCGATTTCGGCGCTTCTGAGGGCCGAAAACGCGATATCGGCCGATTTGCGATCTGTCAGCAGATTCGGTTTCTGGGCAGTTTACATGTCGAACTGCACGGTAGAAACGATAAAACAGCTCCTCCGTGCAGTTTTCATACCGAGTCACCGTCCACTCGGCTCAGCGAGAAAACGCGATTTCGGCGCTTCTGAGGGCCGAAAACGCGATATCGGCCGATTTGCGATCTGTCAGCAGATTCGGTTTCTGGGCAGTTTACATGTCGAACTGCACGGTAGAAACGATAAAACAGCTCCTCCGTGCAGTTTTCATACCGAGTCACCGTCCACTGGCTCAGCGAGAAAACGCGATTTCGGCGCTTCTGAGGGCCGAAAACGCGATATCGGCCGATTTGCGATCTGTCAGCAGATTCGGTTTCTGGGCAGTTTACATGTCGAACTGCACGGTAGAAACGATAAAACAGCTCCTCCGTGCAGTTTTCATACCGAGTCACCGTCCACTCGGCTCAGCGAGAAAACGCGATTTCGGCGCTTCTGAGGGCCGAAAACGCGATATCGGCCGATTTGCGATCTGTCAGCAGATTCGGTTTCTGGGCAGTTTACATGTCGAACTGCACGGTAGAAACGATAAAACAGCTCCTCCGTGCAGTTTTCATACCGAGTCACCGTCCACTGGGCTCAGCGAGAAAACGCGATTTCGGCGCTTCTGAGGGCCGAAAACGCGATATCGGCCGATTTGCGATCTGTCAGCAGATTCGGTTTCTGGGCAGTTTACATGTCGAACTGCACGGTAGAAACGATAAAACAGCTCCTCCGTGCAGTTTTCATACCGAGTCACCGTCCACTCGGCTCAGCGAGAAAACGCGATTTCGGCGCTTCTGAGGGCCGAAAACGCGATATCGGCCGATTTGCGATCTGTCAGCAGATTCGGTTTCTGGGCAGTTTACATGTCGAACTGCACGGTAGAAACGATAAAACAGCTCCTCCGTGCAGTTTTCATACCGAGTCACCGTCCACTGGGCTCAGCGAGAAAACGCGATTTCGGCGCTTCTGAGGGCCGAAAACGCGATATCGGCCGATTTGCGATCTGTCAGCAGATTCGGTTTCTGGGCAGTTTACATGTCGAACTGCACGGTAGAAACGATAAAACAGCTCCTCCGTGCAGTTTTCATACCGAGTCACCGTCCACTCGGCTCAGCGAGAAAACGCGATTTCGGCGCTTCTGAGGGCCGAAAACGCGATATCGGCCGATTTGCGATCTGTCAGCAGATTCGGTTTCTGGGCAGTTTACATGTCGAACTGCACGGTAGAAACGATAAAACAGCTCCTCCGTGCAGTTTTCATACCGAGTCACCGTCCACTGGGCTCAGCGAGAAAACGCGATTTCGGCGCTTCTGAGGGCCGAAAACGCGATATCGGCCGATTTGCGATCTGTCAGCAGATTCGGTTTCTGGGCAGTTTACATGTCGAACTGCACGGTAGAAACGATAAAACAGCTCCTCCGTGCAGTTTTCATACCGAGTCACCGTCCACTGGGCTCAGCGAGAAACGCGATTTCGGCGCTTCTGAGGGCCGAAAACGCGATATCGGCCGATTTGCGATCTGTCAGCAGATTCGGTTTCTGGGCAGTTTACATGTCGAACTGCACGGTAGAAACGATAAAACAGCTCCTCCGTGCAGTTTTCATACCGAGTCACCGTCCACTCGGCTCAGCGAGAAAACGCGATTTCGGCGCTTCTGAGGGCCGAAAACGCGATATCGGCCGATTTGCGATCTGTCAGCAGATTCGGTTTCTGGGCAGTTTACATGTCGAACTGCACGGTAGAAACGATAAAACAGCTCCTCCGTGCAGTTTTCATACCGAGTCACCGTCCACTCGGCTCAGCGAGAAAACGCGATTTCGGCGCTTCTGAGGGCCGAAAACGCGATATCGGCCGATTTGCGATCTGTCAGCAGATTCGGTTTCTGGGCAGTTTACATGTCGAACTGCACGGTAGAAACGATAAAACAGCTCCTCCGTGCAGTTTTCATACCGAGTCACCGTCCACTCGGCTCAGCGAGAAAACGCGATTTCGGCGCTTCTGAGGGCCGAAAACGCGATATCGGCCGATTTGCGATCTGTCAGCAGATTCGGTTTCTGGGCAGTTTACATGTCGAACTGCACGGTAGAAACGATAAAACAGCTCCTCCGTGCAGTTTTCATACCGAGTCACCGTCCACTCGGCTCAGCGAGAAAACGCGATTTCGGCGCTTCTGAGGGCCGAAAACGCGATATCGGCCGATTTGCGATCTGTCAGCAGATTCGGTTTCTGGGCAGTTTACATGTCGAACTGCACGGTAGAAACGATAAAACAGCTCCTCCGTGCAGTTTTCATACCGAGTCACCGTCCACTCGGCTCAGCGAGAAAACGCGATTTCGGCGCTTCTGAGGGCCGAAAACGCGATATCGGCCGATTTGCGATCTGTCAGCAGATTCGGTTTCTGGGCAGTTTACATGTCGAACTGCACGGTAGAAACGATAAAACAGCTCCTCCGTGCAGTTTTCATACCGAGTCACCGTCCACTCGGCTCAGCGAGAAAACGCGATTTCGGCGCTTCTGAGGGCCGAAAACGCGATATCGGCCGATTTGCGATCTGTCAGCAGATTCGGTTTCTGGGCAGTTTACATGTCGAACTGCACGGTAGAAACGATAAAACAGCTCCTCCGTGCAGTTTTCATACCGAGTCACCGTCCACTGGGCTCAGCGAGAAAACGCGATTTCGGCGCTTCTGAGGGCCGAAAACGCGATATCGGCCGATTTGCGATCTGTCAGCAGATTCGGTTTCTGGGCAGTTTACATGTCGAACTGCACGGTAGAAACGATAAAACAGCTCCTCCGTGCAGTTTTCATACCGAGTCACCGTCCACTGGCTCAGCGAGAAAACGCGATTTCGGCGCTTCTGAGGGCCGAAAACGCGATATCGGCCGATTTGCGATCTGTCAGCAGATTCGGTTTCTGGGCAGTTTACATGTCGAACTGCACGGTAGAAACGATAAAACAGCTCCTCCGTGCAGTTTTCATACCGAGTCACCGTCCACTCGGCTCAGCGAGAAAACGCGATTTCGGCGCTTCTGAGGGCCGAAAACGCGATATCGGCCGATTTGCGATCTGTCAGCAGATTCGGTTTCTGGGCAGTTTACATGTCGAACTGCACGGTAGAAACGATAAAACAGCTCCTCCGTGCAGTTTTCATACCGAGTCACCGTCCACTGGGCTCAGCGAGAAAACGCGATTTCGGCGCTTCTGAGGGCCGAAAACGCGATATCGGCCGATTTGCGATCTGTCAGCAGATTCGGTTTCTGGGCAGTTTACATGTCGAACTGCACGGTAGAAACGATAAAACAGCTCCTCCGTGCAGTTTTCATACCGAGTCACCGTCCACTGGGCTCAGCGAGAAAACGCGATTTCGGCGCTTCTGAGGGCCGAAAACGCGATATCGGCCGATTTGCGATCTGTCAGCAGATTCGGTTTCTGGGCAGTTTACATGTCGAACTGCACGGTAGAAACGATAAAACAGCTCCTCCGTGCAGTTTTCATACCGAGTCACCGTCCACTGGGCTCAGCGAGAAAACGCGATTTCGGCGCTTCTGAGGGCCGAAAACGCGATATCGGCCGATTTGCGATCTGTCAGCAGATTCGGTTTCTGGGCAGTTTACATGTCGAACTGCACGGTAGAAACGATAAAACAGCTCCTCCGTGCAGTTTTCATACCGAGTCACCGTCCACTGGGCTCAGCGAGAAAACGCGATTTCGGCGCTTCTGAGGGCCGAAAACGCGATATCGGCCGATTTGCGATCTGTCAGCAGATTCGGTTTCTGGGCAGTTTACATGTCGAACTGCACGGTAGAAACGATAAAACAGCTCCTCCGTGCAGTTTTCATACCGAGTCACCGTCCACTGGGCTCAGCGAGAAAACGCGATTTCGGCGCTTCTGAGGGCCGAAAACGCGATATCGGCCGATTTGCGATCTGTCAGCAGATTCGGTTTCTGGGCAGTTTACATGTCGAACTGCACGGTAGAAACGATAAAACAGCTCCTCCGTGCAGTTTTCATACCGAGTCACCGTCCACTCGGCTCAGCGAGAAAACGCGATTTCGGCGCTTCTGAGGGCCGAAAACGCGATATCGGCCGATTTGCGATCTGTCAGCAGATTCGGTTTCTGGGCAGTTTACATGTCGAACTGCACGGTAGAAACGATAAAACAGCTCCTCCGTGCAGTTTTCATACCGAGTCACCGTCCACTCGGCTCAGCGAGAAAACGCGATTTCGGCGCTTCTGAGGGCCGAAAACGCGATATCGGCCGATTTGCGATCTGTCAGCAGATTCGGTTTCTGGGCAGTTTACATGTCGAACTGCACGGTAGAAACGATAAAACAGCTCCTCCGTGCAGTTTTCATACCGAGTCACCGTCCACTCGGCTCAGCGAGAAAACGCGATTTCGGCGCTTCTGAGGGCCGAAAACGCGATATCGGCCGATTTGCGATCTGTCAGCAGATTCGGTTTCTGGGCAGTTTACATGTCGAACTGCACGGTAGAAACGATAAAACAGCTCCTCCGTGCAGTTTTCATACCGAGTCACCGTCCACTGGGCTCAGCGAGAAAACGCGATTTCGGCGCTTCTGAGGGCCGAAAACGCGATATCGGCCGATTTGCGATCTGTCAGCAGATTCGGTTTCTGGGCAGTTTACATGTCGAACTGCACGGTAGAAACGATAAAACAGCTCCTCCGTGCAGTTTTCATACCGAGTCACCGTCCACTGGGCTCAGCGAGAAAACGCGATTTCGGCGCTTCTGAGGGCCGAAAACGCGATATCGGCCGATTTGCGATCTGTCAGCAGATTCGGTTTCTGGGCAGTTTACATGTCGAACTGCACGGTAGAAACGATAAAACAGCTCCTCCGTGCAGTTTTCATACCGAGTCACCGTCCACTGGCTCAGCGAGAAAACGCGATTTCGGCGCTTCTGAGGGCCGAAAACGCGATATCGGCCGATTTGCGATCTGTCAGCAGATTCGGTTTCTGGGCAGTTTACATGTCGAACTGCACGGTAGAAACGATAAAACAGCTCCTCCGTGCAGTTTTCATACCGAGTCACCGTCCACTGGGCTCAGCGAGAAAACGCGATTTCGGCGCTTCTGAGGGCCGAAAACGCGATATCGGCCGATTTGCGATCTGTCAGCAGATTCGGTTTCTGGGCAGTTTACATGTCGAACTGCACGGTAGAAACGATAAAACAGCTCCTCCGTGCAGTTTTCATACCGAGTCACCGTCCACTCGGCTCAGCGAGAAAACGCGATTTCGGCGCTTCTGAGGGCCGAAAACGCGATATCGGCCGATTTGCGATCTGTCAGCAGATTCGGTTTCTGGGCAGTTTACATGTCGAACTGCACGGTAGAAACGATAAAACAGCTCCTCCGTGCAGTTTTCATACCGAGTCACCGTCCACTCGGCTCAGCGAGAAAACGCGATTTCGGCGCTTCTGAGGGCCGAAAACGCGATATCGGCCGATTTGCGATCTGTCAGCAGATTCGGTTTCTGGGCAGTTTACATGTCGAACTGCACGGTAGAAACGATAAAACAGCTCCTCCGTGCAGTTTTCATACCGAGTCACCGTCCACTGGGCTCAGCGAGAAAACGCGATTTCGGCGCTTCTGAGGGCCGAAAACGCGATATCGGCCGATTTGCGATCTGTCAGCAGATTCGGTTTCTGGGCAGTTTACATGTCGAACTGCACGGTAGAAACGATAAAACAGCTCCTCCGTGCAGTTTTCATACCGAGTCACCGTCCACTGGGCTCAGCGAGAAAACGCGATTTCGGCGCTTCTGAGGGCCGAAAACGCGATATCGGCCGATTTGCGATCTGTCAGCAGATTCGGTTTCTGGGCAGTTTACATGTCGAACTGCACGGTAGAAACGATAAAACAGCTCCTCCGTGCAGTTTTCATACCGAGTCACCGTCCACTGGGCTCAGCGAGAAAACGCGATTTCGGCGCTTCTGAGGGCCGAAAACGCGATATCGGCCGATTTGCGATCTGTCAGCAGATTCGGTTTCTGGGCAGTTTACATGTCGAACTGCACGGTAGAAACGATAAAACAGCTCCTCCGTGCAGTTTTCATACCGAGTCACCGTCCACTCGGCTCAGCGAGAAAACGCGATTTCGGCGCTTCTGAGGGCCGAAAACGCGATATCGGCCGATTTGCGATCTGTCAGCAGATTCGGTTTCTGGGCAGTTTACATGTCGAACTGCACGGTAGAAACGATAAAACAGCTCCTCCGTGCAGTTTTCATACCGAGTCACCGTCCACTCGGCTCAGCGAGAAAACGCGATTTCGGCGCTTCTGAGGGCCGAAAACGCGATATCGGCCGATTTGCGATCTGTCAGCAGATTCGGTTTCTGGGCAGTTTACATGTCGAACTGCACGGTAGAAACGATAAAACAGCTCCTCCGTGCAGTTTTCATACCGAGTCACCGTCCACTCGGCTCAGCGAGAAAACGCGATTTCGGCGCTTCTGAGGGCCGAAAACGCGATATCGGCCGATTTGCGATCTGTCAGCAGATTCGGTTTCTGGGCAGTTTACATGTCGAACTGCACGGTAGAAACGATAAAACAGCTCCTCCGTGCAGTTTTCATACCGAGTCACCGTCCACTGGGCTCAGCGAGAAAACGCGATTTCGGCGCTTCTGAGGGCCGAAAACGCGATATCGGCCGATTTGCGATCTGTCAGCAGATTCGGTTTCTGGGCAGTTTACATGTCGAACTGCACGGTAGAAACGATAAAACAGCTCCTCCGTGCAGTTTTCATACCGAGTCACCGTCCACTCGGCTCAGCGAGAAAACGCGATTTCGGCGCTTCTGAGGGCCGAAAACGCGATATCGGCCGATTTGCGATCTGTCAGCAGATTCGGTTTCTGGGCAGTTTACATGTCGAACTGCACGGTAGAAACGATAAAACAGCTCCTCCGTGCAGTTTTCATACCGAGTCACCGTCCACTCGGCTCAGCGAGAAAACGCGATTTCGGCGCTTCTGAGGGCCGAAAACGCGATATCGGCCGATTTGCGATCTGTCAGCAGATTCGGTTTCTGGGCAGTTTACATGTCGAACTGCACGGTAGAAACGATAAAACAGCTCCTCCGTGCAGTTTTCATACCGAGTCACCGTCCACTGGGCTCAGCGAGAAAACGCGATTTCGGCGCTTCTGAGGGCCGAAAACGCGATATCGGCCGATTTGCGATCTGTCAGCAGATTCGGTTTCTGGGCAGTTTACATGTCGAACTGCACGGTAGAAACGATAAAACAGCTCCTCCGTGCAGTTTTCATACCGAGTCACCGTCCACTGGGCTCAGCGAGAAAACGCGATTTCGGCGCTTCTGAGGGCCGAAAACGCGATATCGGCCGATTTGCGATCTGTCAGCAGATTCGGTTTCTGGGCAGTTTACATGTCGAACTGCACGGTAGAAACGATAAAACAGCTCCTCCGTGCAGTTTTCATACCGAGTCACCGTCCACTGGCTCAGCGAGAAAACGCGATTTCGGCGCTTCTGAGGGCCGAAAACGCGATATCGGCCGATTTGCGATCTGTCAGCAGATTCGGTTTCTGGGCAGTTTACATGTCGAACTGCACGGTAGAAACGATAAAACAGCTCCTCCGTGCAGTTTTCATACCGAGTCACCGTCCACTCGGCTCAGCGAGAAAACGCGATTTCGGCGCTTCTGAGGGCCGAAAACGCGATATCGGCCGATTTGCGATCTGTCAGCAGATTCGGTTTCTGGGCAGTTTACATGTCGAACTGCACGGTAGAAACGATAAAACAGCTCCTCCGTGCAGTTTTCATACCGAGTCACCGTCCACTCGGCTCAGCGAGAAAACGCGATTTCGGCGCTTCTGAGGGCCGAAAACGCGATATCGGCCGATTTGCGATCTGTCAGCAGATTCGGTTTCTGGGCAGTTTACATGTCGAACTGCACGGTAGAAACGATAAAACAGCTCCTCCGTGCAGTTTTCATACCGAGTCACCGTCCACTCGGCTCAGCGAGAAAACGCGATTTCGGCGCTTCTGAGGGCCGAAAACGCGATATCGGCCGATTTGCGATCTGTCAGCAGATTCGGTTTCTGGGCAGTTTACATGTCGAACTGCACGGTAGAAACGATAAAACAGCTCCTCCGTGCAGTTTTCATACCGAGTCACCGTCCACTGGGCTCAGCGAGAAAACGCGATTTCGGCGCTTCTGAGGGCCGAAAACGCGATATCGGCCGATTTGCGATCTGTCAGCAGATTCGGTTTCTGGGCAGTTTACATGTCGAACTGCACGGTAGAAACGATAAAACAGCTCCTCCGTGCAGTTTTCATACCGAGTCACCGTCCACTCGGCTCAGCGAGAAAACGCGATTTCGGCGCTTCTGAGGGCCGAAAACGCGATATCGGCCGATTTGCGATCTGTCAGCAGATTCGGTTTCTGGGCAGTTTACATGTCGAACTGCACGGTAGAAACGATAAAACAGCTCCTCCGTGCAGTTTTCATACCGAGTCACCGTCCACTCGGCTCAGCGAGAAAACGCGATTTCGGCGCTTCTGAGGGCCGAAAACGCGATATCGGCCGATTTGCGATCTGTCAGCAGATTCGGTTTCTGGGCAGTTTACATGTCGAACTGCACGGTAGAAACGATAAAACAGCTCCTCCGTGCAGTTTTCATACCGAGTCACCGTCCACTCGGCTCAGCGAGAAAACGCGATTTCGGCGCTTCTGAGGGCCGAAAACGCGATATCGGCCGATTTGCGATCTGTCAGCAGATTCGGTTTCTGGGCAGTTTACATGTCGAACTGCACGGTAGAAACGATAAAACAGCTCCTCCGTGCAGTTTTCATACCGAGTCACCGTCCACTGGGCTCAGCGAGAAAACGCGATTTCGGCGCTTCTGAGGGCCGAAAACGCGATATCGGCCGATTTGCGATCTGTCAGCAGATTCGGTTTCTGGGCAGTTTACATGTCGAACTGCACGGTAGAAACGATAAAACAGCTCCTCCGTGCAGTTTTCATACCGAGTCACCGTCCACTGGGCTCAGCGAGAAAACGCGATTTCGGCGCTTCTGAGGGCCGAAAACGCGATATCGGCCGATTTGCGATCTGTCAGCAGATTCGGTTTCTGGGCAGTTTACATGTCGAACTGCACGGTAGAAACGATAAAACAGCTCCTCCGTGCAGTTTTCATACCGAGTCACCGTCCACTCGGCTCAGCGAGAAAACGCGATTTCGGCGCTTCTGAGGGCCGAAAACGCGATATCGGCCGATTTGCGATCTGTCAGCAGATTCGGTTTCTGGGCAGTTTACATGTCGAACTGCACGGTAGAAACGATAAAACAGCTCCTCCGTGCAGTTTTCATACCGAGTCACCGTCCACTGGGCTCAGCGAGAAAACGCGATTTCGGCGCTTCTGAGGGCCGAAAACGCGATATCGGCCGATTTGCGATCTGTCAGCAGATTCGGTTTCTGGGCAGTTTACATGTCGAACTGCACGGTAGAAACGATAAAACAGCTCCTCCGTGCAGTTTTCATACCGAGTCACCGTCCACTCGGCTCAGCGAGAAAACGCGATTTCGGCGCTTCTGAGGGCCGAAAACGCGATATCGGCCGATTTGCGATCTGTCAGCAGATTCGGTTTCTGGGCAGTTTACATGTCGAACTGCACGGTAGAAACGATAAAACAGCTCCTCCGTGCAGTTTTCATACCGAGTCACCGTCCACTCGGCTCAGCGAGAAAACGCGATTTCGGCGCTTCTGAGGGCCGAAAACGCGATATCGGCCGATTTGCGATCTGTCAGCAGATTCGGTTTCTGGGCAGTTTACATGTCGAACTGCACGGTAGAAACGATAAAACAGCTCCTCCGTGCAGTTTTCATACCGAGTCACCGTCCACTCGGCTCAGCGAGAAAACGCGATTTCGGCGCTTCTGAGGGCCGAAAACGCGATATCGGCCGATTTGCGATCTGTCAGCAGATTCGGTTTCTGGGCAGTTTACATGTCGAACTGCACGGTAGAAACGATAAAACAGCTCCTCCGTGCAGTTTTCATACCGAGTCACCGTCCACTGGGCTCAGCGAGAAAACGCGATTTCGGCGCTTCTGAGGGCCGAAAACGCGATATCGGCCGATTTGCGATCTGTCAGCAGATTCGGTTTCTGGGCAGTTTACATGTCGAACTGCACGGTAGAAACGATAAAACAGCTCCTCCGTGCAGTTTTCATACCGAGTCACCGTCCACTCGGCTCAGCGAGAAAACGCGATTTCGGCGCTTCTGAGGGCCGAAAACGCGATATCGGCCGATTTGCGATCTGTCAGCAGATTCGGTTTCTGGGCAGTTTACATGTCGAACTGCACGGTAGAAACGATAAAACAGCTCCTCCGTGCAGTTTTCATACCGAGTCACCGTCCACTGGGCTCAGCGAGAAAACGCGATTTCGGCGCTTCTGAGGGCCGAAAACGCGATATCGGCCGATTTGCGATCTGTCATCAGATTCGGTTTCTGGGCAGTTTACATGTCGAACTGCACGGTAGAAACGATAAAACAGCTCCTCCGTGCAGTTTTCATACCGAGTCACCGTCCACTCGGCTCAGCGAGAAAACGCGATTTCGGCGCTTCTGAGGGCCGAAAACGCGATATCGGCCGATTTGCGATCTGTCAGCAGATTCGGTTTCTGGGCAGTTTACATGTCGAACTGCACGGTAGAAACGATAAAACAGCTCCTCCGTGCAGTTTTCATACCGAGTCACCGTCCACTCGGCTCAGCGAGAAAACGCGATTTCGGCGCTTCCGAGGGCCGAAAACGCGATATCGGCCGATTTGCGATCTGTCAGCAGATTCGGTTTCTGGGCAGTTTACATGTCGAACTGCACGGTAGAAACGATAAAACAGCTCCTCCGTGCAGTTTTCATACCGAGTCACCGTCCACTCGGCTCAGCGAGAAAACGCGATTTCGGCGCTTCTGAGGGCCGAAAACGCGATATCGGCCGATTTGCGATCTGTCAGCAGATTCGGTTTCTGGGCAGTTTACATGTCGAACTGCACGGTAGAAACGATAAAACAGCTCCTCCGTGCAGTTTTCATACCGAGTCACCGTCCACTGGCTCAGCGAGAAAACGCGATTTCGGCGCTTCTGAGGGCCGAAAACGCGATATCGGCCGATTTGCGATCTGTCAGCAGATTCGGTTTCTGGGCAGTTTACATGTCGAACTGCACGGTAGAAACGATAAAACAGCTCCTCCGTGCAGTTTTCATACCGAGTCACCGTCCACTCGGCTCAGCGAGAAAACGCGATTTCGGCGCTTCTGAGGGCCGAAAACGCGATATCGGCCGATTTGCGATCTGTCAGCAGATTCGGTTTCTGGGCAGTTTACATGTCGAACTGCACGGTAGAAACGATAAAACAGCTCCTCCGTGCAGTTTTCATACCGAGTCACCGTCCACTGGGCTCAGCGAGAAAACGCGATTTCGGCGCTTCTGAGGGCCGAAAACGCGATATCGGCCGATTTGCGATCTGTCAGCAGATTCGGTTTCTGGGCAGTTTACATGTCGAACTGCACGGTAGAAACGATAAAACAGCTCCTCCGTGCAGTTTTCATACCGAGTCACCGTCCACTGGGCTCAGCGAGAAAACGCGATTTCGGCGCTTCTGAGGGCCGAAAACGCGATATCGGCCGATTTGCGATCTGTCAGCAGATTCGGTTTCTGGGCAGTTTACATGTCGAACTGCACGGTAGAAACGATAAAACAGCTCCTCCGTGCAGTTTTCATACCGAGTCACCGTCCACTCGGCTCAGCGAGAAAACGCGATTTCGGCGCTTCTGAGGGCCGAAAACGCGATATCGGCCGATTTGCGATCTGTCAGCAGATTCGGTTTCTGGGCAGTTTACATGTCGAACTGCACGGTAGAAACGATAAAACAGCTCCTCCGTGCAGTTTTCATACCGAGTCACCGTCCACTCGGCTCAGCGAGAAAACGCGATTTCGGCGCTTCTGAGGGCCGAAAACGCGATATCGGCCGATTTGCGATCTGTCAGCAGATTCGGTTTCTGGGCAGTTTACATGTCGAACTGCACGGTAGAAACGATAAAACAGCTCCTCCGTGCAGTTTTCATACCGAGTCACCGTCCACTGGCTCAGCGAGAAAACGCGATTTCGGCGCTTCTGAGGGCCGAAAACGCGATATCGGCCGATTTGCGATCTGTCAGCAGATTCGGTTTCTGGGCAGTTTACATGTCGAACTGCACGGTAGAAACGATAAAACAGCTCCTCCGTGCAGTTTTCATACCGAGTCACCGTCCACTCGGCTCAGCGAGAAAACGCGATTTCGGCGCTTCTGAGGGCCGAAAACGCGATATCGGCCGATTTGCGATCTGTCAGCAGATTCGGTTTCTGGGCAGTTTACATGTCGAACTGCACGGTAGAAACGATAAAACAGCTCCTCCGTGCAGTTTTCATACCGAGTCACCGTCCACTGGGCTCAGCGAGAAACGCGATTTCGGCGCTTCTGAGGGCCGAAAACGCGATATCGGCCGATTTGCGATCTGTCAGCAGATTCGGTTTCTGGGCAGTTTACATGTCGAACTGCACGGTAGAAACGATAAAACAGCTCCTCCGTGCAGTTTTCATACCGAGTCACCGTCCACTCGGCTCAGCGAGAAAACGCGATTTCGGCGCTTCTGAGGGCCGAAAACGCGATATCGGCCGATTTGCGATCTGTCAGCAGATTCGGTTTCTGGGCAGTTTACATGTCGAACTGCACGGTAGAAACGATAAAACAGCTCCTCCGTGCAGTTTTCATACCGAGTCACCGTCCACTCGGCTCAGCGAGAAAACGCGATTTCGGCGCTTCTGAGGGCCGAAAACGCGATATCGGCCGATTTGCGATCTGTCAGCAGATTCGGTTTCTGGGCAGTTTACATGTCGAACTGCACGGTAGAAACGATAAAACAGCTCCTCCGTGCAGTTTTCATACCGAGTCACCGTCCACTGGGCTCAGCGAGAAAACGCGATTTCGGCGCTTCTGAGGGCCGAAAACGCGATATCGGCCGATTTGCGATCTGTCAGCAGATTCGGTTTCTGGGCAGTTTACATGTCGAACTGCACGGTAGAAACGATAAAACAGCTCCTCCGTGCAGTTTTCATACCGAGTCACCGTCCACTGGCTCAGCGAGAAAACGCGATTTCGGCGCTTCTGAGGGCCGAAAACGCGATATCGGCCGATTTGCGATCTGTCAGCAGATTCGGTTTCTGGGCAGTTTACATGTCGAACTGCACGGTAGAAACGATAAAACAGCTCCTCCGTGCAGTTTTCATACCGAGTCACCGTCCACTCGGCTCAGCGAGAAAACGCGATTTCGGCGCTTCTGAGGGCCGAAAACGCGATATCGGCCGATTTGCGATCTGTCAGCAGATTCGGTTTCTGGGCAGTTTACATGTCGAACTGCACGGTAGAAACGATAAAACAGCTCCTCCGTGCAGTTTTCATACCGAGTCACCGTCCACTGGGCTCAGCGAGAAAACGCGATTTCGGCGCTTCTGAGGGCCGAAAACGCGATATCGGCCGATTTGCGATCTGTCAGCAGATTCGGTTTCTGGGCAGTTTACATGTCGAACTGCACGGTAGAAACGATAAAACAGCTCCTCCGTGCAGTTTTCATACCGAGTCACCGTCCACTGGGCTCAGCGAGAAAACGCGATTTCGGCGCTTCTGAGGGCCGAAAACGCGATATCGGCCGATTTGCGATCTGTCAGCAGATTCGGTTTCTGGGCAGTTTACATGTCGAACTGCACGGTAGAAACGATAAAACAGCTCCTCCGTGCAGTTTTCATACCGAGTCACCGTCCACTGGGCTCAGCGAGAAAACGCGATTTCGGCGCTTCTGAGGGCCGAAAACGCGATATCGGCCGATTTGCGATCTGTCAGCAGATTCGGTTTCTGGGCAGTTTACATGTCGAACTGCACGGTAGAAACGATAAAACAGCTCCTCCGTGCAGTTTTCATACCGAGTCACCGTCCACTCGGCTCAGCGAGAAAACGCGATTTCGGCGCTTCTGAGGGCCGAAAACGCGATATCGGCCGATTTGCGATCTGTCAGCAGATTCGGTTTCTGGGCAGTTTACATGTCGAACTGCACGGTAGAAACGATAAAACAGCTCCTCCGTGCAGTTTTCATACCGAGTCACCGTCCACTGGGCTCAGCGAGAAAACGCGATTTCGGCGCTTCTGAGGGCCGAAAACGCGATATCGGCCGATTTGCGATCTGTCAGCAGATTCGGTTTCTGGGCAGTTTACATGTCGAACTGCACGGTAGAAACGATAAAACAGCTCCTCCGTGCAGTTTTCATACCGAGTCACCGTCCACTGGGCTCAGCGAGAAAACGCGATTTCGGCGCTTCTGAGGGCCGAAAACGCGATATCGGCCGATTTGCGATCTGTCAGCAGATTCGGTTTCTGGGCAGTTTACATGTCGAACTGCACGGTAGAAGATAAAACAGCTCCTCCGTGCAGTTTTCATACCGAGTCACCGTCCACTCGGCTCAGCGAGAAAACGCGATTTCGGCGCTTCTGAGGGCCGAAAACGCGATATCGGCCGATTTGCGATCTGTCAGCAGATTCGGTTTCTGGGCAGTTTACATGTCGAACTGCACGGTAGAAACGATAAAACAGCTCCTCCGTGCAGTTTTCATACCGAGTCACCGTCCACTCGGCTCAGCGAGAAAACGCGATTTCGGCGCTTCTGAGGGCCGAAAACGCGATATCGGCCGATTTGCGATCTGTCAGCAGATTCGGTTTCTGGGCAGTTTACATGTCGAACTGCACGGTAGAAACGATAAAACAGCTCCTCCGTGCAGTTTTCATACCGAGTCACCGTCCACTCGGCTCAGCGAGAAAACGCGATTTCGGCGCTTCTGAGGGCTCAGCGAGAAAACGCGATTGCCGCGCTTCTGAGGGCCGAAACGCGATATCGGCCGATTTGCGATCTGTCAGCAGATTCGGTTTCTGGGCAGTTTACATGTCGAACTGCACGGTAGAAACGATAAAACAGCTCCTCCGTGCAGTTTTCATACCGAGTCACCGTCCACTGGCTCAGCGAGAAAACGCGATTTCGGCGCTTCTGAGGGCCGAAAACGCGATATCGGCCGATTTGCGATCTGTCAGCAGATTCGGTTTCTGGGCAGTTTACATGTCGAACTGCACGGTAGAAACGATAAAACAGCTCCTCCGTGCAGTTTTCATACCGAGTCACCGTCCACTGGCTCAGCGAGAAAACGCGATTTCGGCGCTTCTGAGGGCCGAAAACGCGATATCGGCCGATTTGCGATCTGTCAGCAGATTCGGTTTCTGGGCAGTTTACATGTCGAACTGCACGGTAGAAACGATAAAACAGCTCCTCCGTGCAGTTTTCATACCGAGTCACCGTCCACTCGGCTCAGCGAGAAAACGCGATTTCGGCGCTTCTGAGGGCCGAAAACGCGATATCGGCCGATTTGCGATCTGTCAGCAGATTCGGTTTCTGGGCAGTTTACATGTCGAACTGCACGGTAGAAACGATAAAACAGCTCCTCCGTGCAGTTTTCATACCGAGTCACCGTCCACTCGGCTCAGCGAGAAAACGCGATTTCGGCGCTTCTGAGGGCCGAAAACGCGATATCGGCCGATTTGCGATCTGTCAGCAGATTCGGTTTCTGGGCAGTTTACATGTCGAACTGCACGGTAGAAACGATAAAACAGCTCCTCCGTGCAGTTTTCATACCGAGTCACCGTCCACTCGGCTCAGCGAGAAAACGCGATTTCGGCGCTTCTGAGGGCCGAAAACGCGATATCGGCCGATTTGCGATCTGTCAGCAGATTCGGTTTCTGGGCAGTTTACATGTCGAACTGCACGGTAGAAACGATAAAACAGCTCCTCCGTGCAGTTTTCATACCGAGTCACCGTCCACTCGGCTCAGCGAGAAAACGCGATTTCGGCGCTTCTGAGGGCCGAAAACGCGATATCGGCCGATTTGCGATCTGTCAGCAGATTCGGTTTCTGGGCAGTTTACATGTCGAACTGCACGGTAGAAACGATAAAACAGCTCCTCCGTGCAGTTTTCATACCGAGTCACCGTCCACTGGGCTCAGCGAGAAAACGCGATTTCGGCGCTTCTGAGGGCCGAAAACGCGATATCGGCCGATTTGCGATCTGTCAGCAGATTCGGTTTCTGGGCAGTTTACATGTCGAACTGCACGGTAGAAACGATAAAACAGCTCCTCCGTGCAGTTTTCATACCGAGTCACCGTCCACTCGGCTCAGCGAGAAAACGCGATTTCGGCGCTTCTGAGGGCCGAAAACGCGATATCGGCCGATTTGCGATCTGTCAGCAGATTCGGTTTCTGGGCAGTTTACATGTCGAACTGCACGGTAGAAACGATAAAACAGCTCCTCCGTGCAGTTTTCATACCGAGTCACCGTCCACTCGGCTCAGCGAGAAAACGCGATTTCGGCGCTTCTGAGGGCCGAAAACGCGATATCGGCCGATTTGCGATCTGTCAGCAGATTCGGTTTCTGGGCAGTTTACATGTCGAACTGCACGGTAGAAACGATAAAACAGCTCCTCCGTGCAGTTTTCATACCGAGTCACCGTCCACTCGGCTCAGCGAGAAAACGCGATTTCGGCGCTTCTGAGGGCCGAAAACGCGATATCGGCCGATTTGCGATCTGTCAGCAGATTCGGTTTCTGGGCAGTTTACATGTCGAACTGCACGGTAGAAACGATAAAACAGCTCCTCCGTGCAGTTTTCATACCGAGTCACCGTCCACTCGGCTCAGCGAGAAAACGCGATTTCGGCGCTTCTGAGGGCCGAAAACGCGATATCGGCCGATTTGCGATCTGTCAGCAGATTCGGTTTCTGGGCAGTTTACATGTCGAACTGCACGGTAGAAACGATAAAACAGCTCCTCCGTGCAGTTTTCATACCGAGTCACCGTCCACTGGCTCAGCGAGAAAACGCGATTTCGGCGCTTCTGAGGGCCGAAAACGCGATATCGGCCGATTTGCGATCTGTCAGCAGATTCGGTTTCTGGGCAGTTTACATGTCGAACTGCACGGTAGAAACGATAAAACAGCTCCTCCGTGCAGTTTTCATACCGAGTCACCGTCCACTCGGCTCAGCGAGAAAACGCGATTTCGGCGCTTCTGAGGGCCGAAAACGCGATATCGGCCGATTTGCGATCTGTCAGCAGATTCGGTTTCTGGGCAGTTTACATGTCGAACTGCACGGTAGAAACGATAAAACAGCTCCTCCGTGCAGTTTTCATACCGAGTCACCGTCCACTCGGCTCAGCGAGAAAACGCGATTTCGGCGCTTCTGAGGGCCGAAAACGCGATATCGGCCGATTTGCGATCTGTCAGCAGATTCGGTTTCTGGGCAGTTTACATGTCGAACTGCACGGTAGAAACGATAAAACAGCTCCTCCGTGCAGTTTTCATACCGAGTCACCGTCCACTGGGCTCAGCGAGAAAACGCGATTTCGGCGCTTCTGAGGGCCGAAATCGCGATATCGGCCGATTTGCGATCTGTCAGCAGATTCGGTTTCTGGGCAGTTTACATGTCGAACTGCACGGTAGAAACGATAAAACAGCTCCTCCGTGCAGTTTTCATACCGAGTCACCGTCCACTCGGCTCAGCGAGAAAACGCGATTTCGGCGCTTCTGAGGGCCGAAAACGCGATATCGGCCGATTTGCGATCTGTCAGCAGATTCGGTTTCTGGGCAGTTTACATGTCGAACTGCACGGTAGAAACGATAAAACAGCTCCTCCGTGCAGTTTTCATACCGAGTCACCGTCCACTCGGCTCAGCGAGAAAACGCGATTTCGGCGCTTCTGAGGGCCGAAAACGCGATATCGGCCGATTTGCGATCTGTCAGCAGATTCGGTTTCTGGGCAGTTTACATGTCGAACTGCACGGTAGAAACGATAAAACAGCTCCTCCGTGCAGTTTTCATACCGAGTCACCGTCCACTCGGCTCAGCGAGAAAACGCGATTTCGGCGCTTCTGAGGGCCGAAAACGCGATATCGGCCGATTTGCGATCTGTCAGCAGATTCGGTTTCTGGGCAGTTTACATGTCGAACTGCACGGTAGAAACGATAAAACAGCTCCTCCGTGCAGTTTTCATACCGAGTCACCGTCCACTGGGCTCAGCGAGAAAACGCGATTTCGGCGCTTCTGAGGGCCGAAAACGCGATATCGGCCGATTTGCGATCTGTCAGCAGATTCGGTTTCTGGGCAGTTTACATGTCGAACTGCACGGTAGAAACGATAAAACAGCTCCTCCGTGCAGTTTTCATACCGAGTCACCGTCCACTCGGCTCAGCGAGAAAACGCGATTTCGGCGCTTCTGAGGGCCGAAAACGCGATATCGGCCGATTTGCGATCTGTCAGCAGATTCGGTTTCTGGGCAGTTTACATGTCGAACTGCACGGTAGAAACGATAAAACAGCTCCTCCGTGCAGTTTTCATACCGAGTCACCGTCCACTCGGCTCAGCGAGAAAACGCGATTTCGGCGCTTCTGAGGGCCGAAAACGCGATATCGGCCGATTTGCGATCTGTCAGCAGATTCGGTTTCTGGGCAGTTTACATGTCGAACTGCACGGTAGAAACGATAAAACAGCTCCTCCGTGCAGTTTTCATACCGAGTCACCGTCCACTCGGCTCAGCGAGAAAACGCGATTTCGGCGCTTCTGAGGGCCGAAAACGCGATATCGGCCGATTTGCGATCTGTCAGCAGATTCGGTTTCTGGGCAGTTTACATGTCGAACTGCACGGTAGAAACGATAAAACAGCTCCTCCGTGCAGTTTTCATACCGAGTCACCGTCCACTCGGCTCAGCGAGAAAACGCGATTTCGGCGCTTCTGAGGGCCGAAAACGCGATATCGGCCGATTTGCGATCTGTCAGCAGATTCGGTTTCTGGGCAGTTTACATGTCGAACTGCACGGTAGAAACGATAAAACAGCTCCTCCGTGCAGTTTTCATACCGAGTCACCGTCCACTCGGCTCAGCGAGAAAACGCGATTTCGGCGCTTCTGAGGGCCGAAAACGCGATATGGGCCGATTTGCGATCTGTCAGCAGATTCGGTTTCTGGGCAGTTTACATGTCGAACTGCACGGTAGAAACGATAAAACAGCTCCTCCGTGCAGTTTTCATACCGAGTCACCGTCCACTGGGCTCAGCGAGAAAACGCGATTTCGGCGCTTCTGAGGGCCGAAAACGCGATATCGGCCGATTTGCGATCTGTCAGCAGATTCGGTTTCTGGGCAGTTTACATGTCGAACTGCACGGTAGAAACGATAAAACAGCTCCTCCGTGCAGTTTTCATACCGAGTCACCGTCCACTCGGCTCAGCGAGAAAACGCGATTTCGGCGCTTCTGAGGGCCGAAAACGCGATATCGGCCGATTTGCGATCTGTCAGCAGATTCGGTTTCTGGGCAGTTTACATGTCGAACTGCACGGTAGAAACGATAAAACAGCTCCTCCGTGCAGTTTTCATACCGAGTCACCGTCCACTGGGCTCAGCGAGAAAACGCGATTTCGGCGCTTCTGAGGGCCGAAAACGCGATATCGGCCGATTTGCGATCTGTCAGCAGATTCGGTTTCTGGGCAGTTTACATGTCGAACTGCACGGTAGAAACGATAAAACAGCTCCTCCGTGCAGTTTTCATACCGAGTCACCGTCCACTCGGCTCAGCGAGAAAACGCGATTTCGGCGCTTCTGAGGGCCGAAAACGCGATATCGGCCGATTTGCGATCTGTCAGCAGATTCGGTTTCTGGGCAGTTTACATGTCGAACTGCACGGTAGAAACGATAAAACAGCTCCTCCGTGCAGTTTTCATACCGAGTCACCGTCCACTGGGCTCAGCGAGAAAACGCGATTTCGGCGCTTCTGAGGGCCGAAAACGCGATATCGGCCGATTTGCGATCTGTCAGCAGATTCGGTTTCTGGGCAGTTTACATGTCGAACTGCACGGTAGAAACGATAAAACAGCTCCTCCGTGCAGTTTTCATACCGAGTCACCGTCCACTCGGCTCAGCGAGAAAACGCGATTTCGGCGCTTCTGAGGGCCGAAAACGCGATATCGGCCGATTTGCGATCTGTCAGCAGATTCGGTTTCTGGGCAGTTTACATGTCGAACTGCACGGTAGAAACGATAAAACAGCTCCTCCGTGCAGTTTTCATACCGAGTCACCGTCCACTGGGCTCAGCGAGAAAACGCGATTTCGGCGCTTCTGAGGGCCGAAAACGCGATATCGGCCGATTTGCGATCTGTCAGCAGATTCGGTTTCTGGGCAGTTTACATGTCGAACTGCACGGTAGAAACGATAAAACAGCTCCTCCGTGCAGTTTTCATACCGAGTCACCGTCCACTCGGCTCAGCGAGAAAACGCGATTTCGGCGCTTCTGAGGGCCGAAAACGCGATATCGGCCGATTTGCGATCTGTCAGCAGATTCGGTTTCTGGGCAGTTTACATGTCGAACTGCACGGTAGAAACGATAAAACAGCTCCTCCGTGCAGTTTTCATACCGAGTCACCGTCCACTCGGCTCAGCGAGAAAACGCGATTTCGGCGCTTCTGAGGGCCGAAAACGCGATATCGGCCGATTTGCGATCTGTCAGCAGATTCGGTTTCTGGGCAGTTTACATGTCGAACTGCACGGTAGAAACGATAAAACAGCTCCTCCGTGCAGTTTTCATACCGAGTCACCGTCCACTCGGCTCAGCGAGAAAACGCGATTTCGGCGCTTCTGAGGGCCGAAAACGCGATATCGGCCGATTTGCGATCTGTCAGCAGATTCGGTTTCTGGGCAGTTTACATGTCGAACTGCACGGTAGAAACGATAAAACAGCTCCTCCGTGCAGTTTTCATACCGAGTCACCGTCCACTCGGCTCAGCGAGAAAACGCGATTTCGGCGCTTCTGAGGGCCGAAAACGCGATATCGGCCGATTTGCGATCTGTCAGCAGATTCGGTTTCTGGGCAGTTTACATGTCGAACTGCACGGTAGAAACGATAAAACAGCTCCTCCGTGCAGTTTTCATACCGAGTCACCGTCCACTCGGCTCAGCGAGAAAACGCGATTTCGGCGCTTCTGAGGGCCGAAAACGCGATATCGGCCGATTTGCGATCTGTCAGCAGATTCGGTTTCTGGGCAGTTTACATGTCGAACTGCACGGTAGAAACGATAAAACAGCTCCTCCGTGCAGTTTTCATACCGAGTCACCGTCCACTCGGCTCAGCGAGAAAACGCGATTTCGGCGCTTCTGAGGGCCGAAAACGCGATATCGGCCGATTTGCGATCTGTCAGCAGATTCGGTTTCTGGGCAGTTTACATGTCGAACTGCACGGTAGAAACGATAAAACAGCTCCTCCGTGCAGTTTTCATACCGAGTCACCGTCCACTGGGCTCAGCGAGAAAACGCGATTTCGGCGCTTCTGAGGGCCGAAAACGCGATATCGGCCGATTTGCGATCTGTCAGCAGATTCGGTTTCTGGGCAGTTTACATGTCGAACTGCACGGTAGAAACGATAAAACAGCTCCTCCGTGCAGTTTTCATACCGAGTCACCGTCCACTCGGCTCAGCGAGAAAACGCGATTTCGGCGCTTCTGAGGGCCGAAAACGCGATATCGGCCGATTTGCGATCTGTCAGCAGATTCGGTTTCTGGGCAGTTTACATGTCGAACTGCACGGTAGAAACGATAAAACAGCTCCTCCGTGCAGTTTTCATACCGAGTCACCGTCCACTGGGCTCAGCGAGAAAACGCGATTTCGGCGCTTCTGAGGGCCGAAAACGCGATATCGGCCGATTTGCGATCTGTCAGCAGATTCGGTTTCTGGGCAGTTTACATGTCGAACTGCACGGTAGAAACGATAAAACAGCTCCTCCGTGCAGTTTTCATACCGAGTCACCGTCCACTCGGCTCAGCGAGAAAACGCGATTTCGGCGCTTCTGAGGGCCGAAAACGCGATATCGGCCGATTTGCGATCTGTCAGCAGATTCGGTTTCTGGGCAGTTTACATGTCGAACTGCACGGTAGAAACGATAAAACAGCTCCTCCGTGCAGTTTTCATACCGAGTCACCGTCCACTCGGCTCAGCGAGAAAACGCGATTTCGGCGCTTCTGAGGGCCGAAAACGCGATATCGGCCGATTTGCGATCTGTCAGCAGATTCGGTTTCTGGGCAGTTTACATGTCGAACTGCACGGTAGAAACGATAAAACAGCTCCTCCGTGCAGTTTTCATACCGAGTCACCGTCCACTCGGCTCAGCGAGAAAACGCGATTTCGGCGCTTCTGAGGGCCGAAAACGCGATATCGGCCGATTTGCGATCTGTCAGCAGATTCGGTTTCTGGGCAGTTTACATGTCGAACTGCACGGTAGAAACGATAAAACAGCTCCTCCGTGCAGTTTTCATACCGAGTCACCGTCCACTCGGCTCAGCGAGAAAACGCGATTTCGGCGCTTCTGAGGGCCGAAAACGCGATATCGGCCGATTTGCGATCTGTCAGCAGATTCGGTTTCTGGGCAGTTTACATGTCGAACTCACGCACGGTAGAAACGATAAAACAGCTCCTCCGTGCAGTTTTCATACCGAGTCACCGTCCACTCGGCTCAGCGAGAAAACGCGATTTCGGCGCTTCTGAGGGCCGAAAACGCGATATCGGCCGATTTGCGATCTGTCAGCAGATTCGGTTTCTGGGCAGTTTACATGTCGAACTGCACGGTAGAAACGATAAAACAGCTCCTCCGTGCAGTTTTCATACCGAGTCACCGTCCACTGGCTCAGCGAGAAAACGCGATTTCGGCGCTTCTGAGGGCCGAAAACGCGATATCGGCCGATTTGCGATCTGTCAGCAGATTCGGTTTCTGGGCAGTTTACATGTCGAACTGCACGGTAGAAACGATAAAACAGCTCCTCCGTGCAGTTTTCATACCGAGTCACCGTCCACTCGGCTCAGCGAGAAAACGCGATTTCGGCGCTTCTGAGGGCCGAAAACGCGATATCGGCCGATTTGCGATCTGTCAGCAGATTCGGTTTCTGGGCAGTTTACATGTCGAACTGCACGGTAGAAACGATAAAACAGCTCCTCCGTGCAGTTTTCATACCGAGTCACCGTCCACTCGGCTCAGCGAGAAAACGCGATTTCGGCGCTTCTGAGGGCCGAAAACGCGATATCGGCCGATTTGCGATCTGTCAGCAGATTCGGTTTCTGGGCAGTTTACATGTCGAACTGCACGGTAGAAACGATAAAACAGCTCCTCCGTGCAGTTTTCATACCGAGTCACCGTCCACTCGGCTCAGCGAGAAAACGCGATTTCGGCGCTTCTGAGGGCCGAAAACGCGATATCGGCCGATTTGCGATCTGTCAGCAGATTCGGTTTCTGGGCAGTTTACATGTCGAACTGCACGGTAGAAACGATAAAACAGCTCCTCCGTGCAGTTTTCATACCGAGTCACCGTCCACTGGCTCAGCGAGAAAACGCGATTTCGGCGCTTCTGAGGGCCGAAAACGCGATATCGGCCGATTTGCGATCTGTCAGCAGATTCGGTTTCTGGGCAGTTTACATGTCGAACTGCACGGTAGAAACGATAAAACAGCTCCTCCGTGCAGTTTTCATACCGAGTCACCGTCCACTGGGCTCAGCGAGAAAACGCGATTTCGGCGCTTCTGAGGGCCGAAAACGCGATATCGGCCGATTTGCGATCTGTCAGCAGATTCGGTTTCTGGGCAGTTTACATGTCGAACTGCACGGTAGAAACGATAAAACAGCTCCTCCGTGCAGTTTTCATACCGAGTCACCGTCCACTCGGCTCAGCGAGAAAACGCGATTTCGGCGCTTCTGAGGGCCGAAAACGCGATATCGGCCGATTTGCGATCTGTCAGCAGATTCGGTTTCTGGGCAGTTTACATGTCGAACTGCACGGTAGAAACGATAAAACAGCTCCTCCGTGCAGTTTTCATACCGAGTCACCGTCCACTGGCTCAGCGAGAAAACGCGATTTCGGCGCTTCTGAGGGCCGAAAACGCGATATCGGCCGATTTGCGATCTGTCAGCAGATTCGGTTTCTGGGCAGTTTACATGTCGAACTGCACGGTAGAAACGATAAAACAGCTCCTCCGTGCAGTTTTCATACCGAGTCACCGTCCACTGGGCTCAGCGAGAAAACGCGATTTCGGCGCTTCTGAGGGCCGAAAACGCGATATCGGCCGATTTGCGATCTGTCAGCAGATTCGGTTTCTGGGCAGTTTACATGTCGAACTGCACGGTAGAAACGATAAAACAGCTCCTCCGTGCAGTTTTCATACCGAGTCACCGTCCACTGGGCTCAGCGAGAAAACGCGATTTCGGCGCTTCTGAGGGCCGAAAACGCGATATCGGCCGATTTGCGATCTGTCAGCAGATTCGGTTTCTGGGCAGTTTACATGTCGAACTGCACGGTAGAAACGATAAAACAGCTCCTCCGTGCAGTTTTCATACCGAGTCACCGTCCACTGGCTCAGCGAGAAAACGCGATTTCGGCGCTTCTGAGGGCCGAAAACGCGATATCGGCCGATTTGCGATCTGTCAGCAGATTCGGTTTCTGGGCAGTTTACATGTCGAACTGCACGGTAGAAACGATAAAACAGCTCCTCCGTGCAGTTTTCATACCGAGTCACCGTCCACTGGGCTCAGCGAGAAAACGCGATTTCGGCGCTTCTGAGGGCCGAAAACGCGATATCGGCCGATTTGCGATCTGTCAGCAGATTCGGTTTCTGGGCAGTTTACATGTCGAACTGCACGGTAGAAACGATAAAACAGCTCCTCCGTGCAGTTTTCATACCGAGTCACCGTCCACTCGGCTCAGCGAGAAAACGCGATTTCGGCGCTTCTGAGGGCCGAAAACGCGATATCGGCCGATTTGCGATCTGTCAGCAGATTCGGTTTCTGGGCAGTTTACATGTCGAACTGCACGGTAGAAACGATAAAACAGCTCCTCCGTGCAGTTTTCATACCGAGTCACCGTCCACTGGGCTCAGCGAGAAAACGCGATTTCGGCGCTTCTGAGGGCCGAAAACGCGATATCGGCCGATTTGCGATCTGTCAGCAGATTCGGTTTCTGGGCAGTTTACATGTCGAACTGCACGGTAGAAACGATAAAACAGCTCCTCCGTGCAGTTTTCATACCGAGTCACCGTCCACTGGGCTCAGCGAGAAAACGCGATTTCGGCGCTTCTGAGGGCCGAAAACGCGATATCGGCCGATTTGCGATCTGTCAGCAGATTCGGTTTCTGGGCAGTTTACATGTCGAACTGCACGGTAGAAACGATAAAACAGCTCCTCCGTGCAGTTTTCATACCGAGT
The DNA here is from genome assembly GCA_033815515.1 of Cryptocheilus praepositus. NCBI lineage: Eukaryota > Metazoa > Arthropoda > Insecta > Hymenoptera > Pompilidae > Cryptocheilus > Cryptocheilus praepositus. The sequence continues at coordinate 242,001 of JAWWQZ010000225.1, read as the reverse complement.
CACCGTCCACTCGGCTCAGCGAGAAAACGCGATTTCGGCGCTTCTGAGGGCCGAAAACGCGATATCGGCCGATTTGCGATCTGTCAGCAGATTCGGTTTCTGGGCAGTTTACATGTCGAACTGCACGGTAGAAACGATAAAACAGCTCCTCCGTGCAGTTTTCATACCGAGTCACCGTCCACTCGGCTCAGCGAGAAAACGCGATTTCGGCGCTTCTGAGGGCCGAAAACGCGATATCGGCCGATTTGCGATCTGTCAGCAGATTCGGTTTCTGGGCAGTTTACATGTCGAACTGCACGGTAGAAACGATAAAACAGCTCCTCCGTGCAGTTTTCATACCGAGTCACCGTCCACTCGGCTCAGCGAGAAAACGCGATTTCGGCGCTTCTGAGGGCCGAAAACGCGATATCGGCCGATTTGCGATCTGTCAGCAGATTCGGTTTCTGGGCAGTTTACATGTCGAACTGCACGGTAGAAACGATAAAACAGCTCCTCCGTGCAGTTTTCATACCGAGTCACCGTCCACTGGCTCAGCGAGAAAACGCGATTTCGGCGCTTCTGAGGGCCGAAAACGCGATATCGGCCGATTTGCGATCTGTCAGCAGATTCGGTTTCTGGGCAGTTTACATGTCGAACTGCACGGTAGAAACGATAAAACAGCTCCTCCGTGCAGTTTTCATACCGAGTCACCGTCCACTCGGCTCAGCGAGAAAACGCGATTTCGGCGCTTCTGAGGGCCGAAAACGCGATATCGGCCGATTTGCGATCTGTCAGCAGATTCGGTTTCTGGGCAGTTTACATGTCGAACTGCACGGTAGAAACGATAAAACAGCTCCTCCGTGCAGTTTTCATACCGAGTCACCGTCCACTCGGCTCAGCGAGAAAACGCGATTTCGGCGCTTCTGAGGGCCGAAAACGCGATATCGGCCGATTTGCGATCTGTCAGCAGATTCGGTTTCTGGGCAGTTTACATGTCGAACTGCACGGTAGAAACGATAAAACAGCTCCTCCGTGCAGTTTTCATACCGAGTCACCGTCCACTCGGCTCAGCGAGAAAACGCGATTTCGGCGCTTCTGAGGGCCGAAAACGCGATATCGGCCGATTTGCGATCTGTCAGCAGATTCGGTTTCTGGGCAGTTTACATGTCGAACTGCACGGTAGAAACGATAAAACAGCTCCTCCGTGCAGTTTTCATACCGAGTCACCGTCCACTGGGCTCAGCGAGAAAACGCGATTTCGGCGCTTCTGAGGGCCGAAAACGCGATATCGGCCGATTTGCGATCTGTCAGCAGATTCGGTTTCTGGGCAGTTTACATGTCGAACTGCACGGTAGAAACGATAAAACAGCTCCTCCGTGCAGTTTTCATACCGAGTCACCGTCCACTGGGCTCAGCGAGAAAACGCGATTTCGGCGCTTCTGAGGGCCGAAAACGCGATATCGGCCGATTTGCGATCTGTCAGCAGATTCGGTTTCTGGGCAGTTTACATGTCGAACTGCACGGTAGAAACGATAAAACAGCTCCTCCGTGCAGTTTTCATACCGATTCCACTGCTCAGATCTGTCAGCAGATTCGGTTTCTGGGCAGTTTACATGTCGAACTGCACGGTAGAAACGATAAAACAGCTCCTCCGTGCAGTTTTCATACCGAGTCACCGTCCACTCGGCTCAGCGAGAAAACGCGATTTCGGCGCTTCTGAGGGCCGAAAACGCGATATCGGCCGATTTGCGATCTGTCAGCAGATTCGGTTTCTGGGCAGTTTACATGTCGAACTGCACGGTAGAAACGATAAAACAGCTCCTCCGTGCAGTTTTCATACCGAGTCACCGTCCACTGGGCTCAGCGAGAAAACGCGATTTCGGCGCTTCTGAGGGCCGAAAACGCGATATCGGCCGATTTGCGATCTGTCAGCAGATTCGGTTTCTGGGCAGTTTACATGTCGAACTGCACGGTAGAAACGATAAAACAGCTCCTCCGTGCAGTTTTCATACCGAGTCACCGTCCACTGGGCTCAGCGAGAAAACGCGATTTCGGCGCTTCTGAGGGCCGAAAACGCGATATCGGCCGATTTGCGATCTGTCAGCAGATTCGGTTTCTGGGCAGTTTACATGTCGAACTGCACGGTAGAAACGATAAAACAGCTCCTCCGTGCAGTTTTCATACCGAGTCACCGTCCACTGGGCTCAGCGAGAAAACGCGATTTCGGCGCTTCTGAGGGCCGAAAACGCGATATCGGCCGATTTGCGATCTGTCAGCAGATTCGGTTTCTGGGCAGTTTACATGTCGAACTGCACGGTAGAAACGATAAAACAGCTCCTCCGTGCAGTTTTCATACCGAGTCACCGTCCACTCGGCTCAGCGAGAAAACGCGATTTCGGCGCTTCTGAGGGCCGAAAACGCGATATCGGCCGATTTGCGATCTGTCAGCAGATTCGGTTTCTGGGCAGTTTACATGTCGAACTGCACGGTAGAAACGATAAAACAGCTCCTCCGTGCAGTTTTCATACCGAGTCACCGTCCACTCGGCTCAGCGAGAAAACGCGATTTCGGCGCTTCTGAGGGCCGAAAACGCGATATCGGCCGATTTGCGATCTGTCAGCAGATTCGGTTTCTGGGCAGTTTACATGTCGAACTGCACGGTAGAAACGATAAAACAGCTCCTCCGTGCAGTTTTCATACCGAGTCACCGTCCACTCGGCTCAGCGAGAAAACGCGATTTCGGCGCTTCTGAGGGCCGAAAACGCGATATCGGCCGATTTGCGATCTGTCAGCAGATTCGGTTTCTGGGCAGTTTACATGTCGAACTGCACGGTAGAAACGATAAAACAGCTCCTCCGTGCAGTTTTCATACCGAGTCACCGTCCACTGGGCTCAGCGAGAAAACGCGATTTCGGCGCTTCTGAGGGCCGAAAACGCGATATCGGCCGATTTGCGATCTGTCAGCAGATTCGGTTTCTGGGCAGTTTACATGTCGAACTGCACGGTAGAAACGATAAAACAGCTCCTCCGTGCAGTTTTCATACCGAGTCACCGTCCACTCGGCTCAGCGAGAAAACGCGATTTCGGCGCTTCTGAGGGCCGAAAACGCGATATCGGCCGATTTTCGATCTGTCAGCAGATTCGGTTTCTGGGCAGTTTACATGTCGAACTGCACGGTAGAAACGATAAAACAGCTCCTCCGTGCAGTTTTCATACCGAGTCACCGTCCACTGGGCTCAGCGAGAAAACGCGATTTCGGCGCTTCTGAGGGCCGAAAACGCGATATCGGCCGATTTGCGATCTGTCAGCAGATTCGGTTTCTGGGCAGTTTACATGTCGAACTGCACGGTAGAAACGATAAAACAGCTCCTCCGTGCAGTTTTCATACCGAGTCACCGTCCACTCGGCTCAGCGAGAAAACGCGATTTCGGCGCTTCTGAGGGCCGAAAACGCGATATCGGCCGATTTGCGATCTGTCAGCAGATTCGGTTTCTGGGCAGTTTACATGTCGAACTGCACGGTAGAAACGATAAAACAGCTCCTCCGTGCAGTTTTCATACCGAGTCACCGTCCACTGGGCTCAGCGAGAAAACGCGATTTCGGCGCTTCTGAGGGCCGAAAACGCGATATCGGCCGATTTGCGATCTGTCAGCAGATTCGGTTTCTGGGCAGTTTACATGTCGAACTGCACGGTAGAAACGATAAAACAGCTCCTCCGTGCAGTTTTCATACCGAGTCACCGTCCACTGGGCTCAGCGAGAAAACGCGATTTCGGCGCTTCTGAGGGCCGAAAACGCGATATCGGCCGATTTGCGATCTGTCAGCAGATTCGGTTTCTGGGCAGTTTACATGTCGAACTGCACGGTAGAAACGATAAAACAGCTCCTCCGTGCAGTTTTCATACCGAGTCACCGTCCACTCGGCTCAGCGAGAAAACGCGATTTCGGCGCTTCTGAGGGCCGAAAACGCGATATCGGCCGATTTGCGATCTGTCAGCAGATTCGGTTTCTGGGCAGTTTACATGTCGAACTGCACGGTAGAAACGATAAAACAGCTCCTCCGTGCAGTTTTCATACCGAGTCACCGTCCACTGGCTCAGCGAGAAAACGCGATTTCGGCGCTTCTGAGGGCCGAAAACGCGATATCGGCCGATTTGCGATCTGTCAGCAGATTCGGTTTCTGGGCAGTTTACATGTCGAACTGCACGGTAGAAACGATAAAACAGCTCCTCCGTGCAGTTTTCATACCGAGTCACCGTCCACTGGGCTCAGCGAGAAAACGCGATTTCGGCGCTTCTGAGGGCCGAAAACGCGATATCGGCCGATTTGCGATCTGTCAGCAGATTCGGTTTCTGGGCAGTTTACATGTCGAACTGCACGGTAGAAACGATAAAACAGCTCCTCCGTGCAGTTTTCATACCGAGTCACCGTCCACTCGGCTCAGCGAGAAAACGCGATTTCGGCGCTTCTGAGGGCCGAAAACGCGATATCGGCCGATTTGCGATCTGTCAGCAGATTCGGTTTCTGGGCAGTTTACATGTCGAACTGCACGGTAGAAACGATAAAACAGCTCCTCCGTGCAGTTTTCATACCGAGTCACCGTCCACTGGCTCAGCGAGAAAACGCGATTTCGGCGCTTCTGAGGGCCGAAAACGCGATATCGGCCGATTTGCGATCTGTCAGCAGATTCGGTTTCTGGGCAGTTTACATGTCGAACTGCACGGTAGAAACGATAAAACAGCTCCTCCGTGCAGTTTTCATACCGAGTCACCGTCCACTCGGCTCAGCGAGAAAACGCGATTTCGGCGCTTCTGAGGGCCGAAAACGCGATATCGGCCGATTTGCGATCTGTCAGCAGATTCGGTTTCTGGGCAGTTTACATGTCGAACTGCACGGTAGAAACGATAAAACAGCTCCTCCGTGCAGTTTTCATACCGAGTCACCGTCCACTGGGCTCAGCGAGAAAACGCGATTTCGGCGCTTCTGAGGGCCGAAAACGCGATATCGGCCGATTTGCGATCTGTCAGCAGATTCGGTTTCTGGGCAGTTTACATGTCGAACTGCACGGTAGAAACGATAAAACAGCTCCTCCGTGCAGTTTTCATACCGAGTCACCGTCCACTCGGCTCAGCGAGAAAACGCGATTTCGGCGCTTCTGAGGGCCGAAAACGCGATATCGGCCGATTTGCGATCTGTCAGCAGATTCGGTTTCTGGGCAGTTTACATGTCGAACTGCACGGTAGAAACGATAAAACAGCTCCTCCGTGCAGTTTTCATACCGAGTCACCGTCCACTCGGCTCAGCGAGAAAACGCGATTTCGGCGCTTCGGAGGGCCGAAAACGCGATATCGGCCGATTTGCGATCTGTCAGCAGATTCGGTTTCTGGGCAGTTTACATGTCGAACTGCACGGTAGAAACGATAAAACAGCTCCTCCGTGCAGTTTTCATACCGAGTCACCGTCCACTCGGCTCAGCGAGAAAACGCGATTTCGGCGCTTCTGAGGGCCGAAAACGCGATATCGGCCGATTTGCGATCTGTCAGCAGATTCGGTTTCTGGGCAGTTTACATGTCGAACTGCACGGTAGAAACGATAAAACAGCTCCTCCGTGCAGTTTTCATACCGAGTCACCGTCCACTCGGCTCAGCGAGAAAACGCGATTTCGGCGCTTCTGAGGGCCGAAAACGCGATATCGGCCGATTTGCGATCTGTCAGCAGATTCGGTTTCTGGGCAGTTTACATGTCGAACTGCACGGTAGAAACGATAAAACAGCTCCTCCGTGCAGTTTTCATACCGAGTCACCGTCCACTGGGCTCAGCGAGAAAACGCGATTTCGGCGCTTCTGAGGGCCGAAAACGCGATATCGGCCGATTTGCGATCTGTCAGCAGATTCGGTTTCTGGGCAGTTTACATGTCGAACTGCACGGTAGAAACGATAAAACAGCTCCTCCGTGCAGTTTTCATACCGAGTCACCGTCCACTCGGCTCAGCGAGAAAACGCGATTTCGGCGCTTCTGAGGGCCGAAAACGCGATATCGGCCGATTTGCGATCTGTCAGCAGATTCGGTTTCTGGGCAGTTTACATGTCGAACTGCACGGTAGAAACGATAAAACAGCTCCTCCGTGCAGTTTTCATACCGAGTCACCGTCCACTCGGCTCAGCGAGAAAACGCGATTTCGGCGCTTCTGAGGGCCGAAAACGCGATATCGGCCGATTTGCGATCTGTCAGCAGATTCGGTTTCTGGGCAGTTTACATGTCGAACTGCACGGTAGAAACGATAAAACAGCTCCTCCGTGCAGTTTTCATACCGAGTCACCGTCCACTGGGCTCAGCGAGAAAACGCGATTTCGGCGCTTCTGAGGGCCGAAAACGCGATATCGGCCGATTTGCGATCTGTCAGCAGATTCGGTTTCTGGGCAGTTTACATGTCGAACTGCACGGTAGAAACGATAAAACAGCTCCTCCGTGCAGTTTTCATACCGAGTCACCGTCCACTCGGCTCAGCGAGAAAACGCGATTTCGGCGCTTCTGAGGGCCGAAAACGCGATATCGGCCGATTTGCGATCTGTCAGCAGATTCGGTTTCTGGGCAGTTTACATGTCGAACTGCACGGTAGAAACGATAAAACAGCTCCTCCGTGCAGTTTTCATACCGAGTCACCGTCCACTGGGCTCAGCGAGAAAACGCGATTTCGGCGCTTCTGAGGGCCGAAAACGCGATATCGGCCGATTTGCGATCTGTCAGCAGATTCGGTTTCTGGGCAGTTTACATGTCGAACTGCACGGTAGAAACGATAAAACAGCTCCTCCGTGCAGTTTTCATACCGAGTCACCGTCCACTCGGCTCAGCGAGAAAACGCGATTTCGGCGCTTCTGAGGGCCGAAAACGCGATATCGGCCGATTTGCGATCTGTCAGCAGATTCGGTTTCTGGGCAGTTTACATGTCGAACTGCACGGTAGAAACGATAAAACAGCTCCTCCGTGCAGTTTTCATACCGAGTCACCGTCCACTCGGCTCAGCGAGAAAACGCGATTTCGGCGCTTCTGAGGGCCGAAAACGCGATATCGGCCGATTTGCGATCTGTCAGCAGATTCGGTTTCTGGGCAGTTTACATGTCGAACTGCACGGTAGAAACGATAAAACAGCTCCTCCGTGCAGTTTTCATACCGAGTCACCGTCCACATGGCTCAGCGAGAAAACGCGATTTCGGCGCTTCTGAGGGCCGAAAACGCGATATCGGCCGATTTGCGATCTGTCAGCAGATTCGGTTTCTGGGCAGTTTACATGTCGAACTGCACGGTAGAAACGATAAAACAGCTCCTCCGTGCAGTTTTCATACCGAGTCACCGTCCACTCGGGTCAGCGAGAAAACGCGATTTCGGCGCTTCTGAGGGCCGAAAACGCGATATCGGCCGATTTGCGATCTGTCAGCAGATTCGGTTTCTGGGCAGTTTACATGTCGAACTGCACGGTAGAAACGATAAAACAGCTCCTCCGTGCAGTTTTCATACCGAGTCACCGTCCACTCGGCTCAGCGAGAAAACGCGATTTCGGCGCTTCTGAGGGCCGAAAACGCGATATCGGCCGATTTGCGATCTGTCAGCAGATTCGGTTTCTGGGCAGTTTACATGTCGAACTGCACGGTAGAAACGATAAAACAGCTCCTCCGTGCAGTTTTCATACCGAGTCACCGTCCACTGGGCTCAGCGAGAAAACGCGATTTCGGCGCTTCTGAGGGCCGAAAACGCGATATCGGCCGATTTGCGATCTGTCAGCAGATTCGGTTTCTGGGCAGTTTACATGTCGAACTGCACGGTAGAAACGATAAAACAGCTCCTCCGTGCAGTTTTCATACCGAGTCACCGTCCACTCGGCTCAGCGAGAAAACGCGATTTCGGCGCTTCTGAGGGCCGAAAACGCGATATCGGCCGATTTGCGATCTGTCAGCAGATTCGGTTTCTGGGCAGTTTACATGTCGAACTGCACGGTAGAAACGATAAAACAGCTCCTCCGTGCAGTTTTCATACCGAGTCACCGTCCACTCGGCTCAGCGAGAAAACGCGATTTCGGCGCTTCTGAGGGCCGAAAACGCGATATCGGCCGATTTGCGATCTGTCAGCAGATTCGGTTTCTGGGCAGTTTACATGTCGAACTGCACGGTAGAAACGATAAAACAGCTCCTCCGTGCAGTTTTCATACCGAGTCACCGTCCACTCGGCTCAGCGAGAAAACGCGATTTCGGCGCTTCTGAGGGCCGAAAACGCGATATCGGCCGATTTGCGATCTGTCAGCAGATTCGGTTTCTGGGCAGTTTACATGTCGAACTGCACGGTAGAAACGATAAAACAGCTCCTCCGTGCAGTTTTCATACCGAGTCACCGTCCACTGGGCTCAGCGAGAAAACGCGATTTCGGCGCTTCTGAGGGCCGAAAACGCGATATCGGCCGATTTGCGATCTGTCAGCAGATTCGGTTTCTGGGCAGTTTACATGTCGAACTGCACGGTAGAAACGATAAAACAGCTCCTCCGTGCAGTTTTCATACCGAGTCACCGTCCACTCGGCTCAGCGAGAAAACGCGATTTCGGCGCTTCTGAGGGCCGAAAACGCGATATCGGCCGATTTGCGATCTGTCAGCAGATTCGGTTTCTGGGCAGTTTACATGTCGAACTGCACGGTAGAAACGATAAAACAGCTCCTCCGTGCAGTTTTCATACCGAGTCACCGTCCACTCGGCTCAGCGAGAAAACGCGATTTCGGCGCTTCTGAGGGCCGAAAACGCGATATCGGCCGATTTGCGATCTGTCAGCAGATTCGGTTTCTGGGCAGTTTACATGTCGAACTGCACGGTAGAAACGATAAAACAGCTCCTCCGTGCAGTTTTCATACCGAGTCACCGTCCACTCGGCTCAGCGAGAAAACGCGATTTCGGCGCTTCTGAGGGCCGAAAACGCGATATCGGCCGATTTGCGATCTGTCAGCAGATTCGGTTTCTGGGCAGTTTACATGTCGAACTGCACGGTAGAAACGATAAAACAGCTCCTCCGTGCAGTTTTCATACCGAGTCACCGTCCACTCGGCTCAGCGAGAAAACGCGATTTCGGCGCTTCTGAGGGCCGAAAACGCGATATCGGCCGATTTGCGATCTGTCAGCAGATTCGGTTTCTGGGCAGTTTACATGTCGAACTGCACGGTAGAAACGATAAAACAGCTCCTCCGTGCAGTTTTCATACCGAGTCACCGTCCACTCGGCTCAGCGAGAAAACGCGATTTCGGCGCTTCTGAGGGCCGAAAACGCGATATCGGCCGATTTGCGATCTGTCAGCAGATTCGGTTTCTGGGCAGTTTACATGTCGAACTGCACGGTAGAAACGATAAAACAGCTCCTCCGTGCAGTTTTCATACCGAGTCACCGTCCACTGGGCTCAGCGAGAAAACGCGATTTCGGCGCTTCTGAGGGCCGAAAACGCGATATCGGCCGATTTGCGATCTGTCAGCAGATTCGGTTTCTGGGCAGTTTACATGTCGAACTGCACGGTAGAAACGATAAAACAGCTCCTCCGTGCAGTTTTCATACCGAGTCACCGTCCACTGGCTCAGCGAGAAAACGCGATTTCGGCGCTTCTGAGGGCCGAAAACGCGATATCGGCCGATTTGCGATCTGTCAGCAGATTCGGTTTCTGGGCAGTTTACATGTCGAACTGCACGGTAGAAACGATAAAACAGCTCCTCCGTGCAGTTTTCATACCGAGTCACCGTCCACTGGGCTCAGCGAGAAAACGCGATTTCGGCGCTTCTGAGGGCCGAAAACGCGATATCGGCCGATTTGCGATCTGTCAGCAGATTCGGTTTCTGGGCAGTTTACATGTCGAACTGCACGGTAGAAACGATAAAACAGCTCCTCCGTGCAGTTTTCATACCGAGTCACCGTCCACTGGCTCAGCGAGAAAACGCGATTTCGGCGCTTCTGAGGGCCGAAAACGCGATATCGGCCGATTTGCGATCTGTCAGCAGATTCGGTTTCTGGGCAGTTTACATGTCGAACTGCACGGTAGAAACGATAAAACAGCTCCTCCGTGCAGTTTTCATACCGAGTCACCGTCCACTGGGCTCAGCGAGAAAACGCGATTTCGGCGCTTCTGAGGGCCGAAAACGCGATATCGGCCGATTTGCGATCTGTCAGCAGATTCGGTTTCTGGGCAGTTTACATGTCGAACTGCACGGTAGAAACGATAAAACAGCTCCTCCGTGCAGTTTTCATACCGAGTCACCGTCCACTGGGCTCAGCGAGAAAACGCGATTTCGGCGCTTCTGAGGGCCGAAAACGCGATATCGGCCGATTTGCGATCTGTCAGCAGATTCGGTTTCTGGGCAGTTTACATGTCGAACTGCACGGTAGAAACGATAAAACAGCTCCTCCGTGCAGTTTTCATACCGAGTCACCGTCCACTCGGCTCAGCGAGAAAACGCGATTTCGGCGCTTCTGAGGGCCGAAAACGCGATATCGGCCGATTTGCGATCTGTCAGCAGATTCGGTTTCTGGGCAGTTTACATGTCGAACTGCACGGTAGAAACGATAAAACAGCTCCTCCGTGCAGTTTTCATACCGAGTCACCGTCCACTGGGCTCAGCGAGAAAACGCGATTTCGGCGCTTCTGAGGGCCGAAAACGCGATATCGGCCGATTTGCGATCTGTCAGCAGATTCGGTTTCTGGGCAGTTTACATGTCGAACTGCACGGTAGAAACGATAAAACAGCTCCTCCGTGCAGTTTTCATACCGAGTCACCGTCCACTGGCTCAGCGAGAAAACGCGATTTCGGCGCTTCTGAGGGCCGAAAACGCGATATCGGCCGATTTGCGATCTGTCAGCAGATTCGGTTTCTGGGCAGTTTACATGTCGAACTGCACGGTAGAAACGATAAAACAGCTCCTCCGTGCAGTTTTCATACCGAGTCACCGTCCACTCGGCTCAGCGAGAAAACGCGATTTCGGCGCTTCTGAGGGCCGAAAACGCGATATCGGCCGATTTGCGATCTGTCAGCAGATTCGGTTTCTGGGCAGTTTACATGTCGAACTGCACGGTAGAAACGATAAAACAGCTCCTCCGTGCAGTTTTCATACCGAGTCACCGTCCACTGGGCTCAGCGAGAAAACGCGATTTCGGCGCTTCTGAGGGCCGAAAACGCGATATCGGCCGATTTGCGATCTGTCAGCAGATTCGGTTTCTGGGCAGTTTACATGTCGAACTGCACGGTAGAAACGATAAAACAGCTCCTCCGTGCAGTTTTCATACCGAGTCACCGTCCACTGGGCTCAGCGAGAAAACGCGATTTCGGCGCTTCTGAGGGCCGAAAACGCGATATCGGCCGATTTGCGATCTGTCAGCAGATTCGGTTTCTGGGCAGTTTACATGTCGAACTGCACGGTAGAAACGATAAAACAGCTCCTCCGTGCAGTTTTCATACCGAGTCACCGTCCACTCGGCTCAGCGAGAAAACGCGATTTCGGCGCTTCTGAGGGCCGAAAACGCGATATCGGCCGATTTGCGATCTGTCAGCAGATTCGGTTTCTGGGCAGTTTACATGTCGAACTGCACGGTAGAAACGATAAAACAGCTCCTCCGTGCAGTTTTCATACCGAGTCACCGTCCACTCGGCTCAGCGAGAAAACGCGATTTCGGCGCTTCTGAGGGCCGAAAACGCGATATCGGCCGATTTGCGATCTGTCAGCAGATTCGGTTTCTGGGCAGTTTACATGTCGAACTGCACGGTAGAAACGATAAAACAGCTCCTCCGTGCAGTTTTCATACCGAGTCACCGTCCACTCGGCTCAGCGAGAAAACGCGATTTCGGCGCTTCTGAGGGCCGAAAACGCGATATCGGCCGATTTGCGATCTGTCAGCAGATTCGGTTTCTGGGCAGTTTACATGTCGAACTGCACGGTAGAAACGATAAAACAGCTCCTCCGTGCAGTTTTCATACCGAGTCACCGTCCACTCGGCTCAGCGAGAAAACGCGATTTCGGCGCTTCTGAGGGCCGAAAACGCGATATCGGCCGATTTGCGATCTGTCAGCAGATTCGGTTTCTGGGCAGTTTACATGTCGAACTGCACGGTAGAAACGATAAAACAGCTCCTCCGTGCAGTTTTCATACCGAGTCACCGTCCACTCGGCTCAGCGAGAAAACGCGATTTCGGCGCTTCTGAGGGCCGAAAACGCGATATCGGCCGATTTGCGATCTGTCAGCAGATTCGGTTTCTGGGCAGTTTACATGTCGAACTGCACGGTAGAAACGATAAAACAGCTCCTCCGTGCAGTTTTCATACCGAGTCACCGTCCACTCGGCTCAGCGAGAAAACGCGATTTCGGCGCTTCTGAGGGCCGAAAACGCGATATCGGCCGATTTGCGATCTGTCAGCAGATTCGGTTTCTGGGCAGTTTACATGTCGAACTGCACGGTAGAAACGATAAAACAGCTCCTCCGTGCAGTTTTCATACCGAGTCACCGTCCACTCGGCTCAGCGAGAAAACGCGATTTCGGCGCTTCTGAGGGCCGAAAACGCGATATCGGCCGATTTGCGATCTGTCAGCAGATTCGGTTTCTGGGCAGTTTACATGTCGAACTGCACGGTAGAAACGATAAAACAGCTCCTCCGTGCAGTTTTCATACCGAGTCACCGTCCACTCGGCTCAGCGAGAAAACGCGATTTCGGCGCTTCTGAGGGCCGAAAACGCGATATCGGCCGATTTGCGATCTGTCAGCAGATTCGGTTTCTGGGCAGTTTACATGTCGAACTGCACGGTAGAAACGATAAAACAGCTCCTCCGTGCAGTTTTCATACCGAGTCACCGTCCACTGGCTCAGCGAGAAAACGCGATTTCGGCGCTTCTGAGGGCCGAAAACGCGATATCGGCCGATTTGCGATCTGTCAGCAGATTCGGTTTCTGGGCAGTTTACATGTCGAACTGCACGGTAGAAACGATAAAACAGCTCCTCCGTGCAGTTTTCATACCGAGTCACCGTCCACTGGGCTCAGCGAGAAAACGCGATTTCGGCGCTTCTGAGGGCCGAAAACGCGATATCGGCCGATTTGCGATCTGTCAGCAGATTCGGTTTCTGGGCAGTTTACATGTCGAACTGCACGGTAGAAACGATAAAACAGCTCCTCCGTGCAGTTTTCATACCGAGTCACCGTCCACTCGGCTCAGCGAGAAAACGCGATTTCGGCGCTTCTGAGGGCCGAAAACGCGATATCGGCCGATTTGCGATCTGTCAGCAGATTCGGTTTCTGGGCAGTTTACATGTCGAACTGCACGGTAGAAACGATAAAACAGCTCCTCCGTGCAGTTTTCATACCGAGTCACCGTCCACTCGGCTCAGCGAGAAAACGCGATTTCGGCGCTTCTGAGGGCCGAAAACGCGATATCGGCCGATTTGCGATCTGTCAGCAGATTCGGTTTCTGGGCAGTTTACATGTCGAACTGCACGGTAGAAACGATAAAACAGCTCCTCCGTGCAGTTTTCATACCGAGTCACCGTCCACTCGGCTCAGCGAGAAAACGCGATTTCGGCGCTTCTGAGGGCCGAAAACGCGATATCGGCCGATTTGCGATCTGTCAGCAGATTCGGTTTCTGGGCAGTTTACATGTCGAACTGCACGGTAGAAACGATAAAACAGCTCCTCCGTGCAGTTTTCATACCGAGTCACCGTCCACTGGGCTCAGCGAGAAAACGCGATTTCGGCGCTTCTGAGGGCCGAAAACGCGATATCGGCCGATTTGCGATCTGTCAGCAGATTCGGTTTCTGGGCAGTTTACATGTCGAACTGCACGGTAGAAACGATAAAACAGCTCCTCCGTGCAGTTTTCATACCGAGTCACCGTCCACTCGGCTCAGCGAGAAAACGCGATTTCGGCGCTTCTGAGGGCCGAAAACGCGATATCGGCCGATTTGCGATCTGTCAGCAGATTCGGTTTCTGGGCAGTTTACATGTCGAACTGCACGGTAGAAACGATAAAACAGCTCCTCCGTGCAGTTTTCATACCGAGTCACCGTCCACTCGGCTCAGCGAGAAAACGCGATTTCGGCGCTTCTGAGGGCCGAAAACGCGATATCGGCCGATTTTCGATCTGTCAGCAGATTCGGTTTCTGGGCAGTTTACATGTCGAACTGCACGGTAGAAACGATAAAACAGCTCCTCCGTGCAGTTTTCATACCGAGTCACCGTCCACTCGGCTCAGCGAGAAAACGCGATTTCGGCGCTTCTGAGGGCCGAAAACGCGATATCGGCCGATTTGCGATCTGTCAGCAGATTCGGTTTCTGGGCAGTTTACATGTCGAACTGCACGGTAGAAACGATAAAACAGCTCCTCCGTGCAGTTTTCATACCGAGTCACCGTCCACTCGGCTCAGCGAGAAAACGCGATTTCGGCGCTTCTGAGGGCCGAAAACGCGATATCGGCCGATTTGCGATCTGTCAGCAGATTCGGTTTCTGGGCAGTTTACATGTCGAACTGCACGGTAGAAACGATAAAACAGCTCCTCCGTGCAGTTTTCATACCGAGTCACCGTCCACTCGGCTCAGCGAGAAAACGCGATTTCGGCGCTTCTGAGGGCCGAAAACGCGATATCGGCCGATTTGCGATCTGTCAGCAGATTCGGTTTCTGGGCAGTTTACATGTCGAACTGCACGGTAGAAACGATAAAACAGCTCCTCCGTGCAGTTTTCATACCGAGTCACCGTCCACTCGGCTCAGCGAGAAAACGCGATTTCGGCGCTTCTGAGGGCCGAAAACGCGATATCGGCCGATTTGCGATCTGTCAGCAGATTCGGTTTCTGGGCAGTTTACATGTCGAACTGCACGGTAGAAACGATAAAACAGCTCCTCCGTGCAGTTTTCATACCGAGTCACCGTCCACTCGGCTCAGCGAGAAAACGCGATTTCGGCGCTTCTGAGGGCCGAAAACGCGATATCGGCCGATTTGCGATCTGTCAGCAGATTCGGTTTCTGGGCAGTTTACATGTCGAACTGCACGGTAGAAACGATAAAACAGCTCCTCCGTGCAGTTTTCATACCGAGTCACCGTCCACTCGGCTCAGCGAGAAAACGCGATTTCGGCGCTTCTGAGGGCCGAAAACGCGATATCGGCCGATTTGCGATCTGTCAGCAGATTCGGTTTCTGGGCAGTTTACATGTCGAACTGCACGGTAGAAACGATAAAACAGCTCCTCCGTGCAGTTTTCATACCGAGTCACCGTCCACTGGCTCAGCGAGAAAACGCGATTTCGGCGCTTCTGAGGGCCGAAAACGCGATATCGGCCGATTTGCGATCTGTCAGCAGATTCGGTTTCTGGGCAGTTTACATGTCGAACTGCACGGTAGAAACGATAAAACAGCTCCTCCGTGCAGTTTTCATACCGAGTCACCGTCCACTCGGCTCAGCGAGAAAACGCGATTTCGGCGCTTCTGAGGGCCGAAAACGCGATATCGGCCGATTTGCGATCTGTCAGCAGATTCGGTTTCTGGGCAGTTTACATGTCGAACTGCACGGTAGAAACGATAAAACAGCTCCTCCGTGCAGTTTTCATACCGAGTCACCGTCCACTGGGCTCAGCGAGAAAACGCGATTTCGGCGCTTCTGAGGGCCGAAAACGCGATATCGGCCGATTTGCGATCTGTCAGCAGATTCGGTTTCTGGGCAGTTTACATGTCGAACTGCACGGTAGAAACGATAAAACAGCTCCTCCGTGCAGTTTTCATACCGAGTCACCGTCCACTGGGCTCAGCGAGAAAACGCGATTTCGGCGCTTCTGAGGGCCGAAAACGCGATATCGGCCGATTTGCGATCTGTCAGCAGATTCGGTTTCTGGGCAGTTTACATGTCGAACTGCACGGTAGAAACGATAAAACAGCTCCTCCGTGCAGTTTTCATACCGAGTCACCGTCCACTCGGCTCAGCGAGAAAACGCGATTTCGGCGCTTCTGAGGGCCGAAAACGCGATATCGGCCGATTTGCGATCTGTCAGCAGATTCGGTTTCTGGGCAGTTTACATGTCGAACTGCACGGTAGAAACGATAAAACAGCTCCTCCGTGCAGTTTTCATACCGAGTCACCGTCCACTCGGCTCAGCGAGAAAACGCGATTTCGGCGCTTCTGAGGGCCGAAAACGCGATATCGGCCGATTTGCGATCTGTCAGCAGATTCGGTTTCTGGGCAGTTTACATGTCGAACTGCACGGTAGAAACGATAAAACAGCTCCTCCGTGCAGTTTTCATACCGAGTCACCGTCCACTGGCTCAGCGAGAAAACGCGATTTCGGCGCTTCTGAGGGCCGAAAACGCGATATCGGCCGATTTGCGATCTGTCAGCAGATTCGGTTTCTGGGCAGTTTACATGTCGAACTGCACGGTAGAAACGATAAAACAGCTCCTCCGTGCAGTTTTCATACCGAGTCACCGTCCACTCGGCTCAGCGAGAAAACGCGATTTCGGCGCTTCTGAGGGCCGAAAACGCGATATCGGCCGATTTGCGATCTGTCAGCAGATTCGGTTTCTGGGCAGTTTACATGTCGAACTGCACGGTAGAAACGATAAAACAGCTCCTCCGTGCAGTTTTCATACCGAGTCACCGTCCACTGGCTCAGCGAGAAAACGCGATTTCGGCGCTTCTGAGGGCCGAAAACGCGATATCGGCCGATTTGCGATCTGTCAGCAGATTCGGTTTCTGGGCAGTTTACATGTCGAACTGCACGGTAGAAACGATAAAACAGCTCCTCCGTGCAGTTTTCATACCGAGTCACCGTCCACTCGGCTCAGCGAGAAAACGCGATTTCGGCGCTTCTGAGGGCCGAAAACGCGATATCGGCCGATTTGCGATCTGTCAGCAGATTCGGTTTCTGGGCAGTTTACATGTCGAACTGCACGGTAGAAACGATAAAACAGCTCCTCCGTGCAGTTTTCATACCGAGTCACCGTCCACTCGGCTCAGCGAGAAAACGCGATTTCGGCGCTTCTGAGGGCCGAAAACGCGATATCGGCCGATTTGCGATCTGTCAGCAGATTCGGTTTCTGGGCAGTTTACATGTCGAACTGCACGGTAGAAACGATAAAACAGCTCCTCCGTGCAGTTTTCATACCGAGTCACCGTCCACTCGGCTCAGCGAGAAAACGCGATTTCGGCGCTTCTGAGGGCCGAAAACGCGATATCGGCCGATTTGCGATCTGTCAGCAGATTCGGTTTCTGGGCAGTTTACATGTCGAACTGCACGGTAGAAACGATAAAACAGCTCCTCCGTGCAGTTTTCATACCGAGTCACCGTCCACTCGGCTCAGCGAGAAAACGCGATTTCGGCGCTTCTGAGGGCCGAAAACGCGATATCGGCCGATTTGCGATCTGTCAGCAGATTCGGTTTCTGGGCAGTTTACATGTCGAACTGCACGGTAGAAACGATAAAACAGCTCCTCCGTGCAGTTTTCATACCGAGTCACCGTCCACTCGGCTCAGCGAGAAAACGCGATTTCGGCGCTTCTGAGGGCCGAAAACGCGATATCGGCCGATTTGCGATCTGTCAGCAGATTCGGTTTCTGGGCAGTTTACATGTCGAACTGCACGGTAGAAACGATAAAACAGCTCCTCCGTGCAGTTTTCATACCGAGTCACCGTCCACTCGGCTCAGCGAGAAAACGCGATTTCGGCGCTTCTGAGGGCCGAAAACGCGATATCGGCCGATTTGCGATCTGTCAGCAGATTCGGTTTCTGGGCAGTTTACATGTCGAACTGCACGGTAGAAACGATAAAACAGCTCCTCCGTGCAGTTTTCATACCGAGTCACCGTCCACTGGGCTCAGCGAGAAAACGCGATTTCGGCGCTTCTGAGGGCCGAAAACGCGATATCGGCCGATTTGCGATCTGTCAGCAGATTCGGTTTCTGGGCAGTTTACATGTCGAACTGCACGGTAGAAACGATAAAACAGCTCCTCCGTGCAGTTTTCATACCGAGTCACCGTCCACTCGGCTCAGCGAGAAAACGCGATTTCGGCGCTTCTGAGGGCCGAAAACGCGATATCGGCCGATTTGCGATCTGTCAGCAGATTCGGTTTCTGGGCAGTTTACATGTCGAACTGCACGGTAGAAACGATAAAACAGCTCCTCCGTGCAGTTTTCATACCGAGTCACCGTCCACTCGGCTCAGCGAGAAAACGCGATTTCGGCGCTTCTGAGGGCCGAAAACGCGATATCGGCCGATTTGCGATCTGTCAGCAGATTCGGTTTCTGGGCAGTTTACATGTCGAACTGCACGGTAGAAACGATAAAACAGCTCCTCCGTGCAGTTTTCATACCGAGTCACCGTCCACTCGGCTCAGCGAGAAAACGCGATTTCGGCGCTTCTGAGGGCCGAAAACGCGATATCGGCCGATTTGCGATCTGTCAGCAGATTCGGTTTCTGGGCAGTTTACATGTCGAACTGCACGGTAGAAACGATAAAACAGCTCCTCCGTGCAGTTTTCATACCGAGTCACCGTCCACTGGGCTCAGCGAGAAAACGCGATTTCGGCGCTTCTGAGGGCCGAAAACGCGATATCGGCCGATTTGCGATCTGTCAGCAGATTCGGTTTCTGGGCAGTTTACATGTCGAACTGCACGGTAGAAACGATAAAACAGCTCCTCCGTGCAGTTTTCATACCGAGTCACCGTCCACTCGGCTCAGCGAGAAAACGCGATTTCGGCGCTTCTGAGGGCCGAAAACGCGATATCGGCCGATTTGCGATCTGTCAGCAGATTCGGTTTCTGGGCAGTTTACATGTCGAACTGCACGGTAGAAACGATAAAACAGCTCCTCCGTGCAGTTTTCATACCGAGTCACCGTCCACTCGGCTCAGCGAGAAAACGCGATTTCGGCGCTTCTGAGGGCCGAAAACGCGATATCGGCCGATTTGCGATCTGTCAGCAGATTCGGTTTCTGGGCAGTTTACATGTCGAACTGCACGGTAGAAACGATAAAACAGCTCCTCCGTGCAGTTTTCATACCGAGTCACCGTCCACTCGGCTCAGCGAGAAAACGCGATTTCGGCGCTTCTGAGGGCCGAAAACGCGATATCGGCCGATTTGCGATCTGTCAGCAGATTCGGTTTCTGGGCAGTTTACATGTCGAACTGCACGGTAGAAACGATAAAACAGCTCCTCCGTGCAGTTTTCATACCGAGTCACCGTCCACTCGGCTCAGCGAGAAAACGCGATTTCGGCGCTTCTGAGGGCCGAAAACGCGATATCGGCCGATTTGCGATCTGTCAGCAGATTCGGTTTCTGGGCAGTTTACATGTCGAACTGCACGGTAGAAACGATAAAACAGCTCCTCCGTGCAGTTTTCATACCGAGTCACCGTCCACTCGGCTCAGCGAGAAAACGCGATTTCGGCGCTTCTGAGGGCCGAAAACGCGATATCGGCCGATTTGCGATCTGTCAGCAGATTCGGTTTCTGGGCAGTTTACATGTCGAACTGCACGGTAGAAACGATAAAACAGCTCCTCCGTGCAGTTTTCATACCGAGTCACCGTCCACTCGGCTCAGCGAGAAAACGCGATTTCGGCGCTTCTGAGGGCCGAAAACGCGATATCGGCCGATTTGCGATCTGTCAGCAGATTCGGTTTCTGGGCAGTTTACATGTCGAACTGCACGGTAGAAACGATAAAACAGCTCCTCCGTGCAGTTTTCATACCGAGTCACCGTCCACTCGGCTCAGCGAGAAAACGCGATTTCGGCGCTTCTGAGGGCCGAAAACGCGATATCGGCCGATTTGCGATCTGTCAGCAGATTCGGTTTCTGGGCAGTTTACATGTCGAACTGCACGGTAGAAACGATAAAACAGCTCCTCCGTGCAGTTTTCATACCGAGTCACCGTCCACTCGGCTCAGCGAGAAAACGCGATTTCGGCGCTTCTGAGGGCCGAAAACGCGATATCGGCCGATTTGCGATCTGTCAGCAGATTCGGTTTCTGGGCAGTTTACATGTCGAACTGCACGGTAGAAACGATAAAACAGCTCCTCCGTGCAGTTTTCATACCGAGTCACCGTCCACTCGGCTCAGCGAGAAAACGCGATTTCGGCGCTTCTGAGGGCCGAAAACGCGATATCGGCCGATTTGCGATCTGTCAGCAGATTCGGTTTCTGGGCAGTTTACATGTCGAACTGCACGGTAGAAACGATAAAACAGCTCCTCCGTGCAGTTTTCATACCGAGTCACCGTCCACTTTGCTCAGCGAGAAAACGCGATTTCGGCGCTTCTGAGGGCCGAAAACGCGATATCGGCCGATTTGCGATCTGTCAGCAGATTCGGTTTCTGGGCAGTTTACATGTCGAACTGCACGGTAGAAACGATAAAACAGCTCCTCCGTGCAGTTTTCATACCGAGTCACCGTCCACTGGCTCAGCGAGAAAACGCGATTTCGGCGCTTCTGAGGGCCGAAAACGCGATATCGGCCGATTTGCGATCTGTCAGCAGATTCGGTTTCTGGGCAGTTTACATGTCGAACTGCACGGTAGAAACGATAAAACAGCTCCTCCGTGCAGTTTTCATACCGAGTCACCGTCCACTCGGCTCAGCGAGAAAACGCGATTTCGGCGCTTCTGAGGGCCGAAAACGCGATATCGGCCGATTTGCGATCTGTCAGCAGATTCGGTTTCTGGGCAGTTTACATGTCGAACTGCACGGTAGAAACGATAAAACAGCTCCTCCGTGCAGTTTTCATACCGAGTCACCGTCCACTCGGCTCAGCGAGAAAACGCGATTTCGGCGCTTCTGAGGGCCGAAAACGCGATATCGGCCGATTTGCGATCTGTCAGCAGATTCGGTTTCTGGGCAGTTTACATGTCGAACTGCACGGTAGAAACGATAAAACAGCTCCTCCGTGCAGTTTTCATACCGAGTCACCGTCCACTCGGCTCAGCGAGAAAACGCGATTTCGGCGCTTCTGAGGGCCGAAAACGCGATATCGGCCGATTTGCGATCTGTCAGCAGATTCGGTTTCTGGGCAGTTTACATGTCGAACTGCACGGTAGAAACGATAAAACAGCTCCTCCGTGCAGTTTTCATACCGAGTCACCGTCCACTCGGCTCAGCGAGAAAACGCGATTTCGGCGCTTCTGAGGGCCGAAAACGCGATATCGGCCGATTTGCGATCTGTCAGCAGATTCGGTTTCTGGGCAGTTTACATGTCGAACTGCACGGTAGAAACGATAAAACAGCTCCTCCGTGCAGTTTTCATACCGAGTCACCGTCCACTCGGCTCAGCGAGAAAACGCGATTTCGGCGCTTCTGAGGGCCGAAAACGCGATATCGGCCGATTTGCGATCTGTCAGCAGATTCGGTTTCTGGGCAGTTTACATGTCGAACTGCACGGTAGAAACGATAAAACAGCTCCTCCGTGCAGTTTTCATACCGAGTCACCGTCCACTCGGCTCAGCGAGAAAACGCGATTTCGGCGCTTCTGAGGGCCGAAAACGCGATATCGGCCGATTTGCGATCTGTCAGCAGATTCGGTTTCTGGGCAGTTTACATGTCGAACTGCACGGTAGAAACGATAAAACAGCTCCTCCGTGCAGTTTTCATACCGAGTCACCGTCCACTCGGCTCAGCGAGAAAACGCGATTTCGGCGCTTCTGAGGGCCGAAAACGCGATATCGGCCGATTTGCGATCTGTCAGCAGATTCGGTTTCTGGGCAGTTTACATGTCGAACTGCACGGTAGAAACGATAAAACAGCTCCTCCGTGCAGTTTTCATACCGAGTCACCGTCCACTCGGCTCAGCGAGAAAACGCGATTTCGGCGCTTCTGAGGGCCGAAAACGCGATATCGGCCGATTTGCGATCTGTCAGCAGATTCGGTTTCTGGGCAGTTTACATGTCGAACTGCACGGTAGAAACGATAAAACAGCTCCTCCGTGCAGTTTTCATACCGAGTCACCGTCCACTGGGCTCAGCGAGAAAACGCGATTTCGGCGCTTCTGAGGGCCGAAAACGCGATATCGGCCGATTTGCGATCTGTCAGCAGATTCGGTTTCTGGGCAGTTTACATGTCGAACTGCACGGTAGAAACGATAAAACAGCTCCTCCGTGCAGTTTTCATACCGAGTCACCGTCCACTCGGCTCAGCGAGAAAACGCGATTTCGGCGCTTCTGAGGGCCGAAAACGCGATATCGGCCGATTTGCGATCTGTCAGCAGATTCGGTTTCTGGGCAGTTTACATGTCGAACTGCACGGTAGAAACGATAAAACAGCTCCTCCGTGCAGTTTTCATACCGAGTCACCGTCCACTGGGCTCAGCGAGAAAACGCGATTTCGGCGCTTCTGAGGGCCGAAAACGCGATATCGGCCGATTTGCGATCTGTCAGCAGATTCGGTTTCTGGGCAGTTTACATGTCGAACTGCACGGTAGAAACGATAAAACAGCTCCTCCGTGCAGTTTTCATACCGAGTCACCGTCCACTGGGCTCAGCGAGAAAACGCGATTTCGGCGCTTCTGAGGGCCGAAAACGCGATATCGGCCGATTTGCGATCTGTCAGCAGATTCGGTTTCTGGGCAGTTTACATGTCGAACTGCACGGTAGAAACGATAAAACAGCTCCTCCGTGCAGTTTTCATACCGAGTCACCGTCCACTGGGCTCAGCGAGAAAACGCGATTTCGGCGTTCTGAGGGCCGAAAACGCGATATCGGCCGATTTTCGATCTGTCAGCAGATTCGGTTTCTGGGCAGTTTACATGTCGAACTGCACGGTAGAAACGATAAAACAGCTCCTCCGTGCAGTTTTCATACCGAGTCACCGTCCACTGGGCTCAGCGAGAAAACGCGATTTCGGCGCTTCTGAGGGCCGAAAACGCGATATCGGCCGATTTGCGATCTGTCAGCAGATTCGGTTTCTGGGCAGTTTACATGTCGAACTGCACGGTAGAAACGATAAAACAGCTCCTCCGTGCAGTTTTCATACCGAGTCACCGTCCACTGGGCTCAGCGAGAAAACGCGATTTCGGCGCTTCTGAGGGCCGAAAACGCGATATCGGCCGATTTGCGATCTGTCAGCAGATTCGGTTTCTGGGCAGTTTACATGTCGAACTGCACGGTAGAAACGATAAAACAGCTCCTCCGTGCAGTTTTCATACCGAGTCACCGTCCACTGGCTCAGCGAGAAAACGCGATTTCGGCGCTTCTGAGGGCCGAAAACGCGATATCGGCCGATTTTCGATCTGTCAGCAGATTCGGTTTCTGGGCAGTTTACATGTCGAACTGCACGGTAGAAACGATAAAACAGCTCCTCCGTGCAGTTTTCATACCGAGTCACCGTCCACTGGGCTCAGCGAGAAAACGCGATTTCGGCGCTTCTGAGGGCCGAAAACGCGATATCGGCCGATTTGCGATCTGTCAGCAGATTCGGTTTCTGGGCAGTTTACATGTCGAACTGCACGGTAGAAACGATAAAACAGCTCCTCCGTGCAGTTTTCATACCGAGTCACCGTCCACTGGGCTCAGCGAGAAAACGCGATTTCGGCGCTTCTGAGGGCCGAAAACGCGATATCGGCCGATTTGCGATCTGTCAGCAGATTCGGTTTCTGGGCAGTTTACATGTCGAACTGCACGGTAGAAACGATAAAACAGCTCCTCCGTGCAGTTTTCATACCGAGTCACCGTCCACTGGGCTCAGCGAGAAAACGCGATTTCGGCGCTTCTGAGGGCCGAAAACGCGATATCGGCCGATTTGCGATCTGTCAGCAGATTCGGTTTCTGGGCAGTTTACATGTCGAACTGCACGGTAGAAACGATAAAACAGCTCCTCCGTGCAGTTTTCATACCGAGTCACCGTCCACTGGGCTCAGCGAGAAAACGCGATTTCGGCGCTTCTGAGGGCCGAAAACGCGATATCGGCCGATTTGCGATCTGTCAGCAGATTCGGTTTCTGGGCAGTTTACATGTCGAACTGCACGGTAGAAACGATAAAACAGCTCCTCCGTGCAGTTTTCATACCGAGTCACCGTCCACTGGGCTCAGCGAGAAAACGCGATTTCGGCGCTTCTGAGGGCCGAAAACGCGATATCGGCCGATTTGCGATCTGTCAGCAGATTCGGTTTCTGGGCAGTTTACATGTCGAACTGCACGGTAGAAACGATAAAACAGCTCCTCCGTGCAGTTTTCATACCGAGTCACCGTCCACTCGGCTCAGCGAGAAAAATACACGCGATTTCGGAACTTTTGAGGGCCGAAAACGCGAAATTGTCCGATTTGCGATCTGAAGGCAGATTCGGTTTCTCGGCGTTTTACACGTCGACCTGCACGGTAGAAATGATAATACAGTTCGTCCGTTCAGTTTTGATACGACTCACCGTTCATTCGACTCATCGAAAACACGCGATTTCGGCACTTCAAAGGGCCGAAGACGCGAAATCGTCCGATTTGCGATGTGAAAGCAGATTCGGTTTCTGGACGTTTTACACGTCGAACTGCACGGTAGAAACGATAAAAAAGCTCGCCCGTGCAGTTTTGGTACCGAGTCACCGTTCATTCTGCTCTTCGAAACACGCGACTTCGGCACTTATGATGCCCGAAAAGGCGAAATCGTTCGATTTTCGATCTGAAAGCAGATTCGGTATATGGGCAGTTTACAAGTCGAACTGCACGGTAGAAACGATAAAACAGACAGTCCGTGCAGTTTTCATACCGAGTCACCGTTCATTCTGCTCATCGAAGACACGCGATTTCGGCACTTTGGAGGGCCGAAAACGCGAAAACGTCCGATTTGCGTTCTGAAAGCAGATTCGGTTTCTGGGCGTTCTGCACGTCGAACTGCAAGGTAGAACCGATAAAACTGCTCGTCCGTGCAGTTTTGATACCGAGTCACCGTTCATTCGGCTCATCGAAAACACGCGATTTCGGTACTTCGGAGGGCCGAATACGCGAAATCGTCCCATTTGCGATCTGAAAGCAGATTCCGTTTCTGGGCGTTTTGCACGTCGAACTGCACGGTAGAAACTGTAAAACAGCTCGTCCGTGCAGTTTTGGTACAGAGTCACCGTTCATTCTGCCCATCGAAAACACGCGATTTCGGCACTTCGGAGGGCCGAATACGCGAAATCGCCCCATTTGCGATCTGAAAGCAGATTCTGTTTCTGGACGTTTTACACGTCGAACTGAGCTGTAAAAACGGTAAAACAGCTCGTCCGTGCAGTTTTGATACCGGAACACCGTCCATTCGGCTCATCGAAAACACGCGATTTCGGCACTTCTGAGAGCGAAATCACGAGATCGTCCGATTTGCGATCTGAAACAGATTCGGTTTCTGGGAGTTTTACACGTCGAACTGCACGGTAGAAACGATAAAACAGCTCCTCCGTGCAGTTTTGATACCGAGTCACCTTTCATTCGGCTCATCGAAAGCACGCGATTTCGGCACTTCTGTGGGCCGAAAACGCGAGATCGTCCGATTTGCGATCTAAAAGCAGATTTGATTTTTGGGCGTTTGACACGTCCAACTGTACGGTAGAAAGGATAAAACAGCTCGTCCGTGCAGTTTTGATACCGAGACACCGTTCAATCTGTTCATCGAAAACCCTCGATTTCGGCATTTCTGAGGGCCGAAAACGCTTAATCGTCCGATTTTCGATCTGTAACTGCACGGTAGAAACGATAAAACAGCTCGTCCGTGCAGTTTTGATACCGAGTCATCTTTTATTCGGCTCAGCGAAAATACGCAATTTCGGTACTGCTGAGGGCCGAAAACGCGAAATCGTCTGATTTTCGATCTGAAAGCAGATTCGGTTTCTGGGCGTTTTACACGTCGAACTGCACTGTAGAAACGATAACGCAGCTCGTCCGTACAGATTTGATACCGAATCACCGTTCATTCGGCTCATCGAAAACACGCGATTTCGGCACTTGTGAAAGCCGAAAACGCGAAACCGTCCGATTTGCGATCTGAAAGCAGATTCAGTGTCTGATCGTTTTACAGGTAGAACTGCACGGTAGAAACGATAAAACAGCTCGTCCGTGCAGTTTTGATACCGAGTGTTGAATGACGAAGAATTGCGTAACTAAATCTTCGATGACCTTTAGGGTCCGCGATATGACGAATGGCGAATAATTGCGCATTCGTAAGTTCAACGATTGTGTTTATTGAATAATCCTAGTTTACACGTCGTAGATTGTGTTGTGGTTTTTTGCAGAGTGAAGAGTGTGTATCTTAGGTAGCGTTTTGTCGTGTACGGAGTAGAATAATTGTGTGTTTCGGACGAATGTCTTTCTTATATACGTCTTGAGGAGACGAACTGACCAATCACCGGGTAACTAAATATCACCCGTACGGTGGTGGGGTGAGTTGGCTTGACCAGGTTCATTTATACCTGAGCGCCCTTATGGTTTGCGCAGCAACATGCCGCCCCCGCTTAAACGGTTGAGTTTAAGATGCGAAGGATCTTCTTAATGTATCGTATAAAATAAATTAACTCTATGCTAATATAAAGTATGTACATCGATATAGACCTGTTATGAGTGACTAGACTTAAATTAAGTTATATCGGTAGTATCTTGGTCGATGGGTAGTGGAGACAATTCCTTCACACTTCGTTTATAGGTTCCGGTCATGGTTTTTACGGTTGCCACCCTGGCAACGCCGTCGTCTCCTGGATGAGTTGCGATAATGCGTCCTAAGGGCCAACACATAGGGGGTTGATTATCTTCCTTGAGAATGACAAGCATACCATCCTTGATGTGTTGCATTTTGCCAGACTGCCATTTCCGTCGAACGACGAGCTCGTTCAAGTAATCGGTGTGCCAGCGTTTCCAAAAATGTTGCTTTATGTGTTGAGCATGCTGCCACAGCGAGAGTCTTCCCATGGTCAATTTCGCACAGTTTGGTTTAGGAATACTTGTAAGGGTATCACCAATACAGACGTGACCGGGAGTCAAAGCGGATAAATCGTTTGGATCGTTTTATAATGGGGAAATTGGTCGTGAATTTAATATGGCCTCGATTTCGGTCAAAGATGTCGCTAAAGCTTGGAATGTTAATACTGAATTCCCGGTTATACGAATTAGATGAGATTTGAGAGACTTTACCGCCGCCTCCCAAAGTCCACCAAAATGTGGTGAACGCGGTGGTATAAAATGCCATTTTATGCCTCCGTTAGTGAGGTATTGTTTGACGATTTCATTGTGTGTGTTTGATGTTACTAAATCCTGAATTTCTTTGATTTCGCGGCGTGCTCCTACAAAGTTTATTGCGTTATCTGTATACAAATCGTTGGGTTTTCCGCGACGTGATATAAATCGTTTGAGAGCTGCTATAAATGCATCGGTTCTCAGATCGCTTTCCAGATCGATATGAACTGCCTTGACAGCAAAACATACAAAAATTGCCACATATGCCTATAGTGTTTTGGTGTTGCGCAACATTTTTTCTTTAATGAAGAGCGGCCCACAGTAGTCAATTCCGGTGACCAGGAATGGACGCGTGAAAGTTACCCTGTCTTTGGGCAAGGTCCCCATAATGTACGTTGATAATGTGTTTTACCGTGTTTTTTCCATCGATTGGCCAATACGTTTGGCGTCCTGCATTTAAAGTTGCCAATACCCCTGCGTGTCCCTGAGATTCGTGGTGTTCTCGTATTATTATATTTGTTACATGGTGACTCTTTGGTAACAGTATCGGATGCCGTTGTGTATATGGAATATTAGCGCGATGCAGCCTACCTCCGACGCGAATAATTCCGTTATCGTCAAAAAATGGGGAAAGGGGTGCTAATTTTCCCCGGTAATGATTGTCTGAAAGTGTTGAGAGTTCATTGGAGAATTCTGTAGCCTGAACCGTTTGAATGATTCTGTCGATTGCTAATTGTATTTCGTCGATTGTGAGTTGACCTGTTTGTCTTGTGTCTGATTTTAAATTGTTAAAAACCGGAAGCAGTACGCTATCACGCGACTCAATTTGCGGAATGTAGAAATTCTCTGAAACAGATCTAAGGACGTTGACGTAATTAATGTTGTGTGACTGCGTTGTTCGGGGATATCTAAGTTAGAAATTGTTATGGCTTCATCGGAGGGCCAGGATGATTCCGGTTTACTCAGCCACAACGGTCCGTTTTGCCATATTTGGTTTTATAATAAGTCGATCGTGTTACAACCTCGCGATAAGCTATCGGCTGGGTTGTCCTGTGTGGAGATATGTCGCCACTGTTTGTTTCCACACGATTGCTGGATTTTACTGGCTCTATTTGCAACAAACGTTTTCAGCCTGCTAGGACATGTTTTCAGCCAATTAGAGAACAATGGTTGAGTCTGACCATAGTGTAATATTGTGAAAATCGATTTTTAACGATTTAAGTGTGGTAACAACGAGCTTGGTTAAGAGAAGTTCTGCACACAACTCGAGCCTGGGTAAGGACTGTACCTTTAACGGAGCGACTCGCGATTTTGAACAAACTAATCTGACCGTGTGATCGTGTGTTTTATTTGTCGCTCGAATATGTATGCATGCGCCGTATGCGCGTTCACTGGCATCGCAGAAGCCATGCATTTAGAGATGTATCGCGTTGCCTGAACTGATTCTTCGTGCTACTTCTACGTTATGTATCAATGGCAGCTGTGATTCAAACTCAGTCCACGATGAGTGAATGTCGATTGGTACGGATTCGTCCCAGTTTACCTGACATTGCCATAATCGTTGCATCAGAATTTTTGCCTTTACTACCACTGGCCCTACTAGGCCAAGAGGGTCAAATAATTGAGCTATTCGTGATAATATATTGCGCTTAATGACACGTCGTATAGGATCGTTTTGCTTGGTCATATATGTGATTGTATCTGATAGAGGGTTCCAAATAATTCCTAATGTCTTCTTCGTGTCTGTGGGATTGACTAACAAATGTTCTGTATCAGTACGTTTGCCCAATGAAGCTACAAGTTTGGGTTCATTTAACGCCTATTGTCGCAATGTAAAACCTCCCTTCTCGGTTAAACGTATAAGATCGTCTCGAATGTGCTTTGCTTGATCAAATGAGTCTGTCCCTGTCAGTAGGTCGTCTACGTAAAAGTCATTTAGAAGCACACGCGATGCCTCTGGATGATTGTCACGTTCGTCGTTCGCGAGTTGATGTAAAGTACGTATTGCTAAATATTGGGCTGACACGGTGCCGTAAGTAACTGTATTTAATGTTAATGTTTTTATGGGTACATTTGGAGATTCGCACCATAGAATTTTTTGAAATATGCGATCGTCATTGTGTGAAGTTTACCTGTCGATACATTTTGGATATATCGGCAGTTAATACGTATCTATGTAATCTAAAGCGTGTTATGAGGGTAAAAATGTCCTCTTGAATGGTTGGCCCGATCATTAATGTGTTGTTTAGGGAAATTCCCGTCGTGGTTTGAGCGGAACCGTCGAACACGATGCGGATCCTGCTGGTCAGGCTGCTTTGTTTGAGAACGGCATGGTGAGGCAGGTAATACCCAACATCCTTATTGTCGTTTATTACCTGGGACATGTGGCCGAGGTGCTCGTATTCTCGTATGAACGCGATGTATTGTTCTTTATATTCGGTGTTTCGTTTAAACGTGTTTTCTAAGGAGTAGAAGCGTTTTACTGCGGTATTGTGAGAATCGCCTAAGCTAGATTTCGTTTCCCTGAAGGTTAGTCGTACCGTGTATTTACCGGATTTGGGATTACGGGAAGTGTGAGTCATATAGTGCTGTTCGCAAGCAATATCTTGTGTCGAATAATTACGTTCACGTGAGCCTTCTTCTAATACCCAAAACCTTTCCAATTGTTCGCTCAGTGCATCAGTCGTTAAATGGCAGGTAAAGGTTTTTGAGTGATTACTATACGGTATCTCTCCTCCAACAACCCAGCCTAACTGCGTCTTTTGTAAAATTGTGTTAGGAGGACCGGGGACTATTTGATCGATAGCCAGTAACTGCCAGAATATTTGGGATCCGAGTAAACCCTCTGTCTTGGAAGGTTGTTCGAAGTTTGGGTCGGGCAGAGCTAGATTTGGAGGAATGATTAATAGCTTCCGATTGATAGGACTAGAAGGCATGCGCGGTGATATCTGTGATGCTACTAAAAATGAAAGTTCCCTTGAATATGCGGATGTGCGTGATTTGAATTTCGCGATAACTCTATGTTTGATAAACGAGTTCATTCCATTCATGCCTGAGATTGCAACTGGCAATTTAATGCGACGGAGTTTTAATAGATCTACCATTTCATTAGTTAGATAATGAGATTGAGAGCACGAATCTAAAAGTACGCGACATTTATGCGATTTTCCTTCGGTGTCGAAAATGTTAATCACCGCCGTTGATAACATTGAGGGGTCCGATGCAGTTGTAGCAAATGTTGTCAAGTTTGTTTGTATTGTTTTGGAGATAAATGACAATTGTTCAGAGGCCTCCTGTTGTTGCCCCCGATGTACGAGTGTATGATGTTTTTTGTGGCAAATTCTGCATGTCGTTGCCCTACAATCGGCAGCAGTATGATTGCGACCCAAGCAATTTACACAAAGTTGAGCATTTTTCAAGATTTGTAAGCGATCTTCTACTGATGCATTTACTAGTTTTTCACACCTCGATGTGTAATGTTTGCCCTTGCATAATGCACAGGTTGTTAAATTGGCTGCAGCTGTATGTATGTGTTGTGGACGAGATTGAGATCTGTGTTTCGCGATGTGTAGGTTGAATCGTTAAGAATGTTTTCGAACTACTACGACTACATTCGTCATTGTATTTGGTTGTGCAGATGCAAGTACCTTGAAATTTGCTGATGATTCAAAGATCTTGCATCGCACATGCAAGAAGTTAAACATGGTTTCTATTGTTGGAAATGAATCGTTTTGCGTGTTTTCTTCCCACATGAGCGATGTTTCTTTGTCTAATTTTGACAGGAATAAATAAATGAGTAACGTGTCTGTAGTGGGCTGTTGTGCTGCTTGTAATGCGCGATAGTGTGCTTCGATTTGGGTTAAAAATCGGCGGAGATCGCGATGTGTTGTTTTAGTACAATTTGGCATTTCGAATAACGCTTTTATGTGATTTCCAACAATAACAGCCGGTTGATTGTAACGTTCGTCTAATATTGACCACCCAACTGAGTAATTAGCGGCCAAAATTCCTAACGTTTCTATCATTTTTAACGCTTCACCGTGTATACAAGATCTTAGATACAGAAGTTTTTTACAATTATTGATGCGTTGGTCATCGTGTACACTAGATTTGAATTGGTCTACGAAACCTGGCTAGTCTTCATAAGAACCGCTGAAGGTTGGCAATTTTAATTTCGGTAATTGAACTTCTGTATCGCTGAGTGTTGCCGGTGAATTGATTATACCGTGTGGCTCGGTGGGCTCACAAGAGATCGATTGTAATACTGGCGATGGAGAACTATCGTTATTTGAAGTCACAGCGTTTGTAATTTGTGCTGATTCAAGAAGATTGCACGCTCGAGCAAAACACTTCATATAAAACCGTTTAATTGATAAACGTAATCGCATTAACACACCATCCTCATCGGCGGTAGCTAAGTCTATTTGTGATTTAGTGAAAGTTGCATATTCGGACTCTATGTCCTTTATGCAGATTTGCAATTCTCGAGTATTTAGACTCGATTCAAACCCATCAAGTGATTCTTCAAAGTATTCTAATCCGATTTTAAAAGCTGCGCAACGTGATTTTAGCGTTTTTATGCGTTCTTTGGCCGAAGGAGTCATATTTGAATGGAAATGTGTTTTATATGGAAGAAAGGACGTGGGGAAGATTGGTGACCCTTTGCAAGTGAATGTGCGAACTCACTTGGAAAGATGCTCTCTCAGCAGGCTCAGTTGTTGAAGAATGACCGATTGTTCTTCTGATGACTGGCTGGTGCGATGTCCCTCGAATGGGCCTTCACTTGCAGGTCCCGTTGAATTCGATTGCGCGTTCCTTGGAAAGCGTGATGTGCCTTTGTTTCACCCTGTACTAATGTGTCCTCGGCCTGTGGATTGGCGATGTCTTCACCACGTGTGATGTCTCAATACACACTTGTCGTAGACCAGATGCACTCACGGAGATATATCCGATGTAGACCACGATTGATTGCGATTTATAAGTTGGATCCGATGAACCCACGGGCTGGATCCGGCTCGAAGGACCAATGTTGAATGACGAAGAAATGCGTAACTAAATCTTCGATGACTTTTAGGGTCCGCGATATGACGAATGGCGAATAATTGCGCATTCGTAAATTCAATGATTGTGTTTATTGGATTATCCTAATTTACACGTCGTAGATGGGGTTGTGTTTTTATACAGAGTGAAGAGTGTGTATTTTGGGTAGCGTATTATCGTGTACGGAGTAGAATAATTGTGTGTTTCGGACGAATGTCTTTCTTATATACGTCTTGAGGAGACGAACTGACCAATCACCGGGTAACTAAATATCACCCGTGCGGTGGTGGGGTGAGTCGGCTTGACCAGGTTCATTTATACCTGAGCGCCCTTATGGTTTGCGCAGCAACATAATGTTTGCTGTGTGCTTGTTTATTTCTTCGAAATACGCCATTATTAGGTAAATGTATCACAATTCAATTATCGCAGTACATTACTCCAGGTGTAACATCATAGTTACATGTGCAACAACATGCATCTCCTACATTAGTTTGTAGAACCACGCCTACCGTTTAACAGCTGAAGCAGCTATTTGATCTCAATGTATCACTGTCAAATTTTGTATTGTTTCACAAGTTTCGAACTGTACAATTCTTCAGACAACGACGCAGCACCTGAATATTGTTTTCCATTCTTACACCACAAGCTCAATGGCATTCACTTCAGGCAAGTAGCTTTTCCAACTTTCTTCTACGCCATATTTCATAGCAGCTTTCAAATGTGGGAGGAACTGTTTAGCAAGGTCTCATTGTATTTGAACACAATCCTAATTAAATTGCCAAATGTAAACACTTAACATTTTATGGCTTGTATCGTTGCACCACCGAGAAAATTAGGGTATATATAGTGTTTTCTACATGGCCCATTTCAATGCACACACTGCCTTCGTTATTCCTATTTCCCTACATTCTCTTGTGTCAAATCTTTTAAAGTAGGAAAAATGTACGCATTTCTCATATGATATTCTTTGTTAATTGTAATAAACTGTTCTACTGTAGTGATCTGACACTACAAACGATTATATTTCATTCGGGGCATTGATTCCATTAATGCCCCGAATTAACAAAGAATATCATATGAGAAATGCGTACATTTTTACTTAGTCCATTAAACGCCATTTAGGCACATATTTGTAGGATATTCTTTGTATGCTCGATTACTACATACTTGCTAATGCTATTATTACAACGTTCTTATGAATATCCGTGACTGTCGTATCCTCGTTTCCGATAATGAAATTTGGTTGGAATGCTCAGTATGATGTGCACCGATCGTTGTGATTCAGTTGCCTACATTTCAACAACATTGGCAACATAATAATTTAACGACGTGCCCTGTCTTGCGTCATTTAACATCAGCGATGTCTTTCTTTTGCAACTGCTTTTCACGAGCCGGGTTTAACGATAAGCACCTGTGGGTTGTGTAGGATACACACTAGGTTCTTTTATTGGTTATGTAGTTTACCTGATAAAACAATTTTTGGCCCACATTTGTTCAAATCGCAATTAGTTTTACGTTTAAGAACTATAATATTTTCAAATTCGTTCGGCAGTAGGAATGCTAAAATACGGTAAACGTGCATTATGCTCCATTTCCATGGATATACTCACAATAGGGGTTTTTTTGTACAAATTTGGTCATTGGCAACACCGACACGATTGAAACAGTATTATATTAATATTCATAATTATCGATAAAGTAACGTCCATACTTTTTTGTACATCGAATTGCGAAACCATTTCTGGACGTATTTTTGTGTTACGACTACCTTTCATTCTTCATGTCGAGCGGAATATACTCCACAAATAATAGCCACAAAACGAAATACGTGATTTGGTTTATACATTGTACTTACAAATACTTAATCAACTCTCCAAATCGTTTAAAGTAATGAAATAACCTCACGCTTTTAGAATCAATGTAAAAGACCCTAAGGCATATATTGTAACGTAAACTTTAAAACATCCTATATTTAACCTTCTGGAATTGTTTATCCGATACTCACAAATACTCTTTCTTTTTGTCCTTGCGTCGTTACTCCCTTCTTTTTTCGTTTCTTTTCACGAAAAATTTACTGAGTTCAGAAATAACAAACAGTGGTTCCTTTAAAATAAAGCAGAGTATAAAGAAGTTTTTTAACTATAAACAGAATTTCCTGATGTTTTAGCTTTGTTTGGGTGTCCTTTAAAACCTACCTATCAGCTGACAGGTGTGACCATATGCCAAATGAATACAAGGAACCCTCTAATTTAATAAATCATTCGGATGCTTAAAAAGAAAACCAACTGCGCAGATTTCCGTCTTTTCTATGTGTTTCTATTTCTGCATAGACTGTATCGTATCATTGTCGTGCGCTGTACCACTCAGACGGGCCTGCGCCAATGTCAGGCGTTTTATCAATTGGGTTACTTGTGTAGTTGAATCCATCTGTTTCCTTGTGTGTGGATACTCGGCGACGTCTTCCACGTTGATCGGCTTTAAGTGGTTTACACAGGTTCCTGCTACGATTGTTGTCTTCTAACGTTCGGTCCTTTTCAGCACTAACACATTTTCAGTGCCACATATTCACACGAGCATAGCGCAAACTTAGATTATGTTCCATGTTACGCTTTCCACTTTCGGAAGTCACCACATCTCGGTTCCTGTCGTCTTGTTCGTCTTCCTAGAACTCATTGTAGTCTTGGTCACCAATGCTTCTGGTTTCTGTTATACGGTGTATCCTATGACACAGGTACTAGACTATCATCTGACAGGTAATCAATTTTCATTGCCATTGCGCACGCTCTATTTCCCCATTTTTGGGCTGTGGGTTGGCTACCTCAAACTCTTATGTTTCTCACATCAGTCATGATTTGGGGAAATGTTCGTATCCCATTTGTAGCTCTCCCCGGTGCCCGATACTTTAGATACACATCTGTGTAAGTAGTATCTTCTGGAAAGAGGTATGTGGTGGTTGCCTCTGACATGACGAAACCTTCGCACGCTCAAGGTTTGCCATATGTTGTATTCTATAATACCATTCTGTGTTGAGAATTCATAATTAACACATTTCGCTGACGCGATGTGTCTCGCACCATCGATCGGAACCTAAATACTTCTGTGGTTTAATTCCGTGCTCGGCCGCTTTGATCTCAGCACAGAACGTGGAGGTACCTTAACGGCGATGATTGTTGATCCTTGGATAATAAACGTGCCACAACCTAGAATGATAATAATTCAGCAACCTGAAGTGCTTAGCTGCACCAATCGATGGCGGGCTACTTCGAAAATATATCATAATGCCGCTTCTCTACAGCAAAGTTTCCTCATTGTCATGCAAATTTCGTCGTACTCAATCAATAATATTTGTCATATTGAAACCTCTCTCGAAACGGTCCTCCGTCCTTGCGGGTTCCTAACATACTCATTTTTTCAAACTAACCACGATTACATTTTCTTCGGTATTATGAATGTAGCGTCGTCTAAATATTCGTGATACATCGTAAGTGGCCGGAATGATTGGGCGTCTCTTTGACAATGGTGACTCATTTCAAATTTCCTTCATATAGCCAATTTACTTGGATTAATTTGCGATAACCCCATTAACCATATTAAACGGAATATACAGCACACCATCGGGCAGGATATTATTAATTGCATGAATGGAGACCGACAGTTTTGTGTTTAGGACTGCATATGCTCGGACCCAATCAGTTTAATCCTGATTTCACTCCCATTCATTCTATTCCCATGGCATGTGTCGAAAAAAATTCCTGTGAATAAAAAAACTGTCTCCATTAGACAATATTTCGACCCTGCATCTGTATCCGTATACCACAATTTCCCCTTTTATTTTGGTGTAACTTCGGTTGCAACTCAAAAACACCGAATGTATCCTGACGTAATACCTCGTACCATTAAAGTTGTTGTATGCTTGCTTATTCCTAAGGTTCAAACGCCTGTTGATCACCTTCATCTTCCCTCTAGTACATGACACGATCTCGCCGAACACATTAAGCGGTCAAAGGTTTCGTTTTGTTTTTGAATTGCGTTTATTGCCATGATTCGTGCGGCGGGAACCAAAATGGAGAGCGTATGTTCTACCTTTCGACTCTACAGGAACTGATATTCAATAAGCCCAATTGAGTACTAATGAAAACAATAGCTCAGTGGTGAAAATGATAAACTGTTTTCTAGATATGCAAAAATATATCACTATCATTTGACGAATATATGCTTCAGGGTCCTCATTTGATCCCTGGCCGGCGGTTAGGATGATTCATTAATTGTTTCCACTGAAGCGACTCCATTATGTGAGATTCCGCTGTCATCTTTTTTTTATTAAACGTCCTGGTGAGGTTAGTTCGTCTTCCTTGATGGCATCCAAAATGTTTCATGACACCATAATCACAAATATAAGTTTCTACTTGTCGCCGTAATGAGGAATTTCGCCATGCGAAATATTACACTTGACAGTTTCTACACTTTGCCAATTTATAATTCGACATTTCCGGCATATTTTTCGAACATATAGTTGTCTAATAATTTTTGGTAGCTGTCCCACAAAATTGAATTCAAATGTGTTTGTATTTCTTTTGATACCAAGCACTTGTTTACTTGGTCAAAATATATTGGTTCCAATTGAATAAGCAACGCGATTAAAAGGAATTGTGTAAATGTATGACCCGTAGCTTAACATAGAAACCCATCACATTTCCGTATGTACGTAGAAAGAGTAACGAAAGGTTCCAAACTACCGGCAGTTACGTGCCAATTGCAAGCATATGTGGAAATAATATATTGGTAGGAATGGAAAGCACGGTAAGTACAATATTCACATCTTCAAGTAAGTAATTTATCTGTGATCCGTGGACGGCCCCAAATTGCATTGAGATTCAGATATACGTGTTCAATGCATATTTATAAATACGCTAAATTCACCGGGGTATACAGGCTAGTGTACAGTTTATCATACGAAGATGACAAACGGTAGCCCTAAATAACAGTGCCACCTAATTGACATGCAGTAACATCTGCTGTACCAGACATATTCTAACTGTGTCAACAACACTGAATTCAGTAATTAACGATATTCTCCAAAATGTCAGTTATTCGAAATTCTACTCTACGCTGCAGACCTCAACATTATTCAATGGATTCAGAACGTATCCCACTATACTACCAGGTGGGATGGTATACATGTACAGGTGCAGCAATGGGGGAGGTGCATGTTGCTTCTCAATTTGGTAAAACGGTCACGCGTTTCAACAATCTTTCAGTGGCGCACAAATATTATTACTCTCCGTATTACTCTCTTCTCTCTTTATCCGAGGAATACGTTGCCATGTACACTGTCTTCTACTCAGGTTTCTTTCCCACTTTGCAATCCTAATGATGCTTGTATGAATCTGAAAACGACTGACTTCAGTAAAACACCCGCATACAAGAATTTCCTCGCTGCCGGATTACGTGTTTCGATTGCTCCTTGGTTGTACATCAACTGGAGAATGCTTGCCCTTTTCCGTTACAATGTGCACATACTGACAGCCCACATCGGTAACGTCTGTCGTAAATACATGGAAGACATCTTATGCCCCATGGACTTGTCGTCCGAACATTTGCCTAATGATTGGGATGGTACTGTTAATTGTAAAATATATTGCAACTCGAGAAGTGTAGAATACTGCAGATGTTCGTTTTCCTCATACAATCGTAAACAACTTGAGCAACTTGCCCTTTAGAGCAACTTGTCCTTTTCACTTCTGCTTATTGAGTTATTGCGGCTACATGTTTTAGGAAAGATTTCAATATTCCTTCATACATACCTAAATTTCTTGCTAATGTTTCGACATACCATGTGTCAACATTAGTTTATTTTTGCCTACTGTTGTCATCATTCATATACGGTTTACCTGGTCACTTATGTGTTATTCATTTTCTGCACCTTAGTCGTACGGTTGACTGCACCTAATCGACTACTAAATGTCTTCTCCCAGTGTATGGTTTGATCTTGTTTTCGTGATTGTATGCATGATCGCGAGTAATATTGCTTCTTTTCTCGTTTTCGCTGATAACCATACTTTTACTGCTGCATTACTGTTCTCAGTTCTCCTCTAGTCTCCTTTAATACATTTAGTGCACTAGTTTCTATAAGTGCAGACGATGCACCCGAATTTGTAGTTCAGCATTGATAACGACCCCATCTTTCATTGCCTTTTGTTCCGTTTGTCGGATTTACATAGCATCTTATGAATTATTGCACATAATAACAGAATATTGGAATTTAATAACATCGTTTATATGCGTACTCCGTTGTTTTCCATTACTTATACAATTACTTCGCTGACGTTTCAACTAATAATGATGAAAAATTCTGTCGTTATATGCTGTTTCGCTTCTTCTGTACGATTTCCTGAATTTAATGGAATGTTAATTTGCCACACACCCGAAGTATATATGTAGGAAGTGTGCTGTGTGTGTGCGAGTGAGAGTGTCAAGTATAGATGGTAGCATGGTTTTGTTTGAAGAATGCGTGACGTATGGCTGATTGTTGCACGTGTGATCTGCGAAGCATTTAGAGTGAGTGATAGAGAATGTCGGTGAGAATGAGAGGATGCGTGTTTTTTTACGAATGATTGGATACCAGACTCTTGGGGGAAGGACGAATGGGCGCGTAGCAACGGCTCGGCGAGAAGAAGAAACAAGAGTTAGTTCGGTCTGAGACGGCCATAGAGTAACGTTAAATTATTTTGTTCTATTATACCTTTCCTATTAAATAAAAATTAATATCCATACCTTCCAAAAGGGAGTGATCCTACAAACTTGGGGGCTCAGCCGGGATCAAGTCTAATTGGAGGTTATCGGATTTATGGTGTATTGAAGGGAAGGGACTGACTTCCGTGACGAAAAACCGAACTCAATGATGACGGACAGAGGAGAACAATCAACTGCTTTACCAGTTGACGACATGACGATTGAAGAACTGAGACGAAACTTAGAGGAGCGTGGACGCTCAACCAAAGGAAGTAAAGCCGTGTTGTGCATTAGGCTGAAGAGAGACCTAATGAAGAAAAATTGCAAACATCCAGATGGCAATTCCGTAGAAGCATCAGACGAGGAAGACGGAGAAGCAAGAGCCGACAAAGAAGCAGACGTAGTGGCGTTGAAACAAATAGTGAAGCAGCTGCGTAAAATGGGGCTGAAAGTATCTGGAGATAACGATACATTGTCATCGAGAATAAGAGGAGTTTTAAATAACGAAGAAGGCGAAGACGAAACGAACAAAGACGAAAAACATGAAATAGGTGGTGTGACGCAAGAACGGGACGCAAGCACGGTGGTGGACCGAGAGGTGGCCTACCGGCAAGCCGCATTGACGTTCAAGGACGTTGAAGATGCTTTGGGGACGTACAGCGGAGACGGTAGCGAGAACATCCAGCGTTGGTTTGTGTGCTTTGAGGAGACAGCAGAGTTGTGCCAGTGGTCAGGAGCACAAAAAGTGATATACGCAAAACGATTATTACGCGGATCGGCCAAGTTGTTCGTGAATTTCGAGTGCTGCGCGAAGACCTGGAATGAGTTAAAAGAATCACTAACGAAGGAATTTGCGAAAACAATTGACAGCAGACAGGTACACAAACAATTGGCTCAAGTGAAGAAAAGAAGTGACGAATCATACCAGGTGTATGTGTATCGAGTCATGGAGGTAGCCAGTCACGCAGCCATCGAAGTCAGAGCAAAAATTCAGTATGTGATTGACGGAATTCAAGACGATGAAGCAAACAAAATGATTTTATACGGAGCCTCGAGTATTAAGGAGCTCAGGGAGAAGTTACAGTCATATGAGACTATGAAGAGCAACATTCGAAAAGACAAGTCGTTGTTGAAGCAGTTTCCGAGAGATAAGACGAGGAAGGCGATACAGATTGAAGGCGGCGAAAAACCCATGAGATGTTTTAACTGCGGAAGCCAGACGCACATGAGCTATGACTGTCCAGATAGAAGTAAGGGCGCAAAGTGTTTTAAGTGTCGGGAATTTGGACATATCGCACCCAAATGTCCCTTGAATGACGAGAAGTCAGCGGTCGGAAGCAGTAGAACCAAAGTGCGATGTGATGTAGTGAGGTCTGGAGACAAGAAGACAAATAAAAACGCCGAGATCCTCGGAAAGGAAGTTGCGGCTGTCATTGATTCTGGAAGTGACCTGCATCTGGCGAGATCCAGTCTGTATGTTAGACTGGGTGCCCCGAAGCTGGAGCCAAAGACGATTGCATTTGACGGTGTCGGCGCTCCCGGTAGACGCACTCTGGGACGATTCATGGCCGACGTTATTATCGATGGTGAAACGTTCAGGTTTGCCATTGATGTAATCCCTCATGAGTATGTTGGTTACGATTTGTTGATTGGCGGCGAGTTATCTGATCTCGCAGTAGTGATTCTGGAGAACAGACGGGCGACAGTGAAGAAACCCAACACTGAAGATACCAGAGCGAAGACTGACGATCCTGGATGGAGCAAGGTTCTGAACATCAATGTGCTGGATGAGCCAGAAGACGATTATGAAGTTTCGGTCACTCATATCGCTAATCCAGAGGTGAAATCCGAGGTACAGAAGCTGATCGAAGATTACCAACCAGTGGGAACGAAAGACAGTGGTGTGAGAATGCGACTGATGTCGAAGGACGAGAGTGCGGATAAAGTCGAAAGAAAGGCCAGTAATAAGAGAGTAACGACGCAACGCGAAGAGCAGGAAAAACATGGGCACGTAGCGGAAAACAAAGCGAGTGATGACCAGGAGAAACCTGCGTCCACTGAAGTCGGCACTTTGTCGCAGCATATTGGCGAAGTGAAGGAAAACAACCGTGAGGAGGAAGAAGAGAACGTAGACGACAAAGGAGAAGACGAAGAGGAAGAAGAGAACGTAGACGACAAAGGAGAAGACGAGGAGGAAGAAGAGAACGTAGGCGACGAAGGAGAAGACGAGGAGGAAGAAGAGAACGTAGGCGACGAGGGAGAAGACGAGGAGGAAGAAGAGAACGTAGGCGACGAAGGAGAAGACGAGGAGAACATAGGAGTAAAGACGGTCGAGATAGAAAAAAAGATGAGCGAACATGATGAAAAGAAGGAATCGGAGAAACACAGCGAACCGGAAATCGTTGTAAAAGAAATTGCAACAGTGAAGATTACAGAGAAGAATGACTGTTTAAATCCATTGAACGGATCGCTAGAGAAATCGGTGACGGAGGAGGATCAAAACGAAGAGCAGTACGAGGGGGAGCATGATGATGATATTTCGAATTTGTCTGAAAAGCTCTCGAGTGATGAAAAGGCCCACAATGAGGTGGACAATCTTCCGCTGCATGTCTTTTTCGGCGGAAAGGTACAGGAGCCGAAAAGAAGGAAGCAGCAGAAAGTCGAGGGAGAGGTTAAAGAAACAGAAGGACATCGAAGAGGAGACCCTACGGGAATTAGAGAAGACAAAGAAGGTGCAAAATTCAGACGGAGACGACCATGATGTGAGCAGAGTTAACAAAGAAGAATGCGGATCACTGACGGATCCCAAATCGATCTTTACTACACTTGATCTCAGGGACGGCTTCTTCCATGTTGCATGTTTCAGAGACACCTAGAAGTGAACGAGAAAATTTAGAAAGACTGAAGAAAGTTTTGGAAGTGGCAGCGGAGTACGGTCTGGTGATAAATTGGAGAAAATGCACCCGAAGTTCCTAGGACCATACAAAATCGTGACGGTCATGACAAACAATCCTTACAAAATTGAGAAAAATCGGCACGCACGAGGGGCCGGGTTACACCAGCTCATCAGCTGACCATATGAAGCTGTGGGCCGACGGAGAAGACTTTCCTTGGGGATGGGACGACGACTCGAATCCAGAGGATGACGACGAGTTCGAGATTGATCCAGAAGCAGACGGTTTCGAGGGCGAAACCAATTGATAGGATGGCCGAGTGTAGGAAGTGTGCTGTGTGTGTGCTTGTGTGTGCGAGCGAGAGTGTCAAGTATAGATGGTAGCATGGTTTTGTTTGAGGAATGCGTGACGTATGGCTGATTGTTGCACGTGTGATCTGCGAAGCATTTAGAGTGAGAGATAGAGAATGTCGGTGAGAATGAGAGGATGCGTGTTTTTTTACGAATGATTGGATACCAGACTCTTGGGGGGAAGGACGAATGGGCGCGTAGCAACGGCTCGGCGAGAAGAAGAAACAAGAGTTAGTTCGGTCTGAGACGGCCATAGAGTAACGTTAAATTATTTTGTTCTGTTATACCTTTCCTATTAAATAAAAATTAATATCCATACCTTCCAAAAGGGAGTGATCCTACATATATTTTTACATAAGAAATTTTTAAACGATATCCTACTGCATCGTTGCAATTAGTTACGAAATTCTAATTCGGATATTCATAATTTTTATATTTCCATAGCAAACTGGGAACTGAACCGCAGAAACATATTGGCGTATTGATCGGGAAATTCTTCCATTACATAGTGAATAGTATTCTTAATATTATTCTATTCTGGTCTATTGCACCAGAAAAGTATAATAAAATTATTCAGAAAAGAATGTGTCGGAATGCAATTAATGCATCAAATGTGTATGGTCGTCTTCGAACGCTGTACGCCAGGGTGTATACTGGACGATTCGTCTAGTTAATGATTCCAGCAAATATAAACAATTAAGTGAAAACCACGTGATTCGGTATTTACACACAATAGTGTAATGAATTACTTATCAGGTTTAAAGACACCGATAAAAGTTGAACTGGTGTATGCACGTTCATTCCTTTGGAAACCCCACATTTTGGTGTTAACCTCGTAATACGCGCTGTGCAATTTGAGAATTAGTAGAAGCAAACGAGACTTTAATACGATCGTAGATGTGAAAATATCGAATGGGGTATCATGAGTTGACTAGTTAACAGTGTCCGGCACGTTTACATTTCATATAACAATTGATTGAAAACTGTGCAAATGCCCTACGTGAACCGTTTTAATGTAATCCTTTTTCTAACCCCATGTTCACACATTTGTGGGGTTGATTCAGGTTTACTTTATAAAATGAATTATTTAAGTAAATATAACACTTGTGGCACGCGTTGGGGTAATTGGTAGTATTAAGGCAACCTTCCATTAGACGTTGAAATCATCGTGCGCTTCATTTTAATATATTGGGTTGTTCGGAAAGTAATTTCGTTTCTTCCCGACAAAGGAATTAATTGTATTTTTTTGCACCCAACTTCACACTTAAGCCGCATAATCATTATATGTTTTGAGATCTGATATAGCAAGGCTTGTGTGTGAAAAAGTCCAATTGATTCTCCGCAGGGTCTTTGGTTGGTGCCCTTTTAAATATGGAGAGCAATAAGCGGCATTTTCATAATATTTTACTCTTTTATTATAGAAAAGGAAAAAATACTCTTCAAGCCAGAAAGGAATTAGTCGATGTGTATGGAGAAGATGTGTTGACAGTACGCCAGTGCCAAAATTGGTTTACAAAATTTCGATCAGGCAATTTTGAGATTGAAGATGCATCACGTTCTGGAAAGCCTGTTGAAGTTCATAAATACACGATAAAGGCATTAGTTCATGCAAACCGGCGAATAACAGAACGTGAGATCGGTGAGAGGTTAAGTTTATCAAAATCAACTGTTTATGACCACTTGAAAGGCGTGGATTTAACCTCGATGCTCAATATATGGGTTCCCCGTGATCTCACGGAGAGAAATTTGTGTCGTCGCGTTGACGCCTGTGATCCGCTTCCCAAACGTCATGAAAACGATCCATTTTTGAAGCG
Source organism: Cryptocheilus praepositus (assembly GCA_033815515.1). Taxonomy (NCBI): domain Eukaryota; kingdom Metazoa; phylum Arthropoda; class Insecta; order Hymenoptera; family Pompilidae; genus Cryptocheilus; species Cryptocheilus praepositus. The sequence continues at coordinate 198,050 of JAWWQZ010000225.1, read as the reverse complement.
CATCATTACTGGGGACGAAAAATGGGTTGTATATAACAATGTCAAACGCAAGAGATCATGAAGCAAAAAAGATAAACCGGGTCAAAGCATTTCCAAAGCCGATATCCATCAAGAAAAGGTGTTGCTGTTTCTTTGGTGGGATTTTAAAGTAATCGTTTCTTTTGAGCTTTCACCGGATAACACAAAAATTAATTCGAAATTCTACAGTCATCTGCTGGACAAACTGAATGATGTACTTCAACAGAAAAAGCCGGAATTTATCAACAGAAAAGGTGTAGTGTTCCACCAAGATAATGCGAGACCTCATACAAGTTTGATAACTCGCTAAAACTTTTTCAAACTTGAATGGGATACATTGCAACACACACCATATTCTCCAGATCAGGCACCTTCAGATTATTATTTGTTCCGTTCACTACAAAATTTTTTACACGGCAAAACCTTCACTTCAAATCAGGAAGTCAAAACCACCTCGATCAGTTTTTTGCGAGCAAAGACCAAACATTTTATCAGCGTGGAATCATGCTACTACCAGAAAGATGGCAAAAGGTATTGGACCAGAATGGCCAATATATAATTTAGTAAAATATTTGTTAATTATACGAATATTGTCTTTCATTTTCGCAAAAAAAAAACGAAATTACTTTCCGAACAACCCAATATCCCCCTTATTGGAGACAGTATAAAACTACATTTTCATTGACTTTCTACAGTCCAATTTTCTCAGCACATTATTGACGCTTGTGCAAACTTAAAACTTTAGCTTTAATTCCGAGAGACATGTCTCCATCAGCCGGATACTCGAACTTAATCCATCGAGTTTTTTTGTACTCTTATACAGGTATAACCTAAACTTGATTACTCAAGGTTACCATGAAATCCGGTAAAGGAAATGTTCACTTTGTACACTGTCGATCGTTATGTATGTGGGCGTAGGTGTGCGGCTATGCGTCAATGCACCTTTATGTCCGGAATCCTATAAAAGAAAACTTAAGAATTCGATTTTTATTAATACAGCCATGGCTATACACGGATTCGTTGTTAGATGGACAATCGCCAGGTAATTTTCTACCCTAAATCATATCATCTTCTATATTAGAACACAATTAGTGTTATTCATAAATTAACTAAAACCATTTCTCTGCTCCTTAATATTCCAATTAACTCCCTACTTGGTACCGAAGTTACCTAAATGATCGCGATTGAAATTATGTTAAAAGCAGCAGTTGTATCCGCAAGGTAGTGTTTCTTGTAGGAATTTATTCGTATAGCTGTTTGTATCGAATTTTCTGTCATAAGGAGTCTGCCGGTACACAAGTTTCAATTCAACAATAATTTCACCAATCTCAATTCGAAAACAGTTGTGGCCTTCCCCTGAATTTCGTGGTACTGTAATTGAGTATGTATACAAAACAATCGCAACCGAGTCCCAGACTTGTCTAAAAATTTGTCGAGATAATACATACTAAGCTTGTAGCCATTGACGGTTTGCACGTACTTAATTGATATCGATACAAACTTTTCGCATTAATTTGGACAATGTAAATCTTCCAAGCAGATTCTTCTCATTCTTAGGTAAGAATGCTGTAGCATACCTCGTATATTCATCAATCTAAGTACACAATTATACTTGCCACTCTGCTCTACAATTTCATATGGAACATACTTGACCCAAAAGGCCACTCTGCCCGATTCAAATAAACACGTGTATCGGAAAGCTGAAGCAATAACTTTAAATGGAACATGTTCAATTGAACTGTTTCGATGGTGCTCCAAGATCGTATAATCATTCTGGTGTTACACCCATGCAGTCAATTATCCTCAGATTCAGACGCCTGCGACCGAGGAAACCTGTATAGTACCGCGAAACTAAATTGTACCTAATTCAAGCATAATAGGCACACAAGTTCTTACAGGAAAGTTTCAATATCAATTAAGTTCTCCAATCAACTGATGCTGACACACAAATATACAGAAATTTTAATTGTTGGAATCTGACATAATACATAAAACGAATTTAGAGTCATTCTGACGGGTATATAGTAATTATTGAATATTCTGAATTATCAAATTCGAAAGTTATCGGATAATATTGTTACGAGAAACTGATTTCCTCTAAGTTGGTATTTAAATCTATTAATAAATATTTTCTTAATTACGTTCCAGATATTAATTGTTTCCATCAAAACACAGTCAAATATATTCTATAACTCGTTTCTATATGGTTATCCGACGACCGTACGGTGCTAAAAAATAATTTAATTTCTTTGTGTCTTAAGTATAGTACCTAATATCGCCCCTGGAGGTAACAGCCTATTAGCTTTCAAAATTAAAGTTTGCCTTTTCTGGATGATTATTTCAATCTGGTGCTTCATGAAGATTTATTTAGCAACTTGTGAAGATTTTATAGTATCCAACTGAGGAGCGGCCATGCGCGCGTGTCAAATCAATGCGATTTGTTTCATGATTATACTTTCTAATATGTAATCTAATATCTAATATATAATTATAATACTTGTCTCAGTGCCGTGGATTTTCCTTTTTTCATTCTGGACTGAGTAGAATGTTTAATTATTTCAATTTGAATTCTCTGATTTTACACTAATGTCTACAAAGCTCCGGTAGGTCCGACATAGATTGCAACCAAACGGTATATAAATCAACATTTATTATGCAATGATTTGGATATCTTCCAAACCGCAACTCTATGAGAATATGACCACTTGCAAGAAATATCAGAGATTGTCGCAGCGCTATATGACACCTAATTTAAATGTGTAACAGAATGCGGCTACGTTTGGAATTGAGCCAGTTGCAATTTCGATTTCGTCCATTTCTGGAATTATAGAAATGTATCAGTAATTTTTTCTCAATAAAAATTTGCGCGTATCAACCAAAACACAGCGTATTTTGTAATATAGATAATTTTATGAATTTGGAGAAATTCGTAAAATAATAAAAATAAATAAATGATATTCACGCAATAAAAATTTCATGACATTCACGCACATTTTGCCTGCCTCGTTTTTATTTTCGTTTTGCATTGGGCAACAATATTAAGCCTCACAGTGACCTTCATCAACGTACTGTTTTTCCGATAATTTTAGAGTACACAAAATTCATTCAGAGCACACATAACTTATCCAACCTAGTCACATACAATTCTATGTGTTTGTTTTCAAATTTATGAAAATATTGACAAGGTGCGTAAATATAAAAAGGTACTTTGTTATGTCACGACAAAAACTGTAATAACTGTACAGTAACTAATCTGTTGATGAAACGTAAAACATATAAACGTAAAACAGAATATGGCGATTTATGTCCTTTCCAATGCGTACCATTAGTTACCATTTTTATTTTATAACTCGGAATTAAATCGCAAATTGGAGAAGACACGGAATTCAGCAAATGTAGTTGCCCCAAAATTCGTTTACGTTTATACGAAGAATCACTCGAATACAAAGATCACGGTCGTATGTTGACAGTCTGATTATTTAAGAAACATTATGGTGAAATTGGCTTGTCACCATAAATATTAACCACGGGAATGTCGTGCGAGATAAAAGTAGGAAGCTTGAGTTCCAGAACTCGTGAGCACAAATGGCGCAAATATTTGCGAATATTCGGCATAACGCAGAATTCTGAAAAATTATCGATCCGAAATTTTACTCCTCAACCAATTGTACAATTACTATAACATTAACACATACAATGCCCAGACTGAACGCGATGACCAGAAACTACTCATCTCCTAATCAGCAATGTATCTAACCTACATAGCTGTGTAATAGATTCTGTATACCAACAGTTATTTCGCCATGGCAGAAATACATCTAATATTCAGAAATGCAAAATCGAGTTGCTGTAATCACGATATTGTATGAATAGTTATATAGATAAAAATGGAAACAGAATAATAGCTGATCCTTTGAATGTATTGTATACGTAGATTTAACGAAAAATTTTTACACACTTTCGGTGAATATACCTTTTATGATGGCTCCGGAGGAATTCAAATAAATATTGTATTAATGCGTTTCAAAACGTTTCCGAATATTACAATGCATTACGAAAACGTGTCTACGAATTTTTAGAAATACCTCATTTGTGAATTATTCTACTTCAATTCGATTTTTTCAACGTACTACTACCCGGATGTCTACACCATCCTTTCCGGGAAATATTTACATAATACGAGTTCATATACTACATATGTTGCCATTCTAGATAAACCGAAATTATCCCCAAAAAATGGAAAACGCTGGAATTCAAGATTCTTCTTTAAATTGACTCTTACTCAATTTTGCCGCCTGCATTACAACTAATCCGACTCCAGATATTCTATCGTTCACGTAACCGATCAAATTCGACAAAGCGGAGCCCATTGCATTAAGTTATCTTCCTCGTATTAATAGCAATATCGTTGTGCACGAATCAAATACGCGAATATTCGATTAGGGAGGATCTATTTGAATTTCCATTGCACAACGTTAAATCTGAAAAATGTGTACGGTGTAGGTATTTGTGCACATCATTCACGTTAGCGAAAAAAGGATTATATCAAACACTTCCTGCATGTCGCATATTTGCCTACATATCCTACATCCTTCCTTCGGTGGTCTCATTACAGCGGAAAACATTGAACTTATCTCTGCTGAAGTCTACAGGATCTTCGGAAATACAATATGAAATTCATATGTAACATTTTAAAGTATTCTGCCTGTAATAACTTGATTTTATACAAGTTTGTGTTGCCTACATTATTGTTTCCAAAAATATTTCTAATTGGTCAAATTCCCTTAATTTTGGAATTTTATTTTAGGTTGCTGAAATTATTATTATATAATGAACTTGAGCAGTTATGTGTAACAGGCAAAATATTTTACTGTGTTAGTAGAAGGATGGATCTGCTTGTGCATGTTATGACCGGGATATTGAAAAAAATTATTTCAATTTCCATGTCGAATTTACGACCAGATTTTGTTAAGACCGTGTTCGAGCAATTTACAAACATCATTGTTCTATACGTCTTCTTTAAGAAACTCGGAATAGCTTGTATATACACGGTACGCAAAGTTACTTTCGGTATAACACGTTATGAAATCCGTAGATCCAACTTACTTCTTACAATATACAGCAGCTGCCAATTTTTCTTCGAAAATGTTCACAATGTCAAGGTGGAGCACAGAGATATTGTAAGTACTCTCTGAACAGAACTTTTCCTCTACCTTGATCTACAGGGATATCTTTTGAATTTGCTGGAAGAACATAAGTACAGCCGACTGTTTCCCATTCAATTTCGCCTGGCGGTAAATCTTCCATCTTGTGCTTCTATCGGATTTCCATAATTGCCATCATTTGTTATATTGTTGAGAACAGTAAATCGCTGTTACCATCAAGTTTTACCGTTATTCCACATTTGTTTGATGCTAGTAAATTTCTCCAGTATACACCGATGCATCCGTCATAACGTACATTTTGCGCCCTCTGCTCCAATCAATTCTTCCTTTTCATTATTATCGATGAAAATGTATTACCTACATATACACAATTTGTTCTTTCAGCTCATGAAGGTTTTAACAAATGTGATTGTACCACACTACGACCTGCCGCTTCCACAAAAGCGTGGTATTCACGCATAATTTTGTAATGTTATATACTTAAAACTCCATCCATGACTTCAGCTTTCTTCTTGTAACATCTCCAAAATTAAATTAGTTGTTTACTCTTTTTGTTTTTCATCCGCAGTTGTTTGACAACGTTCCAGATTCCTTCACAAGGTCACATTCTTTTGTATACACATACAAAAATTTATGAAGGGGAACCACATATAGCAACATTTTACACCATCTAACGATTCAATTATTGTTTCCCGACAGATTCCTGAATACGAATATATTAAGTCTTATTCCGGAACCTGAATGTATGAATCCCAGATTTTCATTACTTTACTTCCCTTCTAGGTTTCACGATTGCTGGAATATTTTCCTGCTTTAACGAATATCACACATTAAATAAAAGTGATTGCACGTTGCATCCGGCATAACACCTCCGCGTGGCGATATATTTTATTCACATAATTATAATCAGAGTTCCCGTGACACGGTTGCAATTGAAAGAACTTATTATATTCGTCACTAGTTTCTATGGCTAGGAATTTAAATACATTCGCCACCTACGATTTTAGTATATCTGGTATTGATAAGGCAATGCAAATCTTGGAACGGTACGTGTCTACATATTTCGGGACAATATTAATAAAACATTGGTTTGGTGTATTATTAGAGCAACATAGTCAGTCGGCCTTACATTTCCTACACATGCAATACCCTATAATTTATAAAATTATGACAGGTCGATCACTGAAACATTTAGTTTGACTCCACATAACCCATGACATTCGTGTCACACGTAAAATTATCAGATGAGAACGCTTTGGCGGGTTTCGAATTTTATATTGCAATATACATATTTGTAACAACATATCGCGATGGACAATGTATATTAAAACACAAATTACGTTTAAAGGGCAAAACTTGACGTTCAGTCATTTTAGTTTTCGCTCCAGCAAGTGGGACAGACAACATTTTAATAATTTTTAAATTTCCATGAGTTACGTATGCGTAAAAGTTCATGAAATGGATAACTGTATTCGCCTAAAATGTAAAACCGGAGGGCATGAGGAATTTTTCTTTGGTAAATTAGTATAGGGACAAAGTCTTTTGGTGAAATTTTGTTTTTTTTCTGATCGTGGTATGCTTTTTCGATTATGTACCATACAACTCCGGCACAATATCGTGTCACTTCCGAAGAAGTATCAGGTTCAATATTTCGAGACTTTAAAAAGTTCGTTCAGCACATGTAGTGTGACTTTCGTCAAATACAAATAAATCATCTGTAATTCGTCTCATTTAAATTAATTTGTTGACAAAAATATGGAGAATGTACCGACACACAATACGGTATGAGTTGGAGCAAACTTTGAAGGAAAATTTTTGAACGAACCAAGTTAAGGCGAATAATATTTGTATCTGTTTGTGTATTTTATATTATAAAAAACGTCATTGTGACTCTATGCTAATCAAAAACAAATTGTTTTCACAAAATTGTGCACAAGGTACAGAGGTTGACACTTTAGAACCTTTGATACAGTGCATATTGAGGACCAACAAATCCCGTCTTCCGGGGTCCATGGAAGTACATAAACTGGAATGTGTAAATATATTTTATGTTTCACTGCACTACGGATATACCAGTGTTATGGTCAAACGTTGCATGCAATAAAATATTCTTAGGTACAACTTATGAAATAAGATTTTTATATATACATACATGTATATATTTGCCGTAATAACAAGAAATTACTGCTCTCGAATAGGAAAGGATATAGAAAAAATTCTTTGTATGCCAATTCAATAACTTATATCAACATAATAATGCAGCACATGGTGCGCTATACCAATCAAGTACGAGTTTTCTTCGTTACATGCTTAATTTTCGTTAGGTATACATCTCTAAGCTTTTTTGGTGAACGGGATTCCATTTGTTTCCAGTGCAGCGATTACTTATGAACCCGTGAAGCGCCACGCCGGTCCATATGCCCCGCCAGTTCGCACGGACCGTCCGCGGACTTTTCGTTTGTGTTATTATCGCGCGCGTGCCAGTCCTCCCATACTTGTGATATTGAACGTTTAATTCAGACGTCGCCATTCTTGTTTGTTCAATGCTTTAAGTAAAACAATGTAATATTTAAAAACATTAATGTAATTTGTTAAAACAAGACAAGCGAAGGAGGGGTTCTGTCTACACTGGTTTCAAAATGTTGTTACTTCTGGCGTAACACTTTTAGCTGTTTTTGTTCCCAAGATTCGTGCATGATAATTGTAGCATTCGGTGCAGTATCCATTTATACTCTGGCTCGGCTGCTGGCGAGCAGACTGGCAGGGCCCGCCTGACGGCGAACTGCGGCACATATATTTGGGGTGATGCTTGACGTGTTAAGAGATACCAATTTCTAGGTTCTGACTATAGCAGGCCTAATCGAAAATCTGTACCTACTCCCATTTACGGGTAAATGTGTTCCGTATTTCCCAAGCAATAATCGTAAGGAATATGACATTTTTTATTTCTTCTTTCGTTTTTGTACCGTGTTCAACAGTATTGGCGAGAGTAAGAAGCCAAATTATTAGCGACTTCGAATGTTTTAGTCTATAACTACGTGATTGGAAGTAATTGCATATTGCCACCGCAGTTAGTTTTCGGCGCTATTTGTTGAACATTGTCCAATCCCTATTGTTTATTATGGTTCTCTTGAAGAAGCGCATATTTTCAATAGCATTTCTGCGGTAGAAACCAATCTGGATGTTCGAGGTGTTTGGTTATGTCAGTCCCATCTCCACTTGATTTTGCAATAAATTTAGTAGACAATTATCCACGCATCTCGGAAGGAAATATATTCTTTCGCTGAATGTAATGAATTTGGTTAGCTCATAAATGACCTTATATCCTAACTTATAAAGGTCTTTCCTCACATAAGTTACAGTAAGTTTGCTTAAAGCTTGGAGAAATTCTACATGGGAAACAGAGAATGCGGGAACCACAGAAAGTTAGGCAGGGGAATCTTCCGATTTGGAATTTATTGTTTTCTCTTATCGCACGTAAGTGTATAAGTGCATATTGTTGGGGAACGGGCTTCATTTTCCGGCGGGTTACGATTAGTTGGATCGTCAAGCGTGGACAGGGCACATATCTGTGTTTACACAATACATATGTTACAGCAATATACTTTATGATCTCGTCGAACAATTTCAAGAACAGTGAGTCATTCTAATGGACTTAAGACTTACATGTGACTAGTTCCGCACGCGATAATGGGCGAGCCAATTCTAGGGTCTGAAACGAAATGTTCCCATGCTTTGACGAATCCAAATGGCCTTGCCGATAAAGATGCCACAATAACAAAAACCTATATTTGTATAGGGTTTCTCATTATATGTATTGAATCCATGTCCAAAATCTCATAGTGCTTATAAATTTAAAAGAATGCCAGGAATTTTATTAATATATTCACATATACTTCTGAGAAAAGGATTTGTAAATACGTATCATTTGTTACAACTGAATTTCCTCAAATGGAATAAATCAAATGGTATAAATATTCTCTGCAATGAGAGGACACGTCTTCATTTCACGTGGAAAATTGAAATGGAGTTGTTACCAGGAGCATAATTGCACATTGTTGGGGCACACGTACTGACACGGTTTTATGCGTCCATTTACCTGACATATAGTCGATCGCGTGTGCTTAAGGATATTAATATTGTCATTCAGATGATCACGACATTTGTGCCGTTAATATATACACCGTGAAATAAATTTGAATAAAGCTTGACTCTACTTATCAAATTAATTTGTCACTCCTGAGATGGAGATATGAAATGGTATACTTGGATTAGGTGATAATATTTATTTTTGAATTGTGTTTTGGTAACAATATAGTTCACTCGGCAGTAAATATTAATAGTTCATGTTTCTTTGAGCAGAGACTAGTGGCAAGTATAACGCATTGTTCAAATGATTGAAATTTGTAACTGATATGTCTACTGAGGATTGTGGACAAATGCGTAAAATATCGAGTACCGTTTTTCTAAATAATGGCGAAATCTTCAGGAGATATTGTGTGGTACACATGCCCTGTTATGCGTTTTTTCATATCAATTTCCATGCCGCTCGTACATATTACCGACATGAAGGGAGTGGGTCTATTATCGCCATAGAAAATATTTAACCTGGCATTCCGTGTCTCAAATTCCGTCCTATTTTCTTTCCTGTTAAAATACTGTACCGAAATTGGGACCAACAAGTAAAACAATGCATTTAAGTAGGTATATGCTGCCATTTAGTTTTCCCCTGAAAGTGGACGCGATTGTCTTGATATCTCAGGTTTCATGATTTATCGAGAACTAGTATAGGATAAACTACTAGAATATGTCAACCCGTAAGTCTACTATCCAGTTTCTGCATATCGTACACAATATATACCACATTAATAAATCATTTAATGCAATATGGTTTCTCCACAAATCAGTAATTTTATCTGTATTTTATCGACATACACCATTGTTCAGGGTTAGTATCTATTCCCTCTCAGCAGAACGCAATGTTGTTGTTCCTCCACGTGATAATTTCTGTTCGAGACTATTTGTTACAGGATGTAGTAAATCTTATGCCCATGCAAACTGGCATGAACTTTACTGTTTTAAATTTAGAAAAGGTCATGTTTAGACCGCCGACGAAGACGGACGTGTATGTATTTACATTACATCCAGTAGTTTTACCTCCTGCTGCTGCCTTGCGGCTTATCAAGAGGGCCCCCATGGGCGAGGCATTGGTATACGCCCAATAAGCGCACAAGAGCGAAGCATCTGTGTACTAAGCCCTTGCTACCAGTTCGTTCGGGTTGCAGGCCCCTTTCCCTACTGGTGGAGGCGAGAGCTTTCCTCTCTCTAGTGTCTATCCAGGACAGTTCCGGAACGGATTAAGCGCCGTTACAACCGCCGAGCCCGAGAGTTCTAACCCAAGCGATAGGGCTTACCATGCCACCACGGTTGCAGCCCCTTGCGGGCGCCGACCCAGTGGCTATGTCATGGGCTGACATAACACCCGTGGAATTCCAGATACACTGTCTCTGGTGGGACCTTCGAGGAGGGTTGAAAACGAAACTCCTCTACCAGTGGTCACCCCTGCAGGCTCGGTAAAACTGGTGTACCAGCTGGGGCCGTGGAGTCGCCACTCTCCAATGCGGGATCTCTATGGTCCCACACCCTTGCGGGATGTATGTATTTACATTAGGAAGCGAGACGTACTGTGCTAAATGTATTGATAGCATCTACTGAAGAGTGGCCATATATATTTTGAATTTAAATACCCCGCGCCGTCCTACTCTCACCTATGTGAGTGGCGCATCAGCGAAGAATGATGGTAACAACCACAATAGAGTTAGAGCCGTCCACCAACAACCTTCCTTATAAAAGGAATGAAGTTCCCCGTACAATACCATGTCGTAACACCAACCACAGGAATCAACTTTGCCGTTCGTCAGATTAGCAAGTGGTCCATCCCAAGATAAATGAAAAAATTATCGAAGTAGTTGGAAAAAATTACTACACGCACAAAACTATCGACAGCAGAGGCCGATTAAAAATTACAGCCAAAGAAGTTGAGACAAATAGAAAGATCATGTGTAAACTCGGCGACGAAAGTGCCTCCTTTCATACATACCAGGTTAAATGACAACGAGCGTGCAGAGTCCATATTCAATCTGTTCATTCCTCTACTGATTTCAGGGAAATTAAAAATGCGATTGTGAACTTCGGATGCCAGATGCTAAATGAAACAAATATAATACGTGGGAAAACCGCAGGGTCTTTAGCATTACTCTTTGTTAGGTAGTTAACGCGTTGCATGGTTGCCACGCAGCCGTGCACTAGCTATTGTTCGCGGCCAAGTTGGTGTGCGATGATGCGCATTGTGGCAGTGTTGCCGCGCTACACTCTTTTATCCCTTTTCCTTTTTTGTTTTCTTGTATCTCACCGGCGGACGCTAGCCACGTCGTGCGTTTGACCGTCAGTCTAGCCATGCGCTTCATAAGGTGAACATCGATTGTGAAACCTCAGTAATAAAGACATTTTTGTCACACTCAAATAATGTGTGCACAGTATACACATGTTGAGATAATCACAAATATCCTAACATAAAAATGGTCCTTCGAGCTGGATATTTACAAACAAGAACACCACAGTGAACTTGTGTTAATATCCATTTACAAACGCATGGCGACCCGCGGATTTACAAGCAAGAACACCACACTGAACTTGTGTTAACATCCAGTTACAAACGCATGGCGACCCGCGGACATACAAGCAAACGCACCACAGTGAACTTGTATTAACAGTCAAGAACGCATTCTGACCGAATCACAAGTAAAATCACCACAGTGAACTTGTGTGGACATTCATTGCAAAGGTTCTCTGATACGTCGTAATTTTCAACGCTGTTCAGTGACAATTGTAACAAGTGCATTCTGCAAACATACAAGAAACTCTCTACTCGATCACCTACACGGAAGAGACGCAGGACACGGAGAGAATTTCGAGAGTTCGAGTTGTCATCATCTTCATACGCATACATCCGAGGAGGATCTACAGAGACGTCTTCGCCAAGTGCCGATCCAGTATTCCTCATATTTCTCTCGTTACGTATTTTTCCTTTCTTTTCTTTCTTTTACTTCGTCCTCGATTGAGTCGATATTGCAACATGGCTGAACCCGATCAACCGAATCTTTAGCAATTAACAGCAAGATGCGGTCAAGCCAAAGCTGTATGCACAAGGGCTAAATCATATATTGAATCCATTAACATTCGCGGAGCATCATTGGTCGAGATAAGGTTGCGAAAGTCAAAATTTGAACGATGTTGGGATAGTTTTTCTGAAGCTCAAGATCAAATAGAGATGTTGCTAGACTCAGAAGAACATGTGAGCAATCATGAAAGGGAAAGGATCGACTTTGAAGAGCAATATTTTCACGTCGTGGGAAATTTCGAAGAAATCATAGTCCAGCTAGACGAGACAGTATCATTTCCAGCGCACACGCAAGTTCGATTACCGAGAATTGATTTACCGAAATTCAGCGGCGCATATGACGAATGGTTTCCATTTTATGATACTTTCAATTCATTGATCCATTCAAATTCGAGATTACAGAATGTCGAGAAGTTTCAGTATTTGCAGTCCTCATTAGAAAACGACGCAGCAATATTAATCAGGTGTCTAGAAATTTCCGATGCAAACTATACAGAAGCATGGAATATGCTAAAGGAGCGGTATGATAACAAATGCGTCATCACACAAAGGCATATAAAGGCAATGTTCGAGTTACCCGCATTACAAAGGGAAAATTGTGCAGGTTTACGGCAATTGATTGATGGAATTTTGAAGCACTTACTCGCATTAAAGGCCCTTGGTCGAAAGACAAAGGACTGGGACGACATAATAATATGTATGCTAACAAACAAATTGCACAGCGTAACAAGAAAGGCATGGGAAATAAGCGTCCCTGGTACGGATATGCCTACAATTACTAGATTTCTTATCGCAGCGCTGCCAAGTGTTAGAAACCATTTCTAAAGAAGCAACCGAAACACGTGCTTCTAACAAATTCATACAAAGTAAACGTGCCGTTTCCAATGTATCAGTCAAGGGCAAGGTCCTTTGTCCTTCGTGTAAGGGAAATCACCATTTATATCAGTGTGGTCCATTTCTAAATTTATCCATTGAAGACAGGATAAGGAGGACCACTGAACTCAATTTATGCCTGAACTGTTTACGCACAACGGCCCATCGTTCCAACGCATGTGAGTGGGGCCGTCGTAAGAAATGCGGCAAAAGGCATAGCACGCTGCTGCATAAAACGCAGCCGGCACTGTACGAAGGTGTCGAGAGGCACAACAATGGGCCGGCGTCGTCAGCTGAACAGGCCATCGCTGTTATTCGGCAAGCTTTTATCTCTGCCAGAGGTGATACATTGTTGTCCACCGCTGTGGTATGTGCAAAGGATCAGCATGGTAACGAGCACGAGTGTGGTGCATTCTTGGACCCGGGGTCACAATCAAATTTCTTGACCGATGAAATGGCAAGGAAACTCGCATTACACACGCGTCCCGCAGACGTACCAGTTCTTGGGTTTCATCAGGCCCCCACACAAATTAGTCGCGAAGTGGAAATAGAGGTCAAATCACGCATAAACAATTACAAAACGAAATTGGATTGCCTAATCGTCGACAACATCACAGCCAATATTCCATTAGTTTCATTTAACCGTAATGCAATAAAGGTCCCGGCAAACATAAAGTTGGCAGATCCAAATTTTCATGTCTCAAAAAAAATAGATCTTTTAATCGGGATAGACGCGTTCTGGCGATTGCTTTGTATAGGTCAAATTAGACTCGATGATACCCAGCCACTATTCCAAAAAACACATTTGGGGTGGATTCTGGCAGCAGATTTTTCCCCTTCATTATCAACAAATCAAGCAAGATGTTGCAACCTTTCAATGAGAAACAATCTTGATGCTATCTTAACACGATTTTGGGAATTGGAGCAGGGATCACTCAAGAGTAAAATGTCACCTGAAGAAAGGCAATGCGACGAACACTATCAGCGCACCTTTCAACGCACTCCTGACGGTAGATTTATGGTTATCCTACCGGTGAAGGAAAGAATGCTGGACCAGATAGGGAACTCTAAAGAAATAGCTACGCGCAGGTTTTACGCTCTGGAAAGCCGATTGGAAAAAGATCTGACGCTCAAAACGGAATATTTAAGGTTCATGCAGGATAATGAGAAATTAGGCCATATGCGTTTAATTAATACACCAGATAACGATCTCAGTACCAAATATTATCTTCCACATCACGCCATTATAAAAGAGAATAGTTTAACAACAAGGCTCAGAGTAGTTTTTGATGCATCCTGCAAAACAAGCACGGGTGTTTCTCTAAACGACGCATTAACGGTGGGACCCTCATTACAGCAGGATTTATTTTCAATTTTAGTTAGGTTCAGAGCACATCGGTACGTACTCACGGCGGACATTGCAAAGATGTACCGTCAAGTTATGCTTCACTCATCACACACACCTCTTCAGAGAATTTTGTGGCGTGAGTCTTCTCAAGACCAACTCCAAACATATGAGCTGCTCACAGTAACGTACGGTACCGCATCAGTGGCATTTTTAGCAACCAGGACACTGCAACAGCTAGCCTCCTTGGAAAGGGAAAGGTACGCTCTCGGATCCGCGATAACACTCCGCGATTTTTATGTGAACGACCTGCTCACAGGCTCCAATTCATTAGATGAAGCAAAGATGATTCGCGAACAAGTCATAGGGCTCCTAAAATTAGGAGGCTTCAAACTGCGAAAATGGTTGCCAAAAGAACCTGAGTTACTGCACGATTTAGCGGCTAATTCCGAGGATCACGCGGTATTGCAACTGGACAAGGGAGAATTCACCTCCACTTTAGGCATTAAATGGAATGCGCTGCAGGATCAATTCCAATATGAGGCTACAAATATTTGCAGTACAGGGAAACGCGTTACCAAGCGATCCATATTATCAACTATTTCCAAAGTTTTCGACCCGTTAGGAATATTGGGACCAATCATGCTATCCGCAAAATTAATCATGCAGCGTTTATGGGTTCTCAAGGTACATTGGGATGAGATGCTGCCCATGGAGCTTCACACCGCGCGGAAGAACCTAGAATTGGAGTGGCCACAGCTAGGAGCCATTACCATTCTACTCATGGTCACAGGCTTGGGGCCTGTTTACATCCAAGTGCACGGATTTTCCGACGCAAGCCAAAACGGTTACGGCGCGTGTATATATATTAGATCTACAAACAAAAACGGGATGCATATCGTCAAATTGCTATGCTCAAAGTCGCGCGTTGCTCCGTTGCGAAACATCTCCTTACCCAGGCTTGAATTATGTGGGGCATTGTTGCTCGCGAAACTGACCGAGAAAGGTCTTAAGGGCACTACCTTTTGACCGTAAAAATATCTATTTTTGGACAGATTCAGGCATCGTTTTAAGTTGGATACGCTCTTCGAGCAGACGTTGGGTAACGTTTGTTGCAAACAGAGTGGGCGCAATCCAGAAGTTATCAGGAACTCCAAAATGGCAGCACATAAGTGGGAAGGAGAATCCCGCAGATCTCATATCCCGCGGTGCAAGCTCATCAACATTAAAACAGTCCCAGCTATGGTGGCATGGCCCAACTTGGCTACGGAGTGACACATCATCCTGGCCAAAGCAAGCAGCGCACGCCACATCTCAAGATCTACCTGATCAGCGTGCAACGAACATTGCAGCAACAATCACTACGCCCTCACTATTTTACATTCGTTTCTCCTAATTTCGGAAGCTGATAAGAGTGATAGCTTACTGCAAGCGGTTTGCTCAAAATAGTCGTGAAAGGCTCAAACGATCATCAGCATGTTTAACACGTCAAGAGTTGGACGGGTCTACGACTGCCATAATACAAATCCTTCAGAGAGAGGCTTTCTTAGCAGAGATAAAATCCTTACTTAGAGGGAAAACGTGACCCAAGGGAAATGGCTTGCTAGGTCTCAATCCCTTTATAGAAGCAGGCATCATTCGAGTAGGCGGTAGACTCCGAAATTCCGCACTACCGTTTCATTCTAAACATCCAGCAATATTACCGGCGAAACATCACGTAACAGAACTGATTATTGAACACTTTCATAAAAAACAGCTCCACGCGGGAACACAGGGCACGCTCGCTGCCGTTCGTGAACATTATTGGCCACTCGCGGCGCGACACACTGTACGGAAGGTCATAAGACGATGCATAATATGTTTCAAGACATCACCTCAGCCATCGCAACAGATCATGGGAAACTTGCCGGCTCACAGAACAACCCCCAGTCGACCGTTTTTAGTCGTGGGAGTGGATTATTGTGGACCGTTTCTTGTTCGTGAAGGAGCGGGAAGAAATGCCAGAAGATACAAATCGTACGCCATCATTTTTGTTTGTATGAGCACTAAGGCAATTCACATTGAGCTGGTTTTGGATATAACCACAGAGGCCTATCTAGCAGCTTTTAAAAGATTTACTTCCCGTCGCGGTCGACCATCCGAAGTACATTCCGACAACGGTACCACGTTTGTTGGAGCGAACAATGAGTTGAAGGAGCTGCATGAAATGTTTAAGAACGAAGAGCGTTACAGTAAAATAAGTACAGCGCTAGGAGCTGAAGGCATCTCATTGCAGTTCATTCCTCCGCGCGCCCCACATTTTGGAGGAATTTGGGAGGCGGCCGTAAAGGCAACAAAATATCATTTGACTCGTACAGCTGGACAGGCTTCTCTAAGTTACATTGAATTGTACACCTTATTGACTCAAATAGAGGCCGTGTTAAATTCCCAACCGCTCACTCCCCTATCTAATGATCCTAACGATTTTTCCTTCATTAGTCCCGCTCATTTCCTGATCGGCGCCACCCTAACGTCGGCACCCGAACCTGATTTAACTGGCACAAAACAAAATCTATTATCTAAATGGCAATATATAGAACAGATATGACAGCATTTCTGGCTTCGATGGGTGAAGGAATACCTGCACCTGTGCCAGCAACGTACGATGTGGGAGGACAACCGAGGCCCTCAGCTGACCATCGGCGATCTGGTGACCATTCATGAGGACAACGCACCTCCCCAGCACTGGAGCATGGGCCGTATCGAGGCGATTCACCCCGGAAGGGACGGAGTGGTGCGAGCGGCAACCGTGCGGACCAACAAGGGTTCCTTCAAACGGCCTGCAGCCAAGCTCTACGTGTTACCAGTGCAAAATTAAGAACTCATCTAGGACTAGTACTTATTTTCATTGTGTTCGGTGCTAAACTTAGTTATTCCAAATGTATATGTGCATAGTTGTGTGTTTACTCCTTCATTTGTAAGCGATGCGCGCTTGTTTTGAGTCATGCGCGAATCGAACTAATAGTGCTATCACTCATTGTATGCACGCGAGTGTGGCATCAGATATTTATTGAAATCGTTGTACCTGTCATCGTAGCAGTTATAGTCTGTTATCATCACCGCCTCCCTTCAGTTGATTTGCTTATTGAAAACTTTCGTTTGTCAAGGCGGGCGGTATGTTAGGTAGTTAACGCGTTGCATGGTTGCCACGCAGCCGTGCACTAGCTATTATTCGCAGCCAAGTTGGGGTTCGATGATGCGCATTGTGGGAGTGTTGCCGCGCTACACATTTTTATCTCTTTTCCTTTTTTGTTTTCTTTTATCTCACCGGCGGACGCTAGCCACGTCGTGCGTTTGACCGTCAGTCTAGCCATGCGCTTCATAAGGTGAACATCGATTGTGAAACCTCAGCAATAAAGACGTTTTTATCACACTCAAATAATGCGTGCACAGTATACACATGTTGAGATAATCCCAAATATCCTAACACTCTTTGTAGGCCCAGAACCAAATCGAAGTAACAAAAACATTTATAAAATTGACCTACTCTGATACGCTAGAATTCAAGTCAAACCATTAAAAAAGAAAAAACAATTGTGCAGTGCATTAGGTGTCACAGATACGGACACACTAAAGCTTACTCTCCCAGAGAGCTCGGGTGCGTAAAATCTGACGGCGACAACAGCACCACTGCCTGCATCCAACATGGATATACCCTTGCCAAATGTGTCCTATGTACAGGTCATCACCTAGCCAGGTACAATGCGCGTCAAATTCATCAAGAAATTTTACAAAAAGTACAAATTGGGCAACACAAATCCACACTAGGTCAGACACAACACGGCCGACGAGAACGAAGATGGATAAAAACAGTATCTCGAAAATACTCCAGACAGTGCGTCGAAGAAGAGGTACCGCGCAGGCCATGCCGAAGCTAACAAGGTAAATACGAATATGCATATGGATTATCATTCCATCAACAACTCCGAAATAATGACAGTCCATGAGAGATACTTCGGCAAATTCAAAATCGTTCTACAACAGCAAAACCAACTGTTAAAAACAATGTTAATACTACTGACTACAGTATTAACCGAATTTGTAGATAAATTAATAACTTCTATTAAATCGCACTATGGGATGCTAACGATCTCCTGCAACATCATGCAAAAAATACAATTGAACATCTCGAATTGGCACGGTACAGAAAGGACAACCTATGGGCAACAAATGTCATAATCGAAGACTGGAAGTGCAGCCATTTAGTTCTATGAGCAACATATTGTCGCCCAAAACACTCAATTAACATGGAGAATTTTAGAATGTACTTTGACACGCTAGACCCTCAATTCATTACTGCAGGGGTACAATGCAACAATCCAATCTGGGGATCAGAACTGACAACATCTAAAAGCAAGGAACTACAGAAAGCAATAGTATAAAAGCACTACAATCAGCTGTCAACCGGCGAATCAACATACTGGCCAGACACAAGAAGAAAATTTCTGATTTGCCGGAGTTTTTCGCCAACAAGAGTAGTTCGACCGCCTATACGGATCTGGAATCAGGCCTAGATCTAACCTCTGACCAGACTTCAGTGATACAAAAATTAAGCAGTAGAATTTTCTGTATACCGAGATCACCGTATTTATATAATTAAAGAAAAGACACCGTATACCGACATCACCGTATTTATACAAGACACTAATACAACAACATCGCTAAAAAATGGAGAGGAATTTCAAGATGGCGCAGAATAGATAACCAAATTAAACAACCTCAGCGTGGGCAACTGCTCATATAGTAAAAAATAAAGAGATGAACAACAACTACCCAAGGTAAATAAAAAAGAAGGAACTTAAAAAAAATTACGAAGTGTATGGAAACAAATTGGAAACCTGACTGAAAGAACTAACTTTGACTAAGCTATTCGCAAACTGGAAAAGATCGTTTAGAACTTCAACAATGATACCCTCCATCATAAACTATTAAAATGTAACCAACACGGCTAGTTCCGAATACTCCCTGTGGAAGGTAACAGAACGACTAAACCAACCACAACAGCAGAAGCATCCAATAAAAAAAGCGGCCGGTAACTGGGTCAGAATTATTGTCGGAAAAGCAGAGGCACTTAGTAAACATCACGCCGAAGTATTCACGGCCATGGAATCTGTAATAAGTGATGAAGGAATCACGAACCAACTGGAATGTCCTCTACCTATGCTTCATCCTATGAATAACTTCTCCCGAGCAGAAGTTAAAATAACTATCGACTATAAAATCTACCCGAGGGAATAGCCTGAATACGGTGTAATAACCGGCAAAGTCCTAAAAAATTTACCCAAAAAAGCGATGGTGTACATAACCACACTTTTCAATGATGTCATTCGCAGGTTTCATATACGAACCCAATGGAAATCTCCACATATCATTGTGATACAAAAACCTAGAAAGCCACTTATTGAAATTGCATCATACAGTCGGATAAGCTTACTGCATATTATATCCGAGCTATTGGAAAAATTAGTACTAACAAAGCTACAGACTCCAACAAATGACGCAGAGCTCCTTCCTAATCCCCAATTTGGCGTTAAAAGCAGATTCTCAACAATAGAGTTAATTAACGAAGTCTACAACATTATCTCAAACCCCTGGAAGGAAAAAAGTAGTGCTCTGCCGTCTTCTTGGACATACAACAAGCGTTTGATAAAGTCTGACACTTAGGGCTATTATAAAAAATTAAAAAGCGTTCGTCCCAGTACTTTCTACTCTTTAAATCGTACCTAAGAAATAGGCAGTTCCAAGTGCGACATGGACAAGAACTTTTACTCAATTAAGTCTGGAGTACCGCAAGAAAGCGTACTTGGATCGGTCTTGTACATGCTTTATAAAGCTAATCTCCCCATGGGGACACACAACACTACAGCAACGTTTTCAGATAACACAGCAATACTAACAGTACATCATAACCCTGAAACACCATTAGAAATACTTCAACGAGCAATGATAGGTATACATGCATGGATGCGCAACAGCCGCATAAAGGCAAGTGAAACAAAATTCGCACCTATAACCTTCATCATGCGAAAGGGAAACTGCCCAATAATCAAGCTGCGTGACCAACGTCCACCAAGTGTCAACGATGCCAAATACCTTGGAATGCATACAAAGAGGAGCCAAACCTGGACTGAGCATATAAAGACTAAGAGGAAACAACTAAATCTTGAACTACAGAAGATCTGTTGGCTTACTGGCAGTATTATCTACCAACAACATCTCCCTCGTACGTGACGGACAAGACGATTCTCAGAGACACTGAGGCAGCAACAATTAAAAAAGAAATTGAAAGATTAATTGGAAAACACAAAAAGAGACGCGATTCGTCCCAATATACTAGCAACGAATCTGGTAAATAATATTGAGTTAAAGAAAAAAATGAATATATTCAAACCTCTAAACCTGCACAAACGTTTTCAATTTACGTACTGAAATTATTATCAGTGATAACGACAACGGTGGGTGTCTACTCTGAATCATCGGCTTTTACAAATCACAAAATTATTTATTGTTAACTAAGATAACAAATTGTAATTGAGCACATAAAACAAAATTGGAACTTTGGAAAGGTTATTCACATTAACCATATGAATATTGAGGTATTCATATTCTCCATTTCAATTTAAGTAAATCAGCTATTTGTAATGGGTTATCGAAGTTGATTCGTCGAAGGAAAATAGCAGAGCCCATATATAGATTGCAATTGCAAGGCGTCATTCGGACTTTCTTGCGTATCTACAGCATACTACAGTGACTGATTGAATCTGCTAGAGGCATTTACTATGTCGACTAGTACCCGTATTGTGCGCACTGCACCAACGGTTTACCATTGGATTACCTTGTCAGTTATTCCTAGGTTACGTTCATTTTCGCATACCACCATAGGGCTATGGCTTAAAGAAATACTTGGATGTATGCAAGTCATCACAAACCGTAGTTTGCTCATCAATTACATTACTATCAAATCAGTAATGCTTTAACGAATAGAATGTTTTTCCCTGACCAAGTCCCCAGCGCCTCTACGAGCAAAGGGAAGGATACCCGACGATACCACAAGAAATACCGACCACACTCGCCTGAACCTCTAGGAGGCCACTCTAGTGTGACAGTACCATCCATCAGCACACGTGGAGGTATTGGAAATGATATTTGGCGTATGGCCGGAAGTGGCTGAACACATCAATGCTGTAGGAATTGTCTTATACTGTTGTGATGGCACCAAAGTGAGATTCTTCAAAGAAAACACAAAATCTAATTAGCTTATAAATTTACTTATTCCCCTTCAAAGTAGTCCGTATTCGAGACGATACAATTCTGCCAACATTTTTTCCAATCTCCAGCACAACAGTTAACTTTAATTTCCGGAATAGTCTTCAACGCGCTAGGCGATTTTTGTTGTATCACTTCAAAGGAATCAAAACGGGGAACCCGAAGCGGTTTTTTAAGCCGTTAGAAAAGGAAGAAGCCCCGCGGACCTAAATACGATGAATACGGTGTTTGAAGAACGATATGGATCGAATTTTTGGTTACATAATCACGAATAACCAATGCAGTGTGTGACGGCGCATTATCGTGGAGTGAAAACCATGGGTTGCCTCGCTACATTTCCGGCCTCCTTTTGCGAATAGCTTCACGCAGCCGACGCAATAATGTTAAAATAATATTTCTTGTTAACAGATTTGCCCAGCGAAAGGAATTCATAATGCATGACACTACGATAATCGAAGAAAAATGTTAATATTATAGTTAAGTTTGTGCGAATTTAGAACATTTTTCTGGTTTTAGCCCACCTTTGGTACGATATATGTTTGATTGGTCCGTTGTTTCCAGACAGTAAGCGTAGATCCATGTCTCATTACGTGTAGTAATGCATCGCATGACCGGTTAGTATTCGGAAATCATGTCTTCACGGTTGTTATCACGCCGCTCTGATTCGAACAAATTTAGTGTTTTTGGAACCAAACCAGCAGGAATTCGTCTGAAACCCAATTTGTATCTCAAGATCGATTGAATCGACCTGATTGATATTCCGGTCAGGTCGTCAAATTTTCTAATCATCAATCGTCAATTTTTGAGGACCAGATATTCTATTTCCTTCACGTACTTTTCATCGGTTGACGTCAAACGTGACCAGGACGTTTATCATATTGGACGCGTTTTCTGCCTCCTTTGAATAATTTGTACAAATTAAAGACAGTTTCTTTGCACACTGTATTATCTCCAAAACCCCTTCCTAACATTTCCAACGCGTAGGCAGCCGAAATTCCATTTTAATAGCAAAACTTGATACAAATTCACTGCTGAATTATTGTGGTTCCTACTGAAAATCCCCGAAAGTACTTCGCCAGGTTTTAATAAACATGCGTATCTCAACAACTACTAAGGATATTGACATGAAATTGGTTACAGATGTTACTTACAGTGCTACCAACCTATGAAAAAAATTAACTTGTTTGGATAAGTTTGCGCGATTTAAATGGAAAAGTCTTAGTATGTTTTGATCACAGAAGTATAATGACATAGTATACGTGCAAAATCTATAAGCATGCCGCTTTCGCATGCAGTCTACTTCTCATAGGTCATTGAACAATGTACCCTAAATGTGCAGGGTATTATCATGATATCCACTGAAACGCCACATTCAAAAGTCTCTGCACTTTGGTACAATCCGCAGCAACTGATTCGTGTTCCATACTTACAAAATTCTCCAAAGTATTCAGTTCTCCTGTACTATTGTTGTGGACCCCGTAGTGGACATTCAACATTTTTTGTTCGATTTACTGAGTGTAAAACGGGACACAATATTCTTAGGGTACGTTCGATCCAAAGTGGTACAAGAGACGGCAATTATGCTACTCATGTGCGGCATTTTGACACCTAGGTATCGTCCGCTTACTATCTAGTCTGGTAGGGATCACAGGATGCAGCGATTTCACAACCCACTTCAGACAATTTGCTCTCCTCGAATTCCGCAATGCCTTCATATACACCTTTATCAGGTGTTCGGTTCGGGTACCATGAGTCTGGCACTACCGTAATGGGGGCCTACAACGTTCCGCAAAACTGTGGGGCTCTAAGAGCTAGTGGGGTCCCCCTACGTTCTGATCAACCTGCGTTATTGCGTAAGGATGGGCGCCCGAATCCAACGAAGAATTGCTCGAGTCGCCGCCTGCTCATGGCTAGGTGCGTACCAGGAGAAGTGTTCTGCCGAATTTTACGTTACAGAAGGCAAAGAATGAGTTGCAAACTAACTTGATCTACCGCGTCCTAATAATGAGAGCTACAATTTCTTGAATCTGCGGTCACATTTTATTGTCGGCGACACCATACTTCTCGTCGCTCCGCGCAGTGGGAATTTTCATTGGAAATAGAAGTCCGCTCAGAAACTCCTGCTTTCACTGATGAGCATCGATATAAAAATCGTGGGATATTGTCGATCTGTCGTCCCCAAATAATAAAGGTAGAAGGATGTCGCGTTGCGATTTCTCGTTGGATTCTCTCCCTCGCAGCCTGTCTCTCAAGATGTTACATTTATTGCCTTGAATACGAATATGTGAGCGCAACATAGTTCCACTTCGTAGCTGGCCAAGTGCGGTCAGTATTTTCTGATGTCCACAGTTCTTCAGGTATTAGACAACTTGGTAAGAGAATTTCGCAGCATACACATGCAAACAAGTGGCATGATGGAATTTGTAAGAAATACAACAATCGTATGTAAAACGACGACTGACTTGTAAATTGGGTATGGAACAAATTAATACTCCGTTAATCCGTATTGATCGGTACTGGAATTTCTCGGAATAGAGTACTTGTAACAAACCATTGGCCTGTTCATGAAGAAGATTTTTAATAGATCGTTTAAGGGAGTTGCGTGTGTGAATAATTCCCAATGGGTAAACTCGACGCTAATTTATTTCAATCTTCCGAAACTCCGTTTCAATTGCATGCGTGCAATGCCTGATCTAATGAAACTAATTGTCTTCATACCACACGGATTTTTTCCATTCATTTAGGACCTCCACTAGGCCCAGGTATGGTAAAATGACTGAACGTTAGATGGACAGTGACAACGGACCATTGTGTCGTATGCACAACACTTTCTCGACGGTACGGATGTATTGCTGCATGATATATGCCGATGCATTTACAGCGCGGCTGGTGGTAATTGTAGTCAAAAAATGAATTATTCCCTTCAGTTTACATTATGTTATTTTTTCACGATGTTCTCTAACTTGTTACTTTATTCTCTCCGAACGGGGATGTCCAGTCACAGACGTACCTCTTAACAGCAAACACTAGTCTTCACATAGGGAGATCGCGGATGAGGGCACTATACGTTGCGTACGTCTGATGGCGGACCCAAGTTGCAGTCAAAGGCGAATCCACGCGTGAATTAGCAACTACTGTAGGTACGCTCTTACGATATTGTATGATAAGTTTGAATGAAATACCACCACTATAGTGGTATTTTCAAGAATTAGGGTACCAGTATTGATTCCTAATAAGGAGATCGATGTTTGTCATGATAATGTCAGTAAATAGTAAATAATAAGGCCGCCAGGTTGCGATTCAGTACAACCTGCATGCAGAGTATGTCTGTTTATATCGTCAAAAAGGTGATAAGTGAGAGAGCTGTTGTAATACTGAATTGGGTTTTGAAATAACGGACCAGTACATCTGTTATAATCGATTCATCGTTGTAGAACGTTTTCGGTAATAACTGATTATCACATCATTCGCATATTGATAAGCCATATATGTCATCAGTTTCATATGTCAGTTCGTATACAGGGTGGGTCGCCAAAATCCGGACAAATCAAACATTGTTTTGGAACATAATTTTTATTGCAATAATAGAAAAGTAAACAATTTTTTTTGTTACTGTATTGTTTGTTGGGTCATAAAGAAAACGTTCATTCAATATAACCCCCCTCTGCTTCAATGACCGCCTCCATTCTCGGTCTGAATCTGTAGCAGGCCCGTTTTAACGAGCCTCGGTTCATATCGGCGAATGCTGCTTCAATAGCGGCTCTTAATGATAAGACGTTGGGATGTCTGGACTTGTTGGTGACCCTTTCAATCACGCTCCATACATAATAGTCCGAAGGATTTAAATCTGGGTTCTTGGGAGGCCAAAATTCTTTAGACCAAAACATGTCGACGCTGTCCGATAACCAATTTTGCACTAAATGACTTGTGTGCGCGGGCGCACCGTTTTGTTGGAACATATACGGCTTTCCAGATGATACAGTTTCCATCCACGGCTTCACCACATTTATCAAGACGTTCAAATATACTTTTTTTGTGAAATTTTCCCCTTTACTGAAGAAATGCGGTGGCATGACATTACCCTCACTCGACACGACACTTAGCACGTGAACGTTTGCCGGAAATTTCGTTCTGGAAATAATGGGGACATCTTTTGGATCGTGGGTGAGCCAGCGATCATTCCTCTGATTGATTTTCGCATCAACAGAAAAATTTTTTCGTCGGAAAAAAATCTGAGGCGTCCGGCAGCCTTGTTTCCTAAGGAACACAAAAGCAGGTTACAGCATTCAACTCGCTTTGACGTGGCAGCTTCGGAAAGCATCTGTCTCACTTTTATCGCCTAAGACTTGTAACGGAGGTCCACCTCGACGATTCAACGCCGAGTTTTTTCGCTTACACCGACAATCGACGACAATTTTCGGATCGACTGCCCTAGATCCTTAACACTAGATTGCCCGAGATTTCTTGTATACCTATATTGCCCAAAAAGAGTCAAAATGACTGCATTGTGAAAAAATAACAAATATGTAAAGAAATTTGTTTAAAATTAATTTTTAATATTTTTTATGTTATTTACAGTTATATAACAGGTTATTAGTAAATATTAACTGTACATATTGACTGTTTTCAATGAACTTAACCCATATTTCCGAAAGCAAGGCAAATTTATTTGATTGTAGGCGCCTAATGCATTCGGTTCTTTTGTCAAAATGAATAAATCGTAAGATTTGCTTGAACTTTTCTCTGGCCATAGTTTTTCTAAAAGATTCGGGACCCCACTTCGCTGACTATAAATAACTCAATTTAAAATTTGTTGCCTCGTAAGCTCCACGAGCATATAGAATCCCAATAAATGCACGTATTTCCGGTAATGATATTGTCCAACCGTTCCGCAAAATTCGGCGACATTCTTCTGTGCACTTTCTTATATGTTTGATAATATAGTTATCTATTGTCGGCGATAATGCACTGATAAGATTATCTGCCACAATGTTCCTTTTTGCGTAGCCTGTTGGCCCTTTCACACTCTTGAAAATACAAGCAGATGGTATCCTTCCAGGAATACCACCTTCGTCAATTTTTGTCCACACAGTACCATCAGCAGCTGTTTCGACCTCCTGAAACATATTTTCAGTTTCTTCATCAGAATCTGAACTAGTTAGCACCCTACACCTTTTCCTGGGAATATTGATGACACTTTCATTTTCATCATTGGTGATCGACTCTTCATCACTATCTTCAGCGTCAGATGTTTCACTTTGAATATAATCCGCTTCATCTTCAGATGATAGTTCCGAATTTGTTGCATTTGATTCTATATCGGAGCACTCTTCACTTATGTTCGTTAGCTTTTCCAAGAAATCATTTCTGTTCGACATTTTTTTCATAAAGTTAGGGCGCAAAAGAAATAAAATAAACAACTTGTTAGAACAACACTTTATAAAGATTCGAATAACTAGTACTACTTTAGCTTATTGAGCAACTGACACTTATCAAGTATACGCCCAAATCGACAATTTATCATGCATCATATTTCAATACAAAGCCGGGCAGGTCATATAAGAAATTTACTCAATTCAATAAATAAAAATCTTTTGATTATTTAAAATTTACCAAGCAGTCAAAATGACTGCTTCTGGGCAATATTGGTATAACACATATATATATACGGAAATAAAGGAGGGCGGAAGTAACTACAATTATTCATAAACCCATTTATATGTTATAGAAAAAGTCACCAAATTCTAAGAAATTGTGTCATCAATTTCATAATTGTTTTTCTAATTGAAATTAAAAAACAGTCAAAATGACTGCCTTGGGCAATCTAGTGTTAAAAATGAACTTCTGAGCCCGTTGAATTATTTCGGGTGTCTTAACAACGCGCTCCCTCGAGTCACTTTTCCTGGCCGGTGTTGCAAAACCTTCGCTTGACTTCTCAGACTCGTTATATCTCGCGACATCATACATATCTTGGGTATTCGAAAAATCGAATAATTTCTGTCGCTGAGCGCCCAGGGCGAATACTTTCGATAATCGCGGCTCTTCGATTATACTCTGCACTTTGGTTTAACATAGTTACAGTTTGGAGGTTATGAATGTTTATTACTTGCTTCAAATTATTTGGTTGCCAATAGCAACATATCCAAGTGGTATAGAACGGCGAGAAATTTAAATAGAATTTTGTCCGGATTTTGGCGAAGCACGTTGTATATATTCGGGTAGATAGGAACACATACTCTCAATACGATTATTCATATTAAAATGGGAATTTGGCGTTTTGTCGGTGAAGTGTGAAGAAGCAAGAGCATTGTGTCTTTTGTGTAACATTGGTATTAATTTTGTTCAATATTAGTCATTGTGGTGTCATGAGTATATATTTCCCCATATTCAGTTAAATATCATCATATGCAATTGTCATATTAATTTTATTTACCTCGATTTATGACTCGTAAGATTTACAAGTATGTTCAAGTTATTTCGCTTTTTGAGTTTATCGTAAATAGTTCAGCTTATCTTAGACCCACAAGAGGACACTAATGTTCTGATCAACTGGTGGTATGGTAAATCCGCTAACATGGAGTCGTATAAATATACACACAGAACATCGACGAAAATCTTGTAAATTCTCTTGCATTAGATACTACATATTCCTCGATATGCGAAAATGTTATTAATTTTTTTTTATGCATCTGCCCTGAAAACTTCCAGAATGACCAGGGTGAGATGTAAATTGGAACTCCACGAAATATTTCGGGGCCAAAAATTTGTTTACATGTAATACTGAATAATGATTGCGTTTCCAAAATGCTTTGTTGGTGATCGTATTTCGGTGTCATTTAACTTTTTAATTATTTCCAATATGTGAATGACCAATAGAAACACATTCTTCGTTTAAATTTGAGCTTCAAATTTTTTACGCTGTTCTATATGCTCCTTTGATGCAGTTTATATCGAATATCGGAACGACATTTGATGTACGAACTACGGTGATAAATTCGGACGCCCTCGTTTGTGTACAGCACAATATTTTTACACTGGAATGGTAGAAACAAACAACGTGCGCGAAACAATCTTGAAACATATGAAATGCGAATACGCTGTTTGATATAAGCGTATTTCACTCGGATACAAGACGGCAATATATTGACTTACGCTAATATATGGCTTCAACAACATTCTAAAAATTGATCGTCAGCACCTTTGTTTGTATCTCCTTCGGTATAATACGTGCCCAGGGAATTACGTAAATACAACGATCAAGGCAGCATTGGAACAAAACGAGGCTGCATATGTGTACAAATAAATGGAAAATTCTAATTTTTCATTTTTCTTTCAATAACCGCAACCTGCGTCACTTCGCGAAACAGAATTGTAACATTTACAAATTCTGGGAATATGCTAATTTGGTATATCTCTTGATCTCTACTAAAAGCTTTCATCTCAATTTCTGCAATAATTATCTCTCCTAGAAATGACGCACAATTGTATGGTAGGCAAACATTAGTATAAGTTTATTGGAAGAAGTTACATACCATATTAAATTGGCTGCATCTAAATTAAGCCTCCGAACATATGCTGATGTTTGGTCTACCAACATTATTGATGTGAGAGTGTATACTAACGTGTGTGGGGTAATGGGACTTCGAAACTTCGATTCCGCTCAGTTGTGTGCAATACACCGGTCGGTTAATATAAAAGATATCAGAATATACGAAAGAATATGTTTTTTGTTTTTCACAACATCAAACAGGAAATTCATCACTAATATTAAATACAAGAATTTCAACCCGTACGCAGCTGACGTATTGTGTCTATACGTGTTGCCGAATATGCATAAAAAAAATTCTCAGTCCAGGCCCCTTGTTCGCAGAACGAATGTATTCATTCGAGCGGTGACACTATTCGCCAGCCTCTAACCAATGAGAGTTCCACACACCAAAAATTTATAAAAACATGGTAGTTGCGTCCTCACATCCTTCTGATCTCCTCAGGCTGTCGGTGATCACCAGAGAACATAACATTTTGTTTCGTAATACTCCACCGTAACGAAAGGATATTGTGATTTTGAGACCTCGAAAAGAAAATTGAAGGAACAAAAAGGCTTAACGTTAAACACGAAACATACACTCCTTTTGGTGTTCAGAAAATAGTGTAAGCAAGTTTTCGGCCAACAAACGTGTTCTGTTCTCTCCTCGTTGGAAGCAGATCTGGTCAAGTCGATACTATTGAATAAATGCTAAAGTGAATGAGATGTAAACTACAGTCTTATAAAAGTTCCTTTTCCACATAACTGCCGCCACGATCAAGGAAAGTGACGGACTACAATTTTCGCAAACCCTTATGGTACCAACAAATTACATAACAGAGTAACGAATAACATGTCTACACCATGCATTAGCCATTTTTGGTAACAATACCATTTTTGTATCGAAAATGTTTTCGCTATGCACTTAAGATATGTTTCTATTTGTCACGTCCATTTAATAGGTACAAAAGCGTCATCATTACTTTGCTACAGAGCGAACAAGTAAAGTAATCCCCAATTTCACGGAAAAGTGTAAAATTGGACAAACGAAATCTTATCATCAACACTTATCGGCCGGCACAACATAAAACAATCCACCGCAGAATATGGACAACAGTGGACCCCAACCGACGTCAGAATTATATCACAGAAATAAAGCAATATCTAAAGTTACTACAATACATTCTAGCACAAGATTCACAAAAAAAAGGAATTTCCAATATATAATGGGAAGCAGGACATGTAAAATAAGAAAGTAAGGACAACTCAATGTGATACACTCCGTATTACCCCCAAACTCCTTCGACATTTACCGAGGGCACAAGCGAAGTCATCTGAACAAAATTACAGTAGGACGCGATTTGTCATGTGCACCACCAAACGTACTTGAAGCTACAATAGGATGCTGATAATACGACGTCATATAATTTAACTTAGATAACACCCAGACAGTGAGGACGTAACTAAAGGACGAAAAATAATTACCGTCTGAAAGGCTATTTATAATGCAGGACGTATCTGTCTTAAGTAGGCACAAAAGAGACAACTCAGCACATTCCCTTGGCCTGAAAGTTGTGCTCGCGGATTCTTAGAAATTGTTTTGCGGAAACCATTAACTGGAACCGAAATATTTTGTAGTCTAGAGAAGAGACTGTAAGAATAGAGACAGAATCGTTGAGTGTATGTGTACGGAATTTCATGGCCAGATACAGCTGATGAGTATATTTATCCACATACACAGTAGGACGCAGAAATAATGGCAATTTTTAAATTAAAAAAAAAGGACTAGTTGTTTTGGAAGTTCTGTTTCTTTTTGTTTAAACATACATCCCTTGCGCATTGATTCAGCGCTGGAAACGTTCAACCAATGCTTGTATAGATTTTTTTAGGTTATTTTTCGGAAACGCCACAATGACCCTCGTCACGGGGTTTTTGGACTTGTGTAACGTCGTCACAAATCGTTCCTGTCGTAGCCAAGTTCCGAGAACAGGAAATTAACACATGTTAGCAAATAAGAGGAATACAGAGGATGTTGAAGAACACACGCTTGTTTTTTCGCCAAAAATTCTTTAACAGCGACAGACCTGTCAGATGGTGCATTGTCGTGCAATAATAACCAACTTCTCGGCTCTTGATATTCGGGCCTCACACGAACGAATCTCGCCCACAAACGAATGAAACGAATTTCCGAAGTATAATTTCTTAAGAGTCATAAAAACAAATCAACATTGTCTTCTCTCGTGACTTCTGGAAACGCAATCTTTCGATTTCGTGAAGATGGAGACTTCCACGTAGCAATTTGACGTTTTGCTTGGGGATCCTACTTAAAGCACCAAGTCTCATCACCACTTACAACAGATTCCAGGAATGTGCGTTTTCGTCTAGCTGTTTTAATAAAGTCCTTACAATACTCGACACGAGCAGTTTCTTGTTCCTCAATTAAGGCGTGAGGAATAAATCCAACACAGACTTTTGTTTTGTTTAAAACTTTCGTCAAAACTTCGTGAGTCCTGTTTTTGGTCGTATTTAAAATCTCCGCTTTTTATCTCACAGTTGAATTTGAAATCGCAGTCATCATTTCACACAATTTTCTGCCAACTTATTGCGATTTTTGTTTTTTGGTTGGCCTGTCCGACCAATGGGGTCGTCTTCCAAAGCATCACATCCGGCCTGAAATCGCTTATACTACACGAACAAACGTGTACGGGATAAACAGTCAGTGCCATACATTTTTCGTCGGTCCAAATGTTTTTATAAAACGTTTACCGGATTTGAAGCAAAATTTTCTTATTAACTTTTTGCTCCATCGTATTTTTGTGACGAGGTGACAAAACGTATTCTGACTGTAACCGCTATATCCTAACAATCCGTCCATCGATAACAATGATCGCGGGCGCGTTCTGTGATGGTAACAGCTTTCAAGTTATGTATTGTTTTAAGAGATGAGGTTATTGATTTCCCGTAAATTTAAAAAGGTCCTCTTATTTTTCCGACACGCTCAGTATATTGCAGTATATTCCGTGTTTTACTCTATTGTGGTTCCATTTTTGTAACAACAAACCGTAGTATACTGGGAAAAATAATAGAGTCCGACTTTATAGTAACATTATTCATGTTTTTAATTCATTAACATTGCAAAATGTCTAACATTGTGTACTTGGTGTCTGCTGTAAATATTGTATCCTTAGTTCAAAACATTCGTGGTGTATTTGTGTTATCAATGTATAAATCGAGCAAAGTGACCACTACTGAATAACTAGGACCATATGTGTGTTCAAGCCAGATGCGTACAGCGTTATAAATATTAGCAGACGAATTGGGTAATATCTAAATTCATTTTCAACTAAATATCAGTATATCCCTTCCAGAGTCGTCCCGCATTTTGTCTCTCTAACAATACAGTATGATTTGGTCAGCGGCTCGGCAGAATGTGGTTTCCCTACTGTGACATTAACCGTGAATATTATATATTAATATACCAAATTATACTGAACCTAAAAGCGTATCCCTCAACAGGGTGTAATACCTGATGTTGTAGAAAAAGCCGTACTTATGGAAAATTGCTTCAATTAAAGGGATCGTGTCGACAACATTTCTAATGCAATGTCTTTTGCGATATCTATTTCGAAACCGGTCATACATGTTGAATATATAAATTAGGAATCCTAAACATTTATCAGTGAAATTTTTCAAACTATTTCCCACTAGAGATTCATCCCGTCTTCATTTCGTTTTCATTACGTTACAGTTGCTTGAGACATATATCAGCATATGCATCCATACGATGATATCAACCAAATACTCAATTTTCCACCTACTTCAATTTGTTTAATTCCTCTGCTGGGAGAGGCCGGGAGTTGAATTAGATATTCCAAACTTTCTGATTTCTAAGTAATTGTTCCAATTTACGGGGTATCTGCACCAGAAAATATACATTTTGTCGAATTTACTTCCAAAACAGCCGCCTGGATAAATCCCTTTTACGGCGCCCTACTGAACTCCCGATCAGAAAATGCTACCATACCTCCGGTGTTAAACTCTTTTCTAGTTTCCGTTTTTTTCTGAAGTTGATTAGTAACCCCGGATGCGCATCGCTGGAAACAGACTTTTCTTAACGGCATACAGCAATTCAAATTTAGTCACGTACTTAAAGCTTGATATTTACTGTAAAAACGCTCCGCGGAGCTGAACCGCCATTTTATCGTACCTTGTAAATATATTATTGTGCAACATCAATCAATTCTAAGGAAATTCGACTGAAAATTCGCAACTAGTCATCCAGTATATCGTGCGTGAAGTATTCCAGATTTAATTAAAAAAATATATACTAGGGCTTATATATCGGCGAACGTTACGCAAAATAGTGAACAATTACTTGGAGCACGCAAAACAAGATACACCGACGCAATTGTAAGCCATTATAAAGTTGAATGTAATTTACGAACAACATATGTAATAAAATTAACTTTGTCTGCCAGGGGTCTATATCCCGCGTAATAAATTGTGTCCCAAGCAAAATCTAGAAGAATCCTGTATCATGGCAAGGATTATAAATATGCTAAACACACACTTGGATACGCCCATTTAAACTGGAGGAATAATTTTGTCTGTCCCATCCTAATAGTTGCCTCACGGGACGAATATCGGAATATGGGATATATATGACATCGGTCGTATATGAAGTGAGTAAATTTCCCTGAGAAATTGGGTTGACGCATTACCCTACTTTGTAATGATGTCGCGCAAATGTGCCCAAATAACAAGGACAGTCCTTTGAAATTATTTCGCAATATTCGTAGAATCCTTTCCAGAATACCGTCAGCAAAGTGTACCTCGCCACATGAAATCCGTTTAGGGCAACATGAGCCAATGAATCAATTTGAATGCATCCTAGTCCTGGAATAATAATTATCAAATTCACCGTCTATAGAAGGCTATACTCTAGTTTTTCTTTCGCTTGTATTAAATGAGAGAAGTAACGCTAAGAAGAATCTTGTAACGCTATTAGCACTTATATACACGAATACATTCATACCGCGTCATACTCTAAATTTCTACAAATTAGTGTGTGTGTGTGTGTGTGTGTGTGTGTGTGTGTGTGTGTGTGTGTGTGTGTGTGTGTGTGTGTGTGTGTGTGTGTGATATAATAATAATAAACAGATTCTGTTCACAGCAGCAAAACCAAGGTTGAAACGCACTCCCTGTTATACGTTATCCAACCGCAAATTCATGTCAGCGGTACGGTTATGCCGCGTTGATTTGTGTTGCAGCAAATTTAGATTTCAATATTTATCGCACTGCTCTTCTTATTATACACAAATTTGCAAATATATACCAGTTTGCATAGCATATAAATATTCCCAAATTATAGTTCCTCTGCCTTCCCGCCTTAAAATATTATGTTAATTCCAACGAAATATGTTCTTTATGTCAATAAGCCTGTATCTAACCAATTATCTTTCTCGTATTAGTGAAAACCAACAGAAATTCTCGTCAGTGATAATTCAAATTTATTAAAGCAACTATTATTAACTAATTGTTAATGATTTATTAAGGGGGCACATACACCTGGAAGTTTTGAAAAAATGCATCTTTCGTTTTTTGTATATTTAAAAAGTACATGGTCTTGAGAATAGCTCTTGCAATTTTCAAAGTGATTCCTTAAAAATTGTCGGAGGTATAGCATTTGAAACGAGACAGGCCCAAGGGCGTTCGAAAACCCTTGGACGCTGGGTATGTGGAACTCGAGCTAAGGATGACCAGTGTGCCGGAGTATTCACATTTCTTTGGCTAGTAACATTTCTTTGGCAATAAGAATATTGTTGTACAAAATAATTTTTTGATAAAAATGGAGATGAAAAAGTGTTCCACAGAAGCTCATCGGTCAGGAAGTTTTATAAAAGATACTAAAAGAAAGAGATCACGTCCTCCCAACACACACGAAGCAGAAAAAGAGACAGTGAGTATCAGCGCTTTGTTGAGAAAATTAATAACAGCGAACGACGTATATGTTCCTGAAGAGCGAAGCATCGGATATCGCATTTTACATTTCATCATCATCATACCACTGTGTCTCAGCAATTTCTGAGCATGTGAAGTGCAAAGTGTGTAACTCTAAGGTAGGGTTTAAAACAGGGAGCACTCGAGGACTTGGTTTTCAAATTTTGATTGTGTTTCCCTTTTGCACCCCAATTTAAATTCTATCATGTCCATTTATTGGGCCAGCATATGAAATTAATGGACGCTTCATATTTGACATGCGCTTACTCGGTTTTGGTCTAAATGGAGCAAGACAATTTTGTGGGCCAATGGATCAGATTACTGACAATAATGTACACAATGAAAATTTCTACTGGACCAGATGTCCATCAATACGCCGGCGTTGAGGACGACGGCCGGGTCTACTTTGTCGAGCTTTGAGCACAGGAAGCCAAAAAATGTGCAAGAATATTACGCCAGAAAGTTAGCATCGAAACTTTTGATACCGCTATGTCTGGGGAAGGTTTACTGCATGGCCCCAGAGTGGATGACTCTGTGTAAGTTTAAAAAAAAAATGAATTTACGTTTTAATCAAATGTCGAGCTTTAAACGCGTTTCTCTCGAAATCTTGTTTTCAAAATGCGTACCAGACGTATCTCAGACACGGCTAAACCGATTTACTTCAAATTTGGAGTAATTCGTCTAATCGAAAAAAGGCAGTCTTCGTCGTTGAAGATTTTTTTTGGGCCCATACTTTTTTTATAGCCCAAAAGAGACCAATTTCTACCATAAAACATCGCTTTTTTTTACTTAAATGACCGCCATTTTCGCAAAAACCAATATTTTTAAAAGCGACCACCACGAAGGCTAGATAATTTTATATATTTTGAGAAAATTCAAGTCTGGTCTGTTTCCTATAAATCCTGTATGAGCAGCATCTGGTACAGCGGAACACCTTTCTTCAATATTGTCTTACGCCGAGGACAATACCTCCACCATTTCAAAAAAATTTATTTCAAATTTATTCTGATACATATTCTAATAATGTACTTTAAGGTAAAGAATGGTAGGACTAATTACACGCGTTACGTTTCACACAAAAAAATTAGTGAAATGCCTGTTTTGAACATCTTTAGGTGTGTGCGCCCCTTTAATTTCGCTCTTATCGGCGGAACCAAATTTTTCGAATGATTCAAGTACACGTTTTTTTATATAATAGTCCACGATTGAAGATATTTTACAAGTTTATAGAGACTGAAGTGTGTTTTGCCACAGGAATTCAAAAGCGGCCTTTTACA
Organism: Cryptocheilus praepositus; assembly: GCA_033815515.1. Lineage (NCBI taxonomy): Eukaryota > Metazoa > Arthropoda > Insecta > Hymenoptera > Pompilidae > Cryptocheilus > Cryptocheilus praepositus. The sequence continues at coordinate 161,362 of JAWWQZ010000225.1, read as the reverse complement.
AGTATCAAGTTAACATAACCCGTTCAAGGTAGTCAAATCCAAATGTTCTAAAGAATACTTAATTAATAGTTTCCTTTCATTTTTCTAGTGGTCTGCCTGAGATCATTCATTGTCTCAATTAATATTTCTCCGGACGATAGCACGTATTTGCAACCGAACGTTCAGGTACCCGTTTGGAATATCGTATATACGAGGGCAGTCCGATAAGTACTTAGCCTACGAAAAAAAAACGAAAATTTTGGAAAATTGACGATTTATTTTTCAACATAGTCTCCTTTTAACTGGATACACTTGATCCAGCGATGAAATCTGGGCATATCCTGCATGAAATATTGGGCATGAGAAAGCTTTCTGCTCGATGCGTGCCGCGTTTGCTCACTCCGGATAACAAGCGCATCCGTGAGACCACTTCAGAGCAGTGTTTGACACTGTTTAAGCGCAATCCGAAAGAGTTTCTACGCCGTTTTGTGACTGTCGACGAAACGTGGATCCACTGGTACACACCAGAGACCAAGGAACAGTCGAAACAGTGGACTGCGCCCGGCGAATGTGCTCCAAAGAAGGCGAAGACTGTCCTATCGGCCGGAAAGGTGATGGCCACCGTTTTTTGGGATTCACAAGGTGTGATCTACATAGACTACCCGGAGAAGGGCGAAACAGTCACAGGGCTGTACTATGCCGAATTATTGAGCCGATTCGACGCCGAATTAAGGAAAAAACGGCCCCATTTGGTGAAGAAAAAAGTGCTCTTTCATCACGATAACGCACCGGCTCACACCTCTGCCCAAACAACAGCCAAATTCGTTGAATTAGGCTACGAACAGCTGCCCCATCCACCGTATTCTCCAGATTTGGCCCCGTGTGACTTCTCTTTGTTCCCAAACTTGAGAAAGTCACTCGCTGGGCAGAAATTTGAGTCGAATGAGGAGGTTATCGCTGCCACGGAGGCCTACTTTGCAGATCTCTAGAAAACGTATTTTTCAGACGGGTTGAAGAAGTTGGAGCATCGCTGGATCAAGTGTATCGAGTTAAAAGGAGACTATGTTGAAAAATAAATCGTCAATTTTCCAAAATTTTCGTTCTTCTTTTGTAGGCTAAGTATTTATCGGACCGCCCACGTATGTATGTAAAGAGATGCTTAGAGGTACAAAGTCGCCACTACATACTTTATCGTGGCAAATTAATGGACTGCTCGTATAGGTTGACTTGGACTGTCCCTTATTTATTATGCATATATTCCCCCCGTTTGTTCCTTTTTCCATCATGTGCTATATTGACATGAGACCCCGAACCGAACACGAGCGGTTTGTCAATTTTCGGATGCATATGACATTCATTAATTTCATTGAATTATAAAAATCTAGGAATTAATCACTATTTTCGCGGATTCAACAAATTGCGACGGAGCATCATCAACTTTGTTTTGTAAACAAACAAATAATTTGGGGGAAATCTCGTAAAGTAGCGAAACTCCACATATACTTCTTAATGAGAAGTTTACAACGGACACGTACATGTAGGAACTGTTGAACTAACTCCCAGAATCGTATTGGTAAATAATATATTTAATAGAAAGTACAGGGAAGATACATGTAAATTATTGTCTGTATCGCTTGGTGGAGGGTCACTTAGTCACTGCCGGCTTTCGGCTCGTCACACTCTTTTCTCCCCTCCCGAGCGCCGCTTGACCTCCAACTCGCATCTTTTGTTTTCAATCAAACCCGCGGATTCGCAGGGACTCCTCGGAAACCGTCCCACACTCGGCCATACCTACACACACTCTTCGTCCTCCGAAGAGGTTACAATATATGCCTTCATATAATCCGCGGCCGTGGATGTAATGCGAGGTCCTTCGTCGCCACCTACTCTAATGACTTCGTAACGATTGTTTCTTTGAACTTTCGTTACCCGGTACGGTCCGAGAAATCGCGCTTCTAATTTAGAGCCTGGGTCGAACTGAGTCTTTCTAATAACGACGAGATCTCCTTCCGCGTACTTTGTCGCGGGTTTACACTTCTTATCATACACTCGTCGATTTTCCTCTTGAATTTTCTATAAATTTTCCTTCGCAATGTTTCTTAGATCGCTACGCTCGCTCTCGAACATCTCAATAGCTTCTTGCCTTATAATATCAAGGATTCTCGTATCGTCTACTTGTCGCATATTTGCCCCGAACATTAATTCAAATGGAGACATGCCTCCGTTGATAAGTACTGTTGATGCTACGCTACACGCGCTCCCCGTGACGATACCACTTATCCGGACTACTCATACATAACTTTGTCAAAACCGGAATAATTATCCTATTATTTCTTTCCACCTGTCCGTTTCCCCGCGGAACTCCTGTCGTAATGAGCACGTGTTCTATTTCTTCCTTATTACAATACTCCTTAAAATCTACGGATGTGAATGCGGCACCTCGGTCCGAAATTATGCGCGCAGGGTTACCAAAAGTCTTTTGGTGATTTATTAATTTATCCAACACCTCCTTCGTGTTAGTTGTCTTCGTCGGGTAATGTCAGACAAACTTCGAAAAGCTGTCTATAATAACAAAAGTGTACTTATACGCTTCACTTGTAAATGACATCGGTCCTAAATGGTCAATATGGCAGGTTGACAGCGGGCTGTCTCCCTTAGGAATCGGTATTAACTTTCCCTCGATCTTTCCCTTTTTCCGTTCGGCTAGGAGACATGGAACGCAACATTTAATAAACTTCTCTAGCCGGTCCGCCAAGTTCGGTATGTAATGTAATTCCCCTTTGATACGTTCGGTCATTTTCCTTACTCCAAAGTGTCCGTTTTCATGGATTTTCCTAATAACTTCGGTGTACATACTAGCTGGTAAAACTATGACTTTTCTATCTGCTACCTGTTTCATTAATATGTTATTGTCTATACTATAATCCTCATACGGTTCACTCTGCAACGCCTGTTTTATCGCTCGGATACGCTCATCTTCGTCATGTTTTTTTCGTAACATCGCTAATACGGTGTCTTCTATTGCTAGCACTGAATATCTGCTCAGAGCGTCCACGTGACGCATTTGTGAGCCTGGGCGGTGCTCAACCTCATAACCAAATTCCTCTAAAGTCAACGCCCACCTTGCTACTTTCGGTGACATTTCTTGTTTGTGCAATGTTTTACGTAGTGCATCGCAATCGGTAATTAATTTAAATTTTATTCCTAGCAAATAGACTCTAAACTTCTGTACGGCCCTGATGACGGCCAAAATCTCTAATTCGTACGAGTGGTAATTTTTTTCTGCGTTAGACGTTTTCCTACTCATAAAGTACACTGGATGAAAATGCTTCTTGTCGATACCTTTTTGTAATAGCATAGCGCCGTAACCTTCCTTGCTTGCGTCTGTATGTAGTTCCGTAACTGCTGTAGGATTATAAATTTGTAGTATAGGCTTATTAGTTAAGAATGATTTTAATGCTTGGAACGCTCGTACTTGCTCTGTATCGAAAGTAAATCTGACTCCGTCTTTTAACAAATCTGAAAAAGGGCGTGCAATTTTTGCGTAGTCACGGATAAATTTGCGGAAATACCCTGTGAGGCCTGAAAAGCTTTGAATCTGTTTCTTAGTCGTCGGATTCGGGAAGTGTCGTACCGCCTTAATCTTCGCTGGGGATGGATACATGTAACCACCTTCTATCTCGTGTCCCAAATAGTCTACTCCTTTGTGTAGAAATATCGACTTTCGCCAATTAATTTCTAATCCGTTTTCTTCGGCAACTTTCAACGTTTCGACTAGTCTTTTATATGCCTCTTCCTCGTCAAGGCCAGGTATTATTAAATCGTCCATGTACGTAAGAACAATTTTGCGCGTAATCAAATCTTTAAAAACTTCCTGTATAAATCGCGAAAAGCTTGTTGGGCTGTTACAAAGACCGAATGGTGTTTTCGCGAATTCGTATTGCCCGCTAGGCGTTACAAACGAAGTATATTTCTGATTTTCCTTTTCGACTGGTACATAGAAGAACCCGTTTTTTAGGTCAATTACGGAAAATACGCGAGCGTCTGCTAATGCATCTATACTATCCTCAATAAGTGGCATTGGGAATCGGTCTCTTATAATTTGCTTGTTTACCCTCCGCTAGTCCACACATACGCGGTAATCGCCATTCTTTTTCGGCACGATGACCACCAGGCTTGCGTATTCACTGGTGCTGGGATGAATCACGTCGCTCTGCAACCATTCTTTGATCTGTTCCGCCAGAATGTCCTTCTCCTTCGGCGCTAACCGTCTCGGTCGCGCGCACATCGGTTCCTGGTCTCGTAAGATGATCTTGGTTTCGACTGTTGTTTTTGCGTCTTTAGCCGGTTTGTGTTGTGAAATAAGTTCTTTATCTCTTTGTCATACGACGTGCGATTGTTCAATTCACTCACGTCCACGGAGTTTATAGCCAAAATATCGGTTACTTCTATATCAAAGTCATTTTTTTTTACTATAACGTTCTTTGTTTTTGACACTGCTTTCGCGATGGTTCAATGGGTTCACTGACATCACACTCCATTCGATAACAAGCCTTACTGAGTCAGAAAGTCGCGTCCTAGTATGACCTCTGACATCGCCATTCCTTGTGGTGCGACTAACATGCTTGTTGCGTACTCGTGGTCATCAATGGTCACCTTTACGTCGACACGTCCGACCGGAATAGTTTCTGCGTCACCGAATCCCGTAAGCACTCGCGATGTCTGATATAGTTTTATATTGCCCATCTTGTCGACAAGATTTTGTTGCACAATACTGGCTGCACTACCGGTGTCCACCAACGCATGACTTTGTACACCGTTAATGTTTACTCTTATTAGCCCGTCACCACTGCTCTTTATACAATTTACACTTGCTGAATTTCTTCTTGGTTTCTTTTCTTCCGGGCAGTGCGGTGCAATGTGACCAACATTGTTACAATTGAAGCATTTGGGGCCTTTATCCTTGTTTGGGCAGGTTTCCGTGGCGTGTTCTTCCGCGCCACAACTGTTACAATGTATTCTTTTGTTTCCGTCTCCAGCGATTCTTCGTTTCTCTGGTTCCCTCCTGACGAACATTCTTTTGTTCTCCTTCATTTTTTCCTTTCTTGCGTCATGCTTCTCGAGAAGTCTTCTGATAACATGAAGTGTACTAGCACCATATAATATCGTTTTATTACTCTCCTCGTCTTGCACCCCATTGATGATGTGTTCGATCAACGCTTCATCTTACACGTTTCCCTGACTTGCCAATTCCTGCATTGCTCCCACATACTCGGACTTTCACCTGGTCTTCTCTTTCGTTTCGCCAGCCGCTCGTGTAATACTGTGCTGTTTACTTCAGTTTTAAACTCACGCATTAACCGTCTTTTTAACGTCTTCCAAGATGTTATACCCTTTGCATACGTCTCAAACTGCTTGGCTGACCCTTCAACATACGTTTAATGTACAGCACCTTTTGTACTTCGTTCTATTCTAGTAGTTCTCCTAATTCTTCGAAATTCGTCATCCATTTCTATATTGGTAGACCACCATCGCCTGCAAAATAGACCAAGCTTTCGTCGAAGTTCTTTATCAAAACTTTTTGCTTTTGTGCGGTGGGTCGCTTGTTTGATTGCCATTCTTTATTGCGATGTTTCTTTGGTTTTGTTTCTTCGTCCGATGCGTCGCTATCTGCGTCTGAGTCGTCGCTTTCGGTTGTCTTTTCGTCGCTTTCTTCCTCATCGGTTTGTCCTTCGTCTGATTCGTCATCCGCTCGTGCTTTGGCTGTTATACACTTAATTAGCGTACTCCTTAGTTCTTGTTTCTTACCGGTGGGTTTAATGTTTAATTTCTTGAATTCTGATCTTAGTCGTTCCACCGTCATACGGTTTATTCTTTCTTCGGTGAGCGTAGTGTCCGTCACTTTTCTTGTGTCTTTTTGCTTATTCCTTGTTTTAGGAACGATCGTTTGATCCAGACAACTTTCTTGTTCTTCCTATGAGTCGTTTAATTGACTCGAATCTTCCACTATCTTGTCTATTCCTCTTGCTTCCGCCATATCGAAAGGCCTTTGACGCTTGTCATTATCTTTTCTGTCGAAATTTGCTAACTTTACTTTCGCAGCAAAACCTTCACTGCTCTTGCAAATTCGGCTCTTTGTAACTTTTCGCGTCTCGACGTTTACGATAATATTGCCCGTTTTTTATTTTAATTGGATCCCGGCTGAGCCCCCATTTGTAGGAAATGTTGAACTAACTCCCAGAATCGTATTTGTAAATAATATATTTAATAGAAAGTACAGGGAAAATACATGTAAACTAATTGTCTGTGTCGCTTGGTGGAGAGTCACTTAGTCACTGCCGGCTTTCGGCTCGTCACACTCTTTGCTCCCCTCCCGAGCGCCGCTTGACCTCGAGCGCGCATCTTTTGTTTTCAACAAACCCGCGGATTCGCCGGGACTCCTCGGAAACCGTCCCACATACATGTTTATTACATTGACTTAGGTGCTGACAAATTACCCATCCACAGTTTTCGATGGCTTCTTCTCATCGAGTTATACGTAAACTACCTGAGTAAGAAGATAAGGTATGTTCAAAGACAAAGATGGTACAATATCATTCAATATCTGCAAGTATCCCAATATATATTTAAACCGACTTCAGCAAAGTACACATCATTCCGTCATGGTATCCAATCCTTTTAACCCTGTGTTGTTCATCTGACTTACGGTAAATAGGAACGGCATGCATTGGGCATATATATTGTACTGTGTTCGATTAAAAAACGTTAGTACCTATTTAACATATTGCATCGGTCGGCCCTCTGTGAATAATTGATTACACCTTCCAAATAAATGCGTGTATCAATTCAAATGCTTTAATTCTAATATGCATTGCAGTCAAATTATACACACCCACCAACCCCAGCATGTGAGTGCTTTTACGTTTAATATTAACAAAACATCCACACGTATTAGTTGCTGACTTTCACAAGTTGTTTACGTTAGAAAACGTATCTCTCTCCTGAAGATTACCCGAAATCATACTAATGATGCATACATATACAGCAAATTTAAAAATGGTATTCAAGTACACACACTTTTACAGGAGCAAGTGGTACATGGGTAAGTACCAGTCAAGAATTCATTAAATACAAAGACATCCACGGACCACGTGCAGCGTCGAATAGAGTCGGCTTCGATTCTCGCGGCTGGCTGAAATTTGATGAGCATCTATATCTGACTAAACTCAGGCATTTCTCAATAAGTATAAGTACGTGAAAATCAGCGCTGTGACATCTGAGAAGATGCAGAGTCAATACCGGCACCGGCCCGGAACGTCATATGTGCTTGCCTGAACATATGCCGGTATGAAAACGAGAAAAATACAGTGAGGGCTGGCTTGGAAACGGCCCCAGCAATATATTATAATCCTTCCTCTTTCCCCTAATCAAGACCAATACCCAAATTTCTTTCGAAGATCATTTGGTTCAACCTCACTGAAATACTCTCCTACTAAAATGGCCAATACTTTGACGGGGCCTACTCCGGGTAAGCATATTACAAGATATCACATGATCATATATTGAGAATACCCACAAGACAGGGAACCCACAGTTTGAATGCGAAAACGAATAAATGTGATGAATAAACCAAAACCGCGACAATGGCGTTGCCCTAATTTCGGTCTGTCACACGTGGTATCCATACTGCGATGAACCCATGTCACAAACTTGTGTGGACTGTGGCACCAAGTGTACGAGACATGTGTGGAATATATATCAAACATGACTGTGGATAATATGTACGTAGGTTATTCCTCATACCATGCATTCGACGTTCGATGGAACAGAACATGTTGCGTGTCCATGGGTATCCCAACTTATTGGACGATCATGGTTGCTCAGTATGACAATCTGGACGGCCTCAGATAGTGCTTGCGTACATGGGGGTGAACTTACGTTTGTCCAAATGCTAGTAGGTAATCCAAAGGACTGTATTTTCCTAGGGGGTACACAGCACGGTACATTATAGGTGCACAGGCGTAGCGAATAGCTCTGTGCCAAGCGAGTAAAATCTAATTTTTTGCATTCCCTCCGTAGGAAGAGTTTCGAGAATGGTGGCTAAGGTTACTCAACATTTTTTCGTGGGTTAAGGGAAGGGATGAAAATGTTGAGTTCGTCCTTCCCCTTTAGAACACTGCCCTATGGGTATAATACCCCCCCCCCCCCCCCGTGAAACAAGTTTGTAAACTCCAGAAAAGCCGCTCGGTTTTCCCATAGTTTGAAGCTATGTGAAAATTATGGGACTCTGACGAGTTCTGACGTCCAAGTATACTTCTTTTGGCGGGGGGGGGGGGGGGGGCTGCATATATCGTACGAAACGTCTACCTGCCTTACCTAAAGGGAAATCTTAATACAAAAATTCTCCAGAAATCTTTTGGTATGTCTCCATAGAGGATAAAGCGTGGTACGCAATTGTGTTTCAGAAGTTTCGAACGACCCCATATTTCCATAGTTTAACTCGTTTCCCCATGAAACTTTGGGGTCTATTGAGGCTTTGTCAACCCGTTGTTCGCCGCTGAGTATGTGCATCAAGGCCCTTGGAGGGTTCCTGGTGACTCTTGAATTGGACGGAACACCAGGACTTCCACATTGAACATGGTTTTCTGGTGAGGTCATGGCTTCTGCTCACCCCGTATGCGTCGGAGCCCTCTAAGTGCCTTTGAATGTATGTGTATATCACGTTTTGTCCACAATTCAATGTAGTTTATGTTTACCAGTCGGCGTAAGGTTATATGCTCTTGTGACTGCGGCTGTATGTTATACGGTTCTGTTTGCACCCAAGAGGGAAACGGTGGCGCCACACATGGAATTTGTTAAACGAGAAGGCACCGGTTAAGGTAAACTTCAATTAAACAGTAATTGTTGATTATCATTACGCACACGAAGAACTTCATACATTCTTCACACATTTTTTGGCATTTTCCACTCACCACCATTAGTTACAATACTTTGCATTCCCGCCGCTACAAATTGACTTGAGCTTGGGCGCAGGATTCATTTGATTGCATTGCGATTGCAGCTTCAGCAGTGACCTTCCGTTGCCACAGAAGAGGTTGCGAAGCTGGTGGAGGCACAGCTCTGCTTCCCTGTTTTACGGCGTAAGCGGGTCCATGTAGACCAGTTCAAGAGTGTATGGGAGGGTTTTAAAAAAAAATACAAAACCAAATTTTGGCAGGTGGAAGAAGTTTCTCCTGTCACACGATTCTTACCAAACGAGGAATAAGCATGTGAAAATCATTATGAAGCGGACACTTATCGCAATACTCAGTCAGGAAAGTATGTAGTCAAACTGCCATTTAAAACCGACCCAACCGAATTAGGCAATTCTTTTTCAAGCGCACGCAAACGATTGTACGCCATCGAAAGGGTATTCAACAGAAACTCGACATACAAAACACAATACGTCAATTTCATGGGTGAATATGAATCCCTTCGTCACAGGTTACAGGTACACACCGATAATAAAGATCAAGGATACTACTAGCCCCATCATGGTGTGATTAAGGAGGACAGTGTCACGACGAAACTATGGGTAGTTTGATGGGTTTTCTCGAACATCTACGGGACTATCACTAAACGATATACTGATGGTAGGACCCACCATTCAACACACATTGTTTTCTATAATAACGTGTTTCCGAATATACAAATACGTCTTGACCGCAGACGTTTCTAAAATGTACAGACAGGTTCTAATAGATCCGACTGATCGTCAGTGTCAAAAAGTCCTATGGCGTGAGTCACCGGACGAACCCATGAAAACCTTTCAATTATACACCGTAACGTACGTCACATCTTTAGCTCCATATCTGGCATATAATCTTTAATACAATTAGCAAAGGACAACGAACAATCATTTCTACGTGCATCTAAAATCTTACAAACCGATTTCTACGTAGGCGATATGCTGACTGGCACAAATACATATGCGAAGGCGAAACGTATTATCGATGAACTTACAACCTTGACGGAGAAAGGTGGGTTTCCCTTACGACAGTGGAAATCAAACAATCCTCGGTTACTCGAACAATATCACAGACACAAAAAAGACATTGGGTATTCTTTGGAATCCATTAAACGACACGATTAATTATACTATAATAAGTCATTCTTCATTATCAAAAATCACGAAACGGAATATTCTGTCGAGAATCGCACAACTGTTTGACCCGTTAGCCCTCTTGGGTCCAGTTATCGTAAAAGCGAAATTGATATTGCAACATCTCTGGAAATTTCGTCTAGATTGGTACGAATCCATACCAGCAGACTTACACACTGCATGGATCGAATTAGAATCACAACAAACGCTTCTAAAGATAATACAAATACCACGAAAGATATTCGCAGATAATCACACCCACATACAGGTGCACGGTTTCTGCGATGCGATTGGGCGCGCTTACGGTGCATGCATTTATATACGCACCAGTGCGGGGAACGTCAATTCATCAATTCAAGTCTGTCCGAAGTCAAAATTTGCCAAACTCTCCACCCAGTCTCTACAACGTTTAGAACAGTGCGCAGCCGTATTCTTAAGTAAATTAGTAAAGACGACTCTCGCATCTTTAAAAACAGAATTTAACGAAACAATACTATGGACCCATTCTACAATAGTCTTGCGTTGGCTAAAACGATCCCCGAGTACATTAAAATCATTTGTAGCGAATAAAGTTAGCCAAATTCAGCAAATCACGTCAGACATACAATGGCGACACATCTCAGCGCACGACAATCCAGCGGACATTTTATCGCGTGGCGTTAATCCAGTTGATTTTCTAAGAACACCCTCATGGCAAACTAGTCCTCAATGGTAAAATCAATAGGAACAAACTTGGCCCCACAATTAACTTTGCGTAATTGATATACCGGATGTCCGTCCTATCACTTCACTATTAAACGCGATAGAAACCAACTCATTCAATTCATTTTCTTCGTTTTCCATACTTCAGCGTGTCATAGCGTATTATGGCAGGTTTTACCAGAACACGAGAATGAAAGTGAAACATACGGGAGTTCTGACGTTGGAGCAAATTCACATCGCACACTATCGAATCATTAAACGAATTCAGTTCGAATAATAAGCAGATGTGCTACGCGTCTTATCCATTTCCCCCTCATCAAAGGGGAATCTACCTCTAATGAAGGGCTCACTAGGTAAATTAAATCCATTTGTTGACCCGGATGGTCTTTTAAGGGTGGGAGGTTGTAAACATAAACAAAATGTCAGGAATACGTAATTGCAGACTTGCCTAAATCACGAATAAGAATCATGCGCCCTTTTCTCATAACCGGAATCGATTATTGCGGTCCATTTTCCATAAAGGGGAAGCGGTTAAGGAATACGAAATTTATAAAGGCACATACCGCGATTTTTGTTTGCTTCGCCACGAAGGCAGTTCACATTGAGCCCGTGAGCGATCCCACTACCGAGGCATTCATCGCAGGGTTAAAACGGTTCATTGCCAGGTGTGGATTGCCCACTGATTTTTGTACGGATAACGCGACAAACTTTGGGGGGCTCGACCTGAGGTAGGGGAGATCTATGATACATTAAATTCCGAAGCCAGTACTGAAGAAGTTAAACAACGGTTTACCACCATCAATACGTCGTGGCATGGCATTCCTCCTCGTTCTCCTCACTTCGGATTCGGCGGATTTGCGGGAGGCTGGCGTAAAATCTTTTAAGTATCACTTTATACGCATCATTGGTGATTCAGCTCCTCTTACATTTGAGGCTTTGTGCACCTGTCCCGCAGAAATCGAAGCTATTTCAAATTCCCGACCACTTACTCAATTATCATCCGATTGAAACGATTCATCGGCAGTCATTCCTGGCCACTCCCTAATCGGCGACCCTATCACGGGCATACCGGAACGTTACTTGACAGATACACCTACCGGACGATTATCACAATAGCAGCAGGTCCGGCAAATTCGACAAAACTTTCGGAAACGATGGCATCACGAGTATCTTAACGAGCTCGTAGTACGCAAGAAATGGCATTCCCAACAGCAACAACACACCGAAGCAGGCACTTTTGTCACTGTAAAAGAGGATCACCCTGCACCAGTGTGCTGGCCACTCGGGCGAGTCATTGCGGTGCATCCTGGAGACGAAGGTGTCGTGCGCGTAATGACAATAAGGACGTCTAATGGAGAATACAAGCGAAACATTAGAAAACTTTCTCCATTACCCATAGACAATGAGGAAGTACCTACACAAAACACATGCAATACTTTGAACATGACAGTTCAAGAGGGGCGGCATGTTACTGCGTAAGAATGCGCTCTTTTGTCGTATATTGCCACGGCCTACGTTAACGCCCTTTGTGTTGCGGTGACGCTGAATTAAAGATAAGTAACCAATAAAAACACGTTCTCCCTCCACAGACTGCGGGCACACAGCGGCCACACAACGGCCACCCAGAACCTTTTCTTTTCTGTCTGTTAGCGTCCGTGCGAGAACATGAGCCAACCTCTTCTCTTATAAATAGTAATAAGTATTAATAAAGGAACAATCATATCACAACCAACGTGCATAATTAACCCTCGGATCATTAAGTGGATGCAAGGAGTGACCGGAGTTTTCCGATTAATCGAGAAAACGATCCAGGCACTGTAGCTGGGAGTTTTAAAGTCGACGGATTCTGAATCAACCCAACACAATGTGTGGCCAAGTTTGTTAGGCAGAATAATACATACGTCGTTAATGTAACAAAAAATACGTATTCTGATATATTTCGTACTAACCGCTAGGGAACTGTAATAAAAAAGACATACAATTCGTAATTGAAACACAGAAATAATCGTCAGTGATTCTATACCGTAATTCTAAACCCTCCCAATTTTGAAACGGTAAATGCACATTACCACTTCCGAATAAAGTAGACAGAGCTATTCAACACAAATTTTACACCACCGGATGCATTGCTAATTCAAGAATAATTTTATTCAGGTTGTGGAGGAATTCAGTTTTAAATTTCAAATTACGTATTTTCCGTGTTATCCGTTACACGTTGTACGTATAATAATAATAAAAATAATAATGCCTTTATATACATTCATGACAACACTGATTCCCAAATGTGCACATTTCGCCTCTGTATACGTGTAAGTGGGATTCCATTGCGAATTCAGCTATGCAGTAAGTTAGGAAACATATTATATTTAATGAAACAGTACCGTACGGAACACAATGGCATGTGACAATTTTGACAATCCGATAATAATTTCGTGATTACATTATTGAATTTACTTTTGTGAAATACATACTTTCTTATGTATAGAATGAAGTAGACAAATACAGAGAACTGATTGTTTTTTTTGCGCAATTTGTATATGTAAATGTTTTCTCTTCTACGCTTACACTTTTTAATATTACCCAGGTGTATGTAACGTTGGGCACGATTTCGATTACTGGTTACTCTTCCACTGTACTGCTTAATTTCGCGGGTCTATGCCGTAAATATTGCAGAAAAGTTGTCTATGAAACACTAAAAAACGAAATTTCATGTAGAGAAACACTTTTATTAATTCTCTCTAATCTCCAATTCCACAAGACGTAATTTCATATTATCAATACTAGCAAACTAACGAACCGTGACCGGTTATGTATTGTGCAAACTACAAAAGACTTATTAACTGCTATATCAGTATATTGCATAAGCGATGGCAACGGACAGCGTCTAGCGGTACGTGGATATCTACACGCTCGAAATACTTAACGTACGTCAGCGAAACTACTTGTTGCTGGCTCATAAGGTGAAAAAACTTCTGATCCTGAGGTTGTGTTGAAATTGCAATATTGTGTAGCCTGGTGGTAAGTTCATAGCAACTTGGAGAAATTCTTTGGGTTCGGTATACACATACCTGTGATGTTGATAAATCGCAGGAACAAAGAAATTCGGTGCAAATGATGTTTCAGAATGGGCTTACTTTAGCATTTTATTCAAATCATTCCAATTACACCGAACCTGCAGACAAGATGACTAACTTCTGACGAAAAACATTTGACGTTCTAGCAACATTATGGACTATATTAATTACTCTATATTTTCGTTTGTAAAGATCTCATACCCCTTCAAGTACTCATTTTCCTGGTAGCTTTCTTCTAGCGCCAGGCATCTACGTTCAACGCACTTCACAAATGCAAAAGGTGTAAATGATGGCTTCGAAGAATTTTCAAACTTCATGCTGCGCTCTTTTGGTTTAGTCAACCTATACTTTGATAGAACATCTAGAGTTTAAAGTGCTCAATGGTTCAACGACTTTACGGAATTGTATGTGTCGTATTTTTTTTCTCATTTTTATACTAGTATCACTACAAACTTGTCGTTGAATCGTAAATACAAAAGGGTACCGGGAAATTTGTCAATCACCCAAAACACAATGCAGCCCCGAACAATTTTCTGGTGGACCTTGTTCTTTTTCTCGGCAACACCCTATATTTTCCGTTGTTTCAATCAATTCTTGAATAAGGAGTATTAAACCGAAGAACATATAAATTTCAACGCGATCAAGAGTGAGTCACTGAGCATCGCAATATGCTACCCACACTTGCGACCTCATTGTTGCTGAGTAATGCTATTAAAACTTATGTAACACTATGTTTAAAAAGTAAATGAAACCAAACCTATGCATTTCGTACGTAATCACTCCGTCTTCTCAACATGTTGTCTTGGAATGTTGGTTCCATTCTCTCTTTGCATTATGCACATTGTAGCATGTGGTGGTTACGGCCACAACCAAAATGCGCGGCACTGGCTGAATAAGGACAACCATTCAATATTTCCGCAAGTAAAACGGATCCCACAATTCTCTGACCTTGGATATCTTCCGGGGCATGAGAATATTACTTCATCCTCAAAAGGATCTGCATATCCAGAATTATCACTTTCGTTTCTCTCGGTAAGGGCAGTACATACAATTGGCCATCCCTACTTGGAGTCACAAATTTCTAGACGTTGTCGCAAGTCCTCGTGTACTAGAAATTGTACAAAAGGTATAACTTTGACGTGATACAATATTGCCGTGCTTCCATTCTCAATGTAATAAGAACAGTAATTTTTAACTTCAATGCGGCTGAGTAATTGGGGTAATTCCAGTATGTTGTGGGTTTGGGTGTATGGTAGCGTCACCAAAATGTTTTCTTTGTTGTTTGTTTCCACTTGATAGGGGAGGAAAATTGCAATGTTGGTTTGCGCATTAAGCTTCGAGTTATGTAATTACTGCACGCGCAAATGAATGCACATGCGTAGTGGCCGAGGGTTGGCGCCATCAAATTATTTTCCGAGCGAAACTATTATATCGCGATTTTTAATTAGCACCTGCTACCGTGTGGACGTTAGATCATCTGTTTTTTTTTCCACCCCGACAAATATAATTTTCATTCTGCCTGCAGCAACTCTTCTGTAAACGGAGAGGTTCGATCAGCCGTACTTCCCTTTGTTCCCTTCTAAGAGTAAGTAAAAGTATGAGTCCTTAGCTTTAGGCAAAATATTTTTCTCCTACGGTCAGTTTCTGGCTGGTGATATCAAAACAGTTCGTAGTATATTTCTGCGGTTGCACCAAACCACCGGAAGAAAAGTCAAGTAGCAAGTTTAGTTTCGATAAAGCTTCGGCAAAGCCGGTAAAATTCATCGGAACCACGCCTTTCCTTTCCATTTTAACGGGGAAATTTCCGTAAAGCGTAAAACTCTTACCAACTGATTGAATGTTATCATTCCGAATAGAGGACCGTATGCGGATATATTCGCATGAGGCTTTTTACGAATGTTAACATTTGTCAATTATTTTACTCCAAACTGTTACACAAGATGGCGGACGAGACTCTCCCGATACACCTCGACTCCACATTATATTACTTCTACGCACGGATATATGTATATGCCAGATGATGGCGGCTACCAAAGTTCCACCTGACGCTGGGGAGAGCGACAATAAACCACAAGCCACTTCTAAACCTTCCGTGTCCCAGGGTCGTTTGTCTAGGAATATATGGGACTGCCCTCAGACCCGAGGTACTGCCTTAAGACAATGATCGAACAACCAAGAGTACGCGGGTATGTCACTCCCGAAGGCTATTCTCAATCCCTGCTGCGTATATCCAGGTTAAGGTTAAAATTGGCTCCGACCAAATTCCATTTCTGTTGGCTTCCTTGAACGTTAGTATACTTCTTGCGTACATTAAGAAATCCTCAATAGTATTAATACACAAAAAGAGGAAATGAGAAGATGTATCCACCACACAAAACTTACAGTTATCACTCTCTATCATGTTCCCCCCTTACGGGTTACCACGAACGACCGCTCGTGGGCTGAAGACCTGTACTGCGTAGTCATCTACGCTGATCCACCTCTAGGGAATTCGCTACTTTGTCGAATGTTTCCAGATCGCCAACCACTTTCTCAAATTTGTACCCCTGGCTAAAGCCTTTAATTTAGTCAGGGAGTATCCAAATTCGTCCTGTCTGAATATAAAGACTTCGAAATCAAAGTCATATATTTTCGAATCTATGTCTATACAGCAGTGCTCGAATACAAGAAAATCGATTGTAATCGCCCCCGCCGTCGGTTGAAACGATTCGATAAGCTCTGATGATTCTGAGCAGAAGTTTTCGTTGAAATCCCTCTGCAGGTGTGTCCGGTGAGATGATCAACAAGTCTGCCAACGCACCAAGTGCACACGTGACTATAGGGGTAAAGAGGCAACAATACGACATACTCGTAGTTCTATATCCCAATCCCCATCTGGCATTAGCATTTCTTAACAAGATATTCAACTTTTTGATATATTTTTCTCCTACACATTTGGTATGGTGTCAACGCTAGCCTGGTGTGACATGAACCCTGAGATACCTCATAATACTCTCCATAGTCAGAGTTCCGCCATTTATTTTTATGACAGGTGGTCTGTTGAAGTACAAGTTTCCTACGGCTAGTAAAATCTCGCATTTGTCTGCGGACGGTGTGACTTTTTGAGCCGAATATGAACCCGGAACCACATTCGCCGCAGTCTGTCATCAGGGTAAGAAATTGTTTTCCTGTGCTGAACTTTGATTGTCAATTTCTTAAAAATTCATCGAAAACGAGATCCCAAAAGCTAAGTCTGATAGTCGACCCTTGAGGACAACTTTTCATTACTACTTTCTTTACAGATCCCTGGGAGGTGGTTACCATTTCCTATCGGTGTATGAAGTAGTTTGCCATTTAGTCTAATTCAGTATATTGTCCCGGAAATTCAGGTTTTTGGAGACGCTGTATCACCACGCATTGCCAAATGCCCCTGAGATATGAAACGCAATTGTGACAACATACTTCTCCAAAGGGTTTGATGTTATCAACCGATATTTCTTCAAGGTATCTTCCGTCGATTTTGCTCTCTTAAATCCGTATTGTCGATCGAAGCTAAATCGGCCATGATGGAAAACCTGTTTAGGCTCCGAGAAACAAGATTCTTCAAGACGTTCCCTAATCCCGAAAGCAGGCATATACGTTTCGGATTCGAAAGTGCCTTTCCCTAAGCTATTAAGTAATGTCAACATTGACCGTGTTTTCTATTGCTGCGGGGACTTCCCGATTTAATTACAGAGTTTCAACAGTGGATGATGTGGCGAACTCCATGATCGGTATATCGTCTCTGTCTCCATCCGGTCCAGTTCAGTACTTTTTTACGCTCTAGATTCGATAGTGCTCTGGCTGACTCCTTCGACGTGAACACTAGTGTGTCCTCGGTGAAGGGCAACTGCAGAGAATCCGCTTATGTAAGCCTGATTTCCAGGCACCCCACCTCCTCGTGTACATCATCTGGGACGAATCTATTAAGCAAATGTTCTGCTGTCCCTTCCAAAGGCATTGCACAGCCTTTCGAGCATCTAATGCAATTTAATGGCTGCTCCGTTTGTAGTTTAATTAGGGAAGTTTGGTCGACAAATCCTTGTAGTCCTTTGTGTCCTTCTGAGCTGACAAATTCATGTAAACTCTATTTCCTTGCTTGTTGGGTTCCATACATGTATGCTCTCCTTTGTTCTGCATATTTGTTTCTGAAAAGTGCGCAGTTGTTTTCCTCTCGCCAAGTCTAAATTTGTACACGTTCTTATTTTTATGAATTAAGTCCGACGTCAACCATGGTTCCGACTTATTGTGCCTTTTCTTATTGCACATCTATTCCTCGCCGGTTTTGATGATGGGTCTCTCAACAACCTCTGCCATATGCTCCAAATCCTCAGCACTACTTATTCTGAAGGAGTTTAGTGTATCAAATTCGTTCATGAGCCCTTAGTCAATCTTTTGGCAGTTTGCTTTGTGGTGCAGAAAACGCCGTGTGAAGAAAGGTTTCGCAAAAGCATTCTCGTCGTCCGGCGAGCAAGCAAACTCAATCTCGACATAGTCTCAGCAGCGATTTCACGAATCTGCTTTCGGTTTACAACTTTAACGGTCATCTTGTTCTTCGTGGCAATGACTAGAGATAAGACTGCGTTTTTAGTTTCGTCGCTATTCTGTCTACCTGCCGCTGCTCTTGGCAGGGGAAATCCGTACCACATATCGTGCGGCTTTTTGAGTATTGAACTTGGACTCTTTTTCTCTCGCCTAGCCATGTCGGCGTAGGTCGGGGTTTCACATACCTTTGATACCGTTTCGGTCGTCGCAGAGTTCGCCAAATGAACAGCCTAATTGGTCTTTTCTATTGTGTCTACTGTAGCCAGTTTCGCCTTCTGTAGTAATTGTTCGCGCTTTAGGAGGCCACGAGACACTAGGGCGAGTCTTTCAATTTGAGCATTGATCAGAGCCGATACGTATATGATCAAGCGCTTGGGCGAGCTCAGATATATCGCCTGGATGGCGAAATCTTTTTCACGAATGTCCGTATCGGGACTTCGGGACGGAAATGGAACATTAATCTTTCAACCGGGTTTAGCTTTCCCGGGCTCAATGCATCGGAAAGAACAATCCTTCAGCGTTTTGGGAGTTTTGGCTGCTCTGGGCCCCAAATTCTCTTTCTCTTTCTGTCGTGTGGTCGCGATCTTCAGAGTTTTCTCCTCATGCTCCTTCTCTGAGGACCATAAATATTATATCCTTCCGGGGTACCTATCTCGGGAGTACTGTTTCCCCTGTACACGATTTTTCTAAAACTACAGATTCTGAAAATTCACGTAAAAACCTCATCCTCCCCTTTTGGGGAAAATGTCAGCGCACGGCCACCTCCTCCTCACTCGTAATGGGTTTTAAGGAATGAATATTACGTTCGTATCAAAATTCAGTTACGCATCGTGGCCTCCTCGGATCCCAGATTGAATCTGGCAATAGTCCGTTTAGAATACTATGCCGATAGTGGCAAATTAGGACGTCATCCCGAACATAAGCCGCCAAACGCAGCGGTCAGTGCCTCCCCTGATGCTATCTCCTGCTTCCTCGCCCAACAGAACAAACTCGTGCGTAAACGTATTGCCGATCCAGGTGTGTTGAGAGGACAAATGGCCCTTTTCTCTCCCAGCCGCTAATTTAGACAAAGCGAAGGCCAAAGTTGCGTGTTAGACGCATCTACCCCGCAGGGTCGGTCTCCCTCGACAATCAGCTCCATCCTTTCCACCGACGTGGGACGGTCAGTAAGGCAAACACAGAGGAGTCTTTATAATCCAAATGGTCACTGCGATTGCTTTCTACCCTACTTGGTTCTTCCCTTTGGGATGAAAGGGGTGCGGGCACAACACGGGAAGGGGAAATCTAAAGTCTCTAGGCCTGATTGCTCTGGAGTCATGGTGCTGTATAACACGTGCATGGAAAGGCTGGAACGACCAAAGACTTTCCGTGCAGCTCTAATTCGATGGGGGCAGCCTTAATCGTTTTGGGAAACCGCTGCGTACCCAGTATTGCTTGCTTTTTGAATTAAAGAGTCATTTCAATGTCTCTATGGTGTATAGTACACTGGCTCCGTAAGCGCCTGACTTAAACGACGGTTACTAATAGATCACTTCAAATTTGGAGCCGATCTGCAGCTACATGTGACCCGGGCTGTACTGGTCCACTTCGATGCATACTGTAGTCGTATTTTGTGTGTCAATAATTCATAGGACACTCATGGCGTCTCACAGTTCCCAAGCCTCGAATACATGAACAGTTCGGTAGTATGGCATACCGTGTACGCAAACATTTGACGTCTTCGGCCACAGTTAATGTAATTAATAGTAACAAATTATACATTAATCGCCAGGTATCGGTTGAGATAGACTTGGGTTTCTAAAATGATCAAGAGCTGACGACTTTGGATGTATCACAAGGATGTGAACAGGAAAATTTTCCCTTTTGTACGATACAATTCGTCTGACTTCCTGCTCCTCTCTTTTTCTGTTTACACAGCTAATCGTCAAAAGGTGATATTATAATAAATAAATATCTTGCAACTATGGTAGTATATCAAGTTTGAAACGGCAGAGTGGAGGGAGGATATAATTACGAATTCATTTTGAAAAGAAAGCCGGATTGGAGACCTGCAACTGGGACATCTTACCGAAATGTTTTATTACGCGAAACGCAAATCAAAGGGCTTGCAAAAATTAATTGAGGAAGATAGTGAAAGAAAAAGTAATTGCGCCCGTCACTAGCATGTCAAACTTTAACCAACATGTAACCAGTAGTGTAAGAACGGATGAGTCCATTATGAAGTGGGGCTGAGACTTGGCGTCATTATACCCGCCCACATTAATGAATACGTGTGCTGAGTGGTCACCAAATTCAAGTTTCTCATATATTTCGTGCGAATTATTAGTGGGCGGAATAATTTCCATTGTTCCAAATTATATTCTACCCATATGCTATTCCTTTAGGAAATTATATCAGCGTTCTTGGGTTCAAATAATTTCGGTATCTATTTGCATGCACAGTTGATGCCAATGTCCAATTACAGCAGTCTTCGGCTGGTAAGCATGTACATCTGTGACCTTGTTATTGCATGCACGGGTTTCTACTTGCTGGGGTTTTGAGAAATGAAGTCGTATTACAATGTATGCATTGAGTTTTACGGACAATAATTACTTTGTGTGTAGGGGCCTTGGGCCATTTCTCGGTGAGAAACGTATACCATATTCTTCAAAATTTCAATTACATCCTCCGATAAGTCGAAAATATAGGGAATCGTGCCAACATTTCCAACGGGCACTTGTCCTATTAGTAATCCTATCTGAAATATACCTGTCCCTTTTCCCTCAGATAATATATGTGGTATCGCGATATGAACTGGCAACACCCGAGCGTGTGTGGGCGTGTGTGTGTGTGTGTATGCATGGGCGATCAAGCGTTTGGAAGATTCTGGAATAAGTTGTACTGTGTACGCATGTGTTTCGAATAAATTAGTTGCTAGGGAAGCGAATAAGGCGAGGGACCGATGGTATGATCCGCGATTCAATTGTTTATGAGAGAAAAGAGCGACGGGGCAGTTCAGAAGCGGTCGCCAAGGAGTCAACACGGGGTCGACACACGCGAAACATTTTATCTTGTACTGTTGTTTAATTTATTCAAATAAACACCTATTTGTTGTCACTAAAATATCCCATATGTATGTGGCGTATCCCCTTTCAATGGTACCTTAAATTATGTTTTTCGGTACTAATTTTTAGTGACACCTCCAATTCTTTTCACTTTATTTCGGCAAAGTTTCGCATGTGCAAGGACAATGGTTCTATGCTTCTATGGATGTGAAAAGAGATTAATACGCCTTGTATGACGTGATGTTTATTGCGTATCAATTCGTTAAGAGCGGCCCATTCCAATATTTTCATATTAGTGAAGTCTAACCCTAAATTGGCGTATCTCACTTTATTCCTATTGTATACTGAATTCTCTACACGGACTCAGTAACGTGGTGATGAGTACGATACTTCGGATGGTGGATAAAAAGGTGATAATACCGTCAATGTATTCAGTGGATAACGGCGAGGTGAATTTCATGTTATTTATACAAAAGTTTCTATGATGATTCATGACAATGTACTGTTCCGCTGGTGATAGCAGTGACCTCACACACACCTCAAATTTTTCATACAGCACATTCAAAAATTTATGTACACATGACTGCCTAATACATTACAATATTGACACAATATATATTTTGGGGAATTAGTTGGTTGTCTGTTCTCAACATATCTTCCCGCTGTACAAAAAATGGTTTAATAATTTGGTACCATGGGTAGCAAACATCTTTCATCCAAGGAAACCATTATATAGTTAGGACTGTTGCGCCAATAATGTTTATTTTTTCTAAAAGTTCAAAAGTCATGGGCAAAACTTTACAGTCATTTAATCATTTGCTTCAGATATTACACAATTGTATTGCAATGTTAAACATGGGTATGTTCACCGAAGAAACAATTAATTACCGGGCCACATATCGGTTGTTCATCTTCGGCAAACCATACTCCCTATTTGTATCAATGCAGTTAATTAGTAATTATTTCGTAATCCTTTCAGTGATGTACTTGTTCCTTCAATTTATGGTACTACTTCTGATTAGATGCGTTGTGATATATGCGAATTTGCTATTTAAGTAGATTAAATTGTGCCACAATAAATTATTAACACCGTAACATCACTTATATTTGCTGTATATATTATATTACAGGATTTATTATTTTTCATATTAAACGTGATTATTGTCTTACGTACAGGTTCACATGTATCTAAACTATTGTGGAGTGGAGATATTGCCGTCATATTTTTCAATTGTATATGACATTAACAGTCAATTGTGGCACCTTGTATGTCTTAGGTAAACAGTATGATAAGTGCTTTTGCAAAGTCTCTTCGGAACCTACATAAATGCTTTGAGGATGAGTATTCAGGGATGACAAATTTAGAATCAACAGCAATTACTTTCATCATATCACCTTACATTTCAGGAATACGCATATTCCAATTTGATTTCCAATCACGTCAATCTCCCGACTTTTTTATTTTTAGTTATAATTTTCCGACAGGGGAGTTATTCCAATTCGTGACAAAATTGAAGTTTGATACTTTTCGAAGGTTCATCAATACCTCTAATTGGGAACTGAAATATCTTTTACCAATATCGGAGCTTAGAGTACATTTAAATATGATACAAGTATTTGTGGTGCCTATTTGTGGATGTAATATGGTTGTCAAACACTTTAGTTTCTGCTTATAATATTTGGTGTTGAATAATATTGAGAACGTTGCATGATCTCTTCGATGATCACTTTTTGAAATATTTGTCCCCCTGCATGGTTGAAACGATAAATATTACAGAATAATACGTGTTTTTCTACATTTACCAATAAAGCCACTTGAGTATTCAAGAAGTTTTCTATAAGGTAAGCCGTTCTTTTCATAAAAGCCATCAGTATATACAGGAATTCTTCCTACTTCAGTTGTGACGGTATCTTTAATTGGCAAATATATATAACCTCGTCCAGATACTCAAATCCGAGCAGCGTTCCTAAGTCATGTGTCTGAGTATATTATGTAAAACCTACTGAGGCATGTGCCTCTCACGTCCGGTTTTCTAAAACATGTAACTTTGATTGCGTTACAGGGCAATAAACTTTATTTGAAAATGTAATGGCATAAATGTGGACACACCAAATGTCTGAGTATATTATGTAAAACCTACTGAGGCATGTGCCTCTCACGTCCGGTTTTCTGAAACATGTAACTTTGATTGCGTTACAGGGCAATAAACTTTATTTGAAAATGTAATGGCATAAATGTGGACACACCAAATTTATGTAATTGTACTCCATGACAATATATTTTGTAATATGTACAAGACTGAACGCGGCGTTCAAGACAATGTCTGTGCAACATACTGTATGGTTTCGCGTTATTTTTCCAATTAATGGCCACGTAATTCATTTTGTCAGAAATTCATTATAGCCAGGAACAAGATAGATAGTACCCTGATGAAGTATTATTGAGAATATCACACCCAGAACATTGGAATTATCAAAATTGACTTACATATTTACGTATAATATGATACTATAACACGTCATTATGTTACAAATTGGATCTATAATATTGACAACAATAGTAGTCTTAATCGAAAAACAACGACATGCACTGATGATCTTTGACACCTTGACATTCAAGCGATCGAACTATGGCATAAATAAATCTATCACCTCAATAATTATGCCACGTAGAAATTCATAATGTTGTGAAGGACTTGTATATAGAGACACAAAACAATAGAGAGTCTTTGTGCTTCATACTCCATTGAAAAAAGTGCACGTTGCTACCGTTAAACGGGTAACCCATAAGGCAATTGAAGAAACTCATGGAATTAATATACGCTCATTTGTGTTTACCGTAGACTACTATTCGATTGCGGTGACGTTATGAAATAAATGCCCTACCACAAGAGCAGCACAGTAAAAAGATCGCAACCGAATAATATTGGATAAAGGGTGAACCCATCACCGTTACTCATGATTACAGCAATTATGTTTCAGAACAATTTCCACATCATTTGTGAACGTATGCGACGAATGGCGGCCTTCATTCAAAGGTCAATAATGTTACACTCCTTAACATTTTTAAGCGGTATGTGTCCTATAACAAACACTAAAACGTGAATGGATTGGTGGCCTATGCAATGGTACCAATAGACAGCGGTAGGAAGCCAGACTCTACATGTTATGTAATACACACTTGTTGAATACGGAACAGGATCGAAAGGTTATTGTCTGGGCTCCCAAGTTACTAGACGTTTTCTGAACAAAGTATGTCAGTGGCTTTGAAGAGAAAATTGGGTAGAAATGAAATGTAAATTTGATATTATCCAGTTCTTGTATGGCGATAGACGGCGTCGTACAGTCAACAGAACTGTCAACAATTTATGTGGATTCTATGCCAGAGTCGGAGAGGCCGAGAGAACGTCGTGGATAAAAGACGTTGCAGTAAGTCTAACCACTTGTAGAGGACATGATGTCATTCGCAACAGGATCACCAGTACTACAAAAGAGAATCGAGTGTAATTGCTTCACAATTACAGGGAATTGGTGACTACAAAATAATATATATATGGTCAAATGATGTCCGCAAAGAATTCTTAGAACTGAATTCTTAAAGGTACAGTCTGCCAGTTTAACAGAAGGAAATTCATTGCATACAGAAGATCTGCCGGAATACTGATTGCACGTGAATCGCGGATTGTTACTTAAATTCATTGCGGTCTCAGAAGAAAAATTTCACAATTCAGTTTAGTGTCATGCTCATAGAAACAATACACCAGAAATGAAAATATCACGGATAAATGTACACCCGAGTTTCAAATCATGCTGTAATTAGACTCCTACAGACTCTAACTTGAAGAATAAATTCAAAAATACACATGAAGACTCAATGAATGCCTTCTAATTTGTACTTCCGAGGTACGAAATGTGTAAGATTCTCTTAATTATCCAACAGTAAAAATAGGGAAGTCACAATGTTATTTAATCCAGTCGAAGGCCTGATGTAGAGGACACTGTGTGAAGCCGGACAACTGTGTAACATTCGCTTGAATTGTAAGTGGTAAGCCACGGAAATATTTATTCTACGTAAATATAACAGATTATGGGGAAAATCAAGTCGTTTCTAGTTATGACATTCGAGTTTGCTCACTGGAATGAATGAAAATTGTTAAAGTAAGAACAAAGACGTACTTCCAATACGGAACCGAACTTAGGGGAGCACATTCGTACATAATGAGGACTCACTAAGAAAAAGGTTCCAAAAAGGATTAAATTAGATTAAAAAATGAATATATAATGCATCTGAATAGTGTCCAATATTGGGTACCATATATAAGCGAATATACCACTCAAACTATATATCAGGCCATCAAAACAATTGCGCTCGTGCGATAAAGAAGAATTGTAGCAATCCCGAACTGTGCCATATAGATAAAAAATAAGATAACTGCCGAGTCGTACGGTTACACCAGACAAAACAATTTTTCCTTTGATGGACTTCTTACGATACCAGATCAGATAAACAATAAAGAAATCAGGGCAAAGTTGTTGTAAGTCGTAGTCGGAGTAAAATTCGAAGTTGACAAAGATGGACGTAACGAAAAAAAAGTCTAACTCTTCGGAGTAACAGCCAGCAAACTCCCCAGTGGATCGATTTAACAGATATATATGTCTCTATCTCAAACTTGAACGGAAGTATGTGGTAATGTCCCGTAGAGGCAAAACGTTATTTTGTTTCAAATTTGTGCGAGGCGCAGTCAATGTGTCGGGAAGTTCTGATAGAATTTATATGCTTCATAATATGGCAGTCACAGACTTTCTGCATAGAAATGTGGGAAATATCCATGGGAAGCGGATTGGCATATCAGTTTCGTGAAACCTGCAACAAGATTGTGTGTTCTAAAAAATGAGACTACAGCGCACATTAAAATCTAAGACTTTCATAGACCAAAATCGGATGTTTTTGATTCAGCAAACAAACGAATTTATGCAGTAAAGAATGCGAAACGCATCGCGAAAGTAGGAACCTAACAGATGTCTGCAAGGATAGGAAGCGTATGTGATGGACAACGCGCATTAGTACAACCCCCGTATTTTCTTTTTTTAAGGATGTAAGAAGGAGGTCGGCGTGCTCGAATGAGCCACATTTTTCTGCAAATGTGCTGCTTTCTCAGAAGGGGTTCATTTGATTTGAATATTGAACCTGATTCCACCAATAAGTACACAATCTTTCCCATATATTAGTAGGGGTCTTCCATCCTTTATTGTTGACCAATAATATTAAAATCAGCCGAGATGTATGACGCGATTCAAATTCTTTTGCACATGAATCGTATATATAGGTAACTGTCTCGCCTAAAACATTCCAATTCGTTAACCCCCCCCCCCCCGAAACCTCGCTCAAAGTATTAATGACAGTAAAAGTTCAAACCGTGAGGTTTCTGTGTTGATAAATATGTTTTCTGGTATTCATGTCGCACTGGCGCTTGTATAATATATACACCACTCTATACCATGGGCTTTTTGGGACCACAAATTTGTTAATACCATGTTGGCTACGAAATGGCACCGCATTCGTCTTTAGCGTTACGGCTACAGCATGCAAATGCTGCCATTTTTCAGCTTCTAGTCTAGGAAACTCCGATACTAAACGTGTGGCGGCATCACATTGGAAGTTTACACCAAACTTGCCCTTAAAAAATACGGGCAACATTTGCCGTGTCTAGTGTCCGAAACTTTATCAATTTACGTCTATACATCAATTTTAATCATAGTAGGCAACATCACTCATAACGGTGTCATGGAACAACGTCGTATACCGATTTAAATATTTTCCATATATGTATCTACTTTTAAGAAGATAGTGGGTCAAAATACTTTCACGCGATTGCATACCAACTAATACATTTCAGACAGAGTGACGAAAGATTTGTATGCGAAGACGGGTATGACAAGCATTTCGCAAATCGTCCAATAACCCCGAACGAAGTGTCATAGCCATGAATGTTACTGATAAAAAACGCTGAAGGGAATGACACCTCCTGTCACAACATGTGCAACCGCACGCCCCGCGCCATGTGCGTAAAACAACAAGTAAAAAAAGAAACAGAGAAAATATGTCGCTGTAAGGCAAACTCGCAGCCATTTCAATTGAGGTATCGCCGCTGCGCAATCATTGAACATTACTAGCTAAGTATAAGTAACGGCAGGATATAACAATAATTCTAACCAAGAGGATATCATGAACACTTTGTCAGGACACAGGAACGTAAACAGCATAAGATCTTGAGATATGTTATTACGGAGGTAAAAAAAATGTTGCAGTAATAGTGTCCCGAACATATGTGTTACAGTTCAAGCGGGTTCTGAGGAATCACCGATAGCGGTCACGGACACTGGATCCCGCGAATCCATTTGCGATGAAAGTTATTCCAAAACAAACGATTACCTATCAAAGCTGGAGATAAGGGATAATTTCAAACGATGTATGTACATGCAATTGCCAACGGTACAGATTCATCGGTCATCTATTTATTTGCCGGAAAACATGTCGAAAGAGGCCTCCAAATATTTTCAGGTAGACGGGCTTCCTATATCGTCGGTAACACGAAAAATACATTTTTGGTGATCAGTTGTTGAACGGATAATACGTATTGCGCGATGATTAATGGAACGTTGGCGCCAATTGTGTCGGAGTTGTTATGGGGCAATCACATGAAACATTCCAAGTACATCCCGAGTGATCACAACACAGTCACATCTTTATAAAATCGCACTGATACTTAAGACAGCAATATTGGCCAACGCAGTAAGACGACCACGACTTCATTTTCGAAACAGTGGAATTATTATCGGAAATAGCGTAATTTGGAGAATTCGGGAGCTTGCTGTCCAATATCACCTGCATTAGTCGATCGAACATTTGAACAAACCTCGCCACGGTGCAAAACATCGAGTTGAGAATAAGAAGATATTGGCAGCCAGGAACGCCAAGGAATATCGGAGAATGGTATGAATGTCGAGTCCACGGTATAAATGCCATTCTTATGTTGATAGATGTACATGCTCGGTAAAAGAATTCAGTGGCAGCTTTGCATTATATCTAGCGTTTCGATTAGACTATGTGTATTCTCCACACCGTATGGTCTGCAAAATTCTCCTTGGGAAATAGCCGCGAACGTGGCTTATGATGTAATGTTGTCGGTGTCCTTTCGATAGCCAGTAATGTAAAATTTCTTTTAATAATGAGATATGCGACAGACCTTAGACACTTCAGAAATTACGGTTGCAAAGACTCCCTTCTAAATCTGTATCCTGCTGAAGGAAATCTCAGCTGGTAATCAGAACCAGAATTATCTAGCATGCCTTACGTTACTGTTCCCAAACTTAGCTTCGAATTCCTACTTCCCTAATTAGAAAACCGTCCATGTGGCGGTAATATAATATATACCTTTTCGTTGCATATACCCGGAGAGTGATTAGAGGCTCCGGGAGACGAATATTCAGCCGATTACATTCATCCGACGTAATCACTTCGGTGCCGTAGACTTTATCGAAACTGCAGAGATACTTTGAACCCTTAGCACTTGAATTTTGTTTTGTAGAACCGCTAGGCTCCAAAACTCTAAACCTGGTGGAATCACATTGTAGTAGGCTGAGGGCAGCACAATAGTATCGCGCGGGCAAACATGTGACAATCGGGCCCTTAGCGACAAAGGCGTCAGCCACGCGGTGCGCCCAGAAAGATTCAGATTCGTCCGAGCTTCGAGTGAGGAAGCATCGAGTCTCCTTATGTTACATGTCTCATGTTCATATGATTAGTAGTCCATTACTTTTTGCATATTTGTTTCGTGTGTGTGTGTTTTAAAATATATCTCTTTATCTTTTTTGTATTGAACCTTATGTTATAACAAATCCCGTCGCCCCCTACAGCTTCAGAAATCGAATAAAAAATCCATGCGCGTGTAAAAAGAAACTTTTTTAATGAACAAACGACTTAAGTTCGCGACGTGTGTGATCACACTGACATAGTGAAAGTGCGTGAAATATCGTTCAATTTTATTGAAACTCGTAGACTTCGCAGAAACAAAGATCACGTTAAACGATATAGACAGTATCTGGGAGAACACTAGAAAAGCGCAAACACAGACCATTCGTGCAGTTCACAAGTTAGTGACTCGGGAAGAGGGCGACCGACAGAATCGCCGACGCTTACGGGGGTTTCGCGGGATTCGATTTCGCCGTCGGGTCTGCCGATTTTGAGGAAAAGATCGCGTTAGCAGCGACGTTCCGTTATGCCGATTTAGTTGGAATTGGCCATGTGGTGCGTATCGATTACAGCGGCGCCGGAATTGAGATTGCCCATCGTATCTGTGAACATTTACGCGATTTGCAACGCCTGAATCTTAGGGAGGCGGAATCTGACGGAGAAGGGGATTCTGACAACGAGGAAAGTATCACAGTGCAGCCACGTGTGCACGGAAGCGTCATGCAGATGATGGACCGGCCGACGACACCATTCCGTGAGGAGGCATTGCCGTCAACGTCCTTTGTAGGACGGGAGATGTCAAGATTTACACTCACTTTTCGGGATGTCGGGGAGACCCTCCGGGTATTCGATATAAAAGGATATCCTGTCGAGATGTGGATCGAGGGATTCGATCATTATGCGGCTGTATTAGGTTGGTCGGACTTACACGAAATAATATTTGCCCACAAACGACTATGTGGTATGGCCAAACTTCTCATGCAGGGCCAACGTGGAATTGCGTCGTGGGGAAAATTAAAAACACTGTTATTAGACGAGTTTTCGACCAAAATAAATAGCGCGCAGTTACATGATCTGCTGCGGGAAAGAAAAATGCAGCGCGAGGAGTCGGTGCAGGAATATTTTCTGGCCATGAAGGAAATTGCAGCGAGAGGAAGTATTGAGCAGGCAGCACCCATCCAGTACGTGGTCGACGGAATACCGGACGACATAAACAAAAAAATGGGGTTATACGACGCGACCACACTAATTGAACTGAAAGAAAGGTTAGAAACTTATGATAGGGTGCGGCATTAATTTTTTCAGACTGGGGAGACTGTTCCAGTTAAGTCAGACGCTACTAGGAAGTGGCCAAACAAAACACGAACAATGGACGATAAGAAGCTGGAGACGCGTTGTTACAATTGCAACGAAACCGGACACATGGCGCATGATTGTCCGAATTCAAGACGAAACAGAGGTTCTTGTCATGAATGCGGTTCAGCTGAGCATTTAAGGTCCCATTGTCCACGGCTTATAGGTGACACAGGAACGTCGCCGACAAAGATACCGCCTCAAAGAATGCAGGCAAGATCAGGGCTGACGAAAACAACAGCGAAAACCACCACCCATAGAGTAAAGGGTAACACCAATACGATTCCACGTTTTACGATCGACGTAAGCTTCGATATCGACAAGACTGTTGCAGTGCTGGACACGGGTTGTCCTGTTTCTTTTGTGCGCCTGGATTTAATACCGGCGAATATGCAGATTGAGACGATTGGAAACGACATGTATTTTGAAGGCGTGAATCAAAGTAGCGTAACAATATTAGTTACCATCAAACAGACTGTTCAAATTGCGCCAGATTGCGCCGCAGAATTACTTTTTTATGTTGTTCCGAGTTCAACAATAAGTTGTACTTGTTTGTTAGGTCGTGATTTTATTGCCCATAAAGATTTAGATGTAACTATCGGAAAGAGCGTTAGTAATAAGCAAAAGAATAGAGAGCAGGAGGGACTGAATTGTGCAGCGGAAATTTTACAAATTGATATGGTGTGCAAAACTAATGTTTGCGAGACACTTTATATTAGCGAGGAAGCCGATTGGAATTTACGAAATGAAGTTAAAGTCGTTAGTAAAGCAATGTTATGTACAACCGGAGAGAGCAATAGTACCAGCTACTAAATTGGAAATGGAACTAATTTTAAAACCATATCATGTACCATTTTATTATCATCCAAGACGTTTATCGTATAGTGAAAAATCGGCAGTGACTGACATTATTACAGATTTGTTTGATTGGAAAATTATACGTCCAAGCACATCTCAGTATTGTAGTCCGATTGTTTTGATAAAGAAAAAATTTAGGTCAGCATAGAATGGCAGTCGATTACCGCGATTTAAACAAATTGACAATTAGGGATCATTTTCCAATTCCCCGAATCGATGATCAAATGGATCTAATGAAGAATAAGAACTATTTTACTCGAATAGATTTAAAAGACGCGTTTCAGAATATTATGTTAAAAGGTAATTCAATTCAGTTTACCGCGTTTATCACCTTTATGGGACAGTTCGAGTATTTACGAATGCCTTTTGGACTGTCGAATGGACCAGCTTTTTTTATGCGATTTATCAATGCAGCGTTTCACAAATTATTATTTAAACAAAAAATTCTAATTTATTTAGACGATATATTAATTGCCACTGGAACGGTCGAAAAGAACATGCTAATTTCGAGAGAGGTGTTGACTATTTTAGTGAAAAATTGCCTTCAGTTAAATTTAGAGAGATGCGCTTTTATGTTAAGAAAAATTATGTAGTTAGGCTATCGCATTGATTCAGAAGGAATTAGACCAAGTATGGAAAATGTAAAGGCAGTAGTAGAGAATCCGATACCTAGGAATTATAGAGAATTGCAGAGCTACCTAGGATTAATTTCATATTTTATAAAATTTATTAAAAATTTCGCCCTGAGAGCAAAGCCTCTGTATGATTTATTAGAACCTAAATTTGTGTTTAAATGGAAGGACGAAGCACTGAAAAGTTTCGAAGACTTGAAGCAAGCAATGATTTCAGAATCAGTTTCATCTGTTTATTCGCATACAGCTGAGACAGAGTTACATTGTGATGCGAGTTCACACGGGTATGGCTCAGTGTTACTGCAAAAACAATTAGATGGCAAACTTCACCCGATATCTTATTTTAGTAAAAGGACGACTCAAACGGAATCTAAGTATCACAGTTTTGAGCTTGAAGCATTAGCTATAGTGTATTCATTAGAACGGTTTAGAATATATTTACAGGGATTTTCTTTTAAAATTATAACGGTCTGTAATATTTTAAAACTATCATTAGAACGGAAGGAGGTAAACCCAAGGATACCGCGTTAGTCATCGGTACTCCGCAATTATAATTGTACGTTAGAACATCGTACAGTAGATAAGTTACAGGACGCTGATGCATTAAGTCGTGAATTTAGTGTACTCATTATTACGGAGAACAGGTTCGAACGGAATTTAGAGATTTTACAGGGACAAGATCCCCAAATTTGTCAAATAAAAGAGCGATTACAGAAACCGGAGAGCAAATGGTACGAATTAACGAATGGAATCGTGTATCGAAAGTCGGGTAACAAATTATTGTTTTATGTTCCATCTTCTATGGAAGAAAATATAATCCGCACAAACCACGAAGAAGTTGCTCATCAAGGCACTAATAAAACGTTAGAGTATGTGTCACGTGTTTACTGGTTTCCCGAGAAGAAACGCAAAATTCAGGAATACATTAACAGATGTCTTAAATGCATTACGTACGCTACTAGAACCGCTAAATTAGAAGGGCGATTACAGTGTTCGCCTAAAGAAAATTTACCATTTATTTGCTTACGTATAGATCAGTACGGCCCTTTAGGTAGAACGAGACACCGGCATAAATATATTTTTGAAATCGTTGACGCGTTCACGAAATTCGTAAAATTTTATCCTACTTTGAGCACTAATGCTGAGGAAGTCATACGTCATTTGTAAACGTATTTTAGTACATATAGTAAACCGCGCCGAATAGTTTCGGACCGAGGTAGTGCGTTTACATCAAACAAGTTTAAAGAATTTATGGCGGAGATGAGTATACAACATATACTAATAGCCGCAGCTACACCTCAGGCGAATGGGCAAATAGAAAGGTTAAATCGATTGTTAACACCCATGTTGGCAAAAGTGAGTGCCACCACAGCCTCCTGGAGCCAAAGTTTATGCGACTTTGAGTATGCATTTAACAACACTGTCAACCGTGCAACCGGAAATACCCCGAG
Source organism: Cryptocheilus praepositus (assembly GCA_033815515.1). Lineage (NCBI taxonomy): Eukaryota > Metazoa > Arthropoda > Insecta > Hymenoptera > Pompilidae > Cryptocheilus > Cryptocheilus praepositus. The sequence continues at coordinate 127,812 of JAWWQZ010000225.1, read as the reverse complement.
CAGATTATTATTTGGCATAGACCAATTGGGTCCAAGTAATGATGAATTGCTACAAATATTAGAAGAAGCTTTGCCGGAAGAACGCGAATTAGAAGCGATGCGGGAGAGTGCCGTCTCCAAAATTCAAATAGCGAACGATTATAATCAGGCCTATTATGATAAATGACACAGACACCCGGTTAATTTCTCGATTGGTGATTATGTTATACTTAAGAATGTAGATGTAACACCAGGGCTGAATAAGAAATTGTTGCCTAAATTCAGAGGTCCGTATATAATTAGCAAGGTACTTGATAAGGATAGGTACGTGGTATGTGATCCAGAAGGTCATCAATTGACGGAAATACCATTCCAAGGCGTTTGTTCGCCGCAGGATATGAAGCCCTGGTTGAATCCAGCGGAAAATCATTATTATTAGGGAACGTTTTTGCATTTATGTTATATTTTGTGTGTATGTTATTTTATTGCGTTATGTACTTAGGTTGAGTGCGGATAATTTAAGCCTTTGATACATATACTTATTTTACGTTCGATTTTTCCGAATATCATAATTTATGTTTGATATTTCTGCATATTACATTTAACTTAAATTTTAGACAAGTGTTTAGTTTGATTTTATGGATTTTATCTTTTGTTTATTTTGGAATATTATGTTTGATTTTATGAATATTATTTAGTTGCTTTAAATAGTATGTTAAATTTGGTTGTGACGAATAGTTTTTTATCTTCGTATGACAACTTATGTTGCGCTTCATTTGCTGGCAAACACTGGCGTTATGTACCAGATTTATGCGACAAGTTTATGTGGCAAATTTATGTGCCAAACTTATGTGGAGAACTTGTCTATCTTTATGATTGGTACAATTAGCGAAAGGTATTGCAAGTGATGAATAATGTTATGCATACGATGATCGAGGGCGATCATATTGTCAGAATGGCCGAAATGTAGTAGGCTGAGTTCAGCAAAATAGTATCACGCGGGCAAACATGTGACGATCGGGCCCTTAGCGACAAAGGCGTCAGCCACGCGGTGCGCTCAGAAAGACTCAGATTCGTTCGAGCTTCGAGTGAGGAAGCATCGAATCTCCTTATGTTACGTGTCTTATGTTCTTATGTTTAGTAGTCCATTACTTTTTGCATTTTTGTTTCGTGTGTGTGTGTTTTAAAATATATCTGTTTATCTTTTTTATCTTAAACCTTATGTTATAACAAATCCCGTCGCCCCCTACAATATGAAAAACAAAAAGCGGAAAAACCCTGAAGAATTTTCCAATCTGATAAATTTCCCGCAAAAGGCATGAAACGAAATTAATCGCAAATCAAGAGAGACGACTGTTCTTTTAAGTACCGAACAGATTACGCTGATTCTGTTTTGAATGATATATCCGGAAGTAACGGGTCGGAGAAAATAAGCGGCGTACAGGAAATACTGGTCGCCAATGTATGGTAAAACCAAGTTATTGAAAAGTTATTTGCAACGTGTCTTCTGAACGAGTTTCCTCGTTGCGATAGATGCACCCTCCGAGAGAAGTTAAATTTAAATAAAGGCGGCTTGACTGTGAACAACAGGGGTTAAATTATTTTGCTTCTACTTCGTTTACCAGCAGCGCGTCCCCTCTGCTTGAGTCCTGCGCGGCAGATATGATGACGAACGAGAATACCGATAAAGGCAGGCGCGACAAAGCTCCAATTTCCACTTAGGGTTGTCCAATACTCCTTACCCTGTGCACGAGGTAGAGGTACCGCACACGCCGGCGGCAGCCGGAATCCAGGTCAATAATTGTTATAACATTTTCGCTCAAGGTTTTTTGCAACAAAAATTCGTTCGATAAGCTTTTCCTGCTGGCAAGATACTGTGATATGGGTATTAACTTTTATTGAACAGGAAAAGTATAACAGAACAAAGATATCTTAACGCTACTCTATTGCCGTCTCAGACCGAACTGTCCGTTGTTTCTCCTCGCCGGGCCGTTGCTACGCGCCCTTCGTCCTTCCCCCCAAGACTCCGGTAACCAATTATTCGTAAAAACACGCATCCTCTCATTCTTACCGACATTCTCTATCACTCACTCTAAATGCGTCGCAGATCACACGTGCAACAATCAGCCATACGTCACGCATTCCCCAAACAAAACCATGTTACCTCTATACCTGACACTCTCACTCGCACAGGACACTCCCGGTCGCAGCCACTCGCACACACAACACACACATAAACAGCACACTTCCTACATGTATATATATCCTACAATACCGCATTTAGATTCAGAATTTTGGTAATACTTCGCATATGCTGCAGTATGCATCATTAGTATTAGGGAGCTATTATACTCAAGATTTCGACAAGAAGACGTCCTTTTATTACCCTGGTTAATTTTCCGGTGGGTTACAGCAGCCAATTTGATTGTGTTTCAATTTGCTCGTAAAGTGAATAGTTAATTGAGAAATTCCCCCATAAAATCAGAATTCTGATGCATAAATTCAGCCAATCGAAGTCAAGAGTTTATTACGGAATTCGTAGAAGGACTTTGAACATTTGGCATTAATGGAAAATCAAATGGCCTAAGCATCTTAACGTATTAGTGCAGCTAAGCATGTAATCAATTATTGTGTTCGATTTGACAACAAACTTGTATCGTTCATGAATTAATTATTGTGTTCGACAAATATCTGAGCAGTTTCGTTACGTGTCCTGAGACATGCTTCAGGAGAGTCTTTTTAGGCATATACAGTATGGGCCTAATATTTGAAACATTTGCTTTAACCAAAGTGGTCATACATATTATGTGCCCGGTCAATTTGCCACGCTCCCGTTATTACTGTCCCCACATATCATGCTATTGTAACAAACCTTGAAGCAGCATTCGTTGTACTTTAAAATGAAAGCATCAAACGAATCCGCCGAAGGCGGGCGAAGTTTGATCACAATTATATGGACGTCTCGTTCGACAGTATTACAACACGACGTATCGCTAGATGCACTACGATGGAGCCGCACATTCAGAGTAAAAAAGAGAGAGATATCCTTACCTCTCTACTCATCGTGCAGTTTATTGTCATATTTTTCAAAGTCTCCTAACTTACAATAATAAAATACGTAAAAGAAACACCAGCGGTGTTTATTTTTTTGGGGGATGGAATAGAATAATCTTATGAATAGATTCTTGGGTGGGTTTGTAATACTCTCGAACGAGACGAACATATAATTGTGATCGAATTTCGCAGGCATTCGGCGGGCTCGTTTGATCCTTTAATTACATGACGCCTCGTTTTCTGTATTACTGTAGTATAATGAATTGGCAACATCCGATTGTGTGTGTGTGTGTGTGTGTGAGAGAGAGCATGAGCGATTTAGTGTTTGGAAGATTCTAGAATAAGTTGGTTGCTAAGGAAATAATTAAGAGGAGCGATCGAGCGTTTGGTAGATTCTAGAATGAGTTGGTTGCCATGGGAGTAAATAAAATGAGCGGCCGATGGTGTTTTCCGTGTTTTATTTGTTTGTAGGAAGAAAAGAGCGATGGCTTCGGTTGAGAGGCAGGCGCCACGAGACCGACAAGAGGAAACGATCACGGGGAAACGATTCGACACACGCAAAACATCTTATCTTGTATTATTGTTTACTTCATTTTAATAAACATCTATTGTATCACTAAATTCCCACAAATCTTGGGGGCTCGTCCGGGATAGTGACTGGTGAATTGAACAAAATATCTTGATATTGCTGTGTCGAATAATTGTGCAAGAATGGAAAACGCAGAACTATTGTTACGACAACCAACGAACGAAGATCTGAAAATCGATGCCTTGATGATGGACGAATTGAGGCACCCCCTGAAGCAACGCAAAATAAAAACGAGTGGACCTAAGGCAGAGTTGGTACAGCGACTAAAGGCTGCCATGGTGCTTGACGAAAAACGGGAGGACGACGATGAAGGCGATGTGCTCGTTACGAGTGACGAAGATGAAGATGACGGAGACGAAGTAAGACACGACGCAAGTGCACGGGGAAGAGGTACGATGCAACAGACGCTTACGTTCCAAGCCATTGAAGAAATTGTACAGCCATTCCGTGGCGAGAATATGTGCGTAAAATTATGGGTTCCAGAATTTGAGGAAACGGCGGAACTTTATGCGTGGTCGGAGATACACACATTGACGTACGCGAAATGACTTCTCGGGGGACCGGCCAAAATATTCATCAATCTTGAACGGACAGCAAAACATGGAATAAGTTAAATAGGGCACTGGAAGATGAATTGTCTTGCAAAATAGATGGCCACAAAGTACATAGAGAATTGGGACAGACGAAAAAATTGCCATCTGAAACACGTGAAGAATATATTTACAAGATGTACGACATTGGTGCACAAGCAGACGTCGAAACCAGGGCAATAATTAAATACATTGCCAAGGGAGTGCAAGACGAGGCAGTTACCAGAACCATACAGTACGGCGCAACAATTTTACGTAAGCTAAAAGCAAAGTTTGCCGTATACGAAGACCAGAATGCAAATGCGAGGACGAAATCGAAACGAGTAGAAGAAACACCAGCATGGAAGACTGATACGCGAAGAGCGGATACACTGAAGACGGAAGCTCGATGTTATAACTGCGGAGACCGAAATCACGTGAGCGAAGTTTGAACTACGAAACACAGGGAAGCGAAGTGTTTCAAATGCATTGACTATGGGCATATTATGTCAAAGTGTCCGACTAAGTGTAACGAAGTAAGTCAGGTAATTATAAGTGATGACTGCGACGATCTACGACCGGCGTGTGGAAAGAACCAAAAAGACGTAAAAATTCAGGGTCATGAGCTAAATGCAATTATTGATTCCGGCAGTCATCTGTCTTTGATGCGTGCGGGCCAGTATATAAAAATGAGTCTCTCTGCTTTACGAGAAAAGGCGGTAAATTTCAATGGCATATGTTCGAAATATAATTCCACTCTAGGCGGCTTTTGTGTTGATGCGGCTACTGATGGCGAGACCTACCCGATTAAGATTCATGTGGTCCCGAACCCGGCGATGTGCTGCGACTTGCTCATCTGTAGTAATTTATTGAATAACGTACTTACGGTTATGGAAGGTGGCGATCTTTTTATAACACCGTTGGGAACGCGACACAGGACAAAATAAAAAATACCGGAAGTTTTGCAGGTCGATGTTAAAGATACAGGGGTATTGGTGCCCGAAGAACAATGTTCTTCCAATACGGCAGATGAGTCGAGAAATGTCACAGAAGATGTACCTGGTAGTGAAGTAGATACAGTGTACGATAAAGCCTCAGATATGATAATATTAAGCAATGTGTCAGAGACGTCAAAGAAGGATACGGTTGGGAAAAATCTAGTAGAACCTGAAAACGCTGAATTCGGAAAATTCCCCCAAGATAAGCAAGATGACTCGCAGATGGAGAATCAATCGATGGATGCAGAAGATCCATTTGGCGGAGACAATGTAATTTTCGAAAATGTTGACCAAATGGAGACTAAAAATTCGACGGACGCAGACGGAGGATTTTCGAAATTATGTGGATAAGTAGACAACCTGCGGGAAGTTGTGAGCGCGACAGACGACTTCGAATCCTTAAGGACAGTAATCGAAGGGTCCGGAAACTGTTCAATCAACATAGGAATTCAGCAGTTGGAAGTTGCTAATAAAGATTTCAACACTGACGAACAAGCGAACAAAGAGGCCCAGCCAGTCACCGAAGGTTTTATGAGTAGCAAAGAACACACTACTGGACAAAAGCCCAGCTTCGGGTCCAAAAAGTGCCACGATTTTCAATGATGGCGTTAGTACTGACGACGATTCAAAGCTTTCGGAATTAGAGGGAATGGCCAGGAAGGAGACATGCAAACAATGTGGCGAAGAAAGATCTTGCAAGATCAAGGTGAAAATTTGTGTGGAGAGCTATAGTATTTGCTCGAAAACACGCAAGTCTCTATCTAAAGATGCCAATAACAGAGTAACGGATATTCCCAGCGACCGTGTTAATTCAAAGAGGGAGACGCGCTGTGCAAATTGTTTATTAATTGTCAAGCCAAATTACGGACAACCAAATGTTTAGGCAAATTTCAAACGAAGTACGCTATTCACTGAAGAAATTGTAATGGGTTAGTCCAGGCTGTGAGTTTGGACAAGTACTGTATGCGCTTCGGCTACGACATGAGGCAATTTTGTTGCTCTACGTGTTTGGAAAAATTCAAGAAGTCCTGAATGTATGCAGCTACCGTCAGAAGGATATAAGTTCGGGTACACATGTTTTTTGGCTCCGTTAAGTGTATGGGAAAGTAAGAAAGTAAAAAAGAGACTGTATGGAAAAGTATTCGAAAATGAGTTTTACCGAACCGGTAAACATCGAGAAGAATCATGCATGCATAGTAGTCGATACGTTGTCAAAAATATTGGGGAGCACGAGGGTCCACAGAAGACATTCACCGCCATTATGAAAATGTAGATATGAAATGAAGATAGTGGTTGTGATACTGAAAGTGCGGGGAGTTTAACACCTGAGGGCAGATGTTACTTACAGGATGGCCGAGTGTAGTATGGCGATATGAATTGGCAAAATCCGATTGTGTGTGTATGTGTGAGTGAATGAGCGATGAGCGTATAGAAGATTCTAGAATAAGTCGGTTGCTAGGGAAGTAAATAGGATGAGCGACCGAGCGTTTGGAAGATTCTAGAATGAGTTGATTGCTAGAGAAGTAAATAAGATCAGCGACCGATGGTGTGATCCGTGTTTCCTTTGTTTGTAAGAAGAAAAGAGCGACGGCTTCGGATGAGAGGCAGTCGCCACGAGACCATCACGAAGAAACGATCACGGGGAAACGATTCGGCACACGCAAAACATTTTACCTTGTATTGTTGTTCATTTCATTTTAATAAACATCTATTGTATCACTAACCTCCCACATTACAAAACGTGGATGTTTAGGGAATATCAGCTGATTATTTTGTAATTTTTATGTTAGAAAGGCATCAGCTCTATGTGTAATGGGGACAATGCACAACCATACAATTTTTTTTTGTACATGTATGTAGGATCATTCCCTTTTGGAAAGTATGGATATTAACTTTTATGGAACAGGAAAAGTATAACAGAACAAAGATATCTTAACGCTACTCTATTGCCGTCTCAGATCGAACTGTCCGTTGTTTTTTCCTTCTCGCGGAGCCGTTGCTACGCGCCCTTCGTCCTTCCCCCCAAGAGTCTGGTATCCAATCATTCGTAAAAAACACGCATCCTCTCATTCTCACCGACATTCCCTATCACTCACTCTAAATGCGTCGCAGATCACACGTGCAACAATCAGCCATACGTCACGCATTCCTCAAACAAAACCATTCTACCTCTATACTTGACACTCTCACTCGCACAGGACTCTCCCGGTCGCAGCCACTCGCACACACAAACACACACACAGCACACTTCCTACATGTATATAATATGTAATGAGAATCTTAAAATTTATTTTATGGATGAAACGGCTTCAACCATGTCGTTCTCTTTTGTGCTTAAGGACCGGTTATAGAAAGTGGCAAATACTTGAACTTCGGCCATCCCACAGTTGATTCTATGATTTTAACATCAAGCCCTTTCCTAAATGGGGACGAAGTGGATTCGTGCTTCGTAGTATAAGCTGTGAAATCCTCACTTACGCCACTTCTTGTTAAGACGGGTTTTATCCATCTACTCATGGTCTGTTTGGAAGCCCGCTTATCAGGTTTCTTAAGAGTAATCAACAAATTATCACATTCAGTTATTAAAGGTTCGGTGATTCTAATGTATCTCTCTACCGTATCATGCAATGCTAAACTGCGGTTTTCTCTAAAGAAAAGCGGAGGTAGTAACGGTTGCTTTACTCATTCCTTAGAAGTTTTGGTAAGATCCTCCGTCTCAACCTCGAAACCCTCCTTGTATTTCTTAATCTTACTTATTTGTATGAATGATAGTGTCTGATAACTATGACCTGTACCGAATGCCAACAAGGTCACTAGCTTATATGTTAACTGCGATAACTTTAAAATATCAACCAGATGTAAACTTTCCAAAAAGTCTAAGACCCTTTTTGGTTTACATGTTATATCATGCTTCGGTTTAGGAAGCCAGCTTCTATACACTTCTCTAAAATACCTGTTTATCACTAAACAGGTAGATACATTTTTTTTATGAGCGATATTGCTACTCTCGTCGAATTTAGGGAGCCGTGCGATGCTCCTGCTTCAATATAGTTGAGAGAAACTCTAGCAAATCGGTTTCTGTGAAATCGTACGAATCAAGATTCTTCTCAACGCAAAACAGCCACCAAGCCTTGATTGGTCCTGAGTATTGGTTTAAGGTGCCCTCCGGTAATAACGCCAACATGATTTCTGTCATTGGAAGAAAGAGGTTCTTTCTTGGAAATGCCACCCTGATAATTTTCCGGCCATCAAAGACGGCTGGTTGGCCAGAGGATGTCGTCGCGTTCTGCGAGGAGAAGGTAAGAGATTACTCGACGTTCCAAGAAGTGAATGCTCTTCCACAAGAAGAGAATCAAAGATGGGGAACCAATGTTGTGATGTCCCATAGGAGATGACTACAGTACCGCCTGCTCTACGTGCAATAATTTTCTGTAATACTCTAGGTATTAGCACACATGGAGGAAAGTTGTAAAAGGATTTTCGGCTCCAATTAATTGTACAACCGTTTACAAAAGAGCTTTCACGATCTTCAAACCATAATCAGAAGACACGGCATTTTGGGTTGGCTTCGGACGCGAACAATTCTACTTCAAGAGCTCCAAGTTTTCTGATTATGCTCTCCAAAATCTGCCCAACTAATTCCCATTGTGTGTCGATGTTGTCCAACCTCGATTGAGCGTCCGCTTTCTTGTTCTCATTTGAAGAGTTGTACGACGCATGGGTCAAAGTAATTTTGGACTCGCACCACCCCCAGATTTTCCTAACCAGGTATGTAAGGGAGGATACTGAATTTCACCCATACGATTTACGTACCACATTGTTATTGTATTCTCCTCTCTAAAGGGAACATCGCAGTCGCGAAGATCATTTGTGAAAGGTTTTACTGCCAAACACACGGCCAAAAGTTCTGAATAATATATATGACAGCTCCTTTCTTTTGTTGACCAAAAAACGTGGGTTCCATTGCCTGCTACCATGCACCCCAACCTGACTGAGGGGCTTCCAAATAGGTAACTTTCTGATGATGATGCGCTTTTAGCTGTTGACTGATGACCCTATATATTGCTTCCACCATGAGCAATCTTCCGGTGGATGTTTTGACAATTTCATACTTTCTTCGTAATTATCGTCACCAAAGAGTATGACTAGGAATTTTTCCCGCTCCAGTCGCGTGGTATAAGACCAATCATATTTAATAGTGGGGAATGTCGCTATTAGATTACCTATAAACAGGACTAAAACCCATATTTGGCACCTTTGTATGCTGCTAAAGATTTCGATCATTCTTAAAACTTTTTTTCTGTTAACCTTCGGTAATTCCTGGGTCATGCGTTCCGAATTTATAATGAAATCCAAGAACTGACAAGTCCTACTTGTTTAGCCGCGCGAATTTGTAGGACTCTCACGACTCAATCCGCGATCATTTCACGGCGACCCGTCACAAATTTGGTTCTGGGAAGGGTCTGTTTAAGGGTTAGGTAACCAAATACTGAATTTCTAGGAACGACTCTTTACTACTATACTGCGTGCAGCTCAAGGCGGACTTTACTATTATACGGCGTGCAGCTCTAGGCGGACTGACGACGCAACGCGTTAAGTGCATAGGTGCCTTCCCGATTCGTAAAGTCTCGGCCCCTTTCGTCAAAACACTTGAAGATCCTCGGCACTGACTTCGGCAGTGACACACGAGGCACGCTTGGCCCTCTTAGGCACGAACACTACTATGGATTCGTCTGCTTTTCTTATTACTTATAATTCAATCGCGCGATTTGTGAGGGTTTATTATTGACTGAATATTTTCTGCTGCATGACAAATTGGTACGACCAATAAATAAGAATTCCTCTGGGTAATTCACTGATAGGACACCCATCCTACGTAGAAAGTTTACTACAGCTATCAAACCTGTGGGAATGCCAATAGTGCTGTAGACAAACCAAACGGAAGGCAGAGAACTCCTATAATTATACCGCTAAACGGACCCTGCGAAATTTTCTGTTCCTCTCGTGAATCGGAATCAAAAATTTGAGTCTGAAGGTCCACATGGTCCATATACTCTACTTGAGAAACCAGTATCGATGCCCATCTAATAACTTCTAATTTGGAATATTCCGATCTAATACATTCAATCGTATGGACAATCCGTCTGGTTTTTGTCCACTGTAAAGGAGGGCGAGGCAATTATTCTCTCTTCATAATGGCAAGGGTGTATAGCACCAATATTCAATAACTTTTTAACGGCTTCCTCAAAATCGTCCAGGCTCATTAATCCTTCTTACGGTAATTCGTCTTGTACCGAGATGTTCTGGAATGGCTCTGGTGGGACAAATTCCTCGAGCTCCCTTTGGGCCCTCTCGTTGAGATGTTCTGGAAAATTTTAGGTCAGACGGCTGTTTGTTTCCCATCATCGAGGGAACAATGCTCTGCGAAGATGGGGTTTTCCAGTTTAAATGGTTAATAGATTTCAATGGGACATTTTTTATTTTTGAACCACTTAGGCCTTCAAACTATAGCGACCTTGTTAATCATATGACTTAATCGATTGGACCTTTCCCGGCAATATGAAAGATATTCTTCTGAAGGCTTCTTTATGATTGGCTTCAGCAAACAAGTATCCTCGGTCACAGAGACATTCCCACGATTCGTCCCTGTCGATTACTTCCTCACCGCTCAAATCAAGCAGGAGAAAATAGCTAGACCGAGAGTGGTCATTGCTGCACCGGCCTGCTTTTGTAATTCTGCAACATAATTGTCTCTTTTTATGGCTGCTTCCACCATAGTAGCCAGCGCCTCTGGATCAAGAACCCGAGCCTATAAGAGACACTTTTCCGATCGAGGATATTCAAGCAGTACATCCTCTTTCAATTCTTTCAGTTTCCTAGTCGATCGCTGCATCGACTGTATCAGCAACTGGTGCCGAAAGTTGACAAGTTGTCATAACTGTAAGGTTACGGCCGCACTGCTCCCCAAAGTACCTCTGACCTCCTGTGTCGAGTTTTTCGCTTACCGTGTTGCCGATTTTGCAGACATGGCTGTCGGTATGTCACCTATCTCACCTACCGACTGAACACATTTTTCGGTGAAGCGCTCGTTGCCTAAACAGGCCGAGCAAATTAGGTTATGCCTATGCCACTCGGGCAAGTAATATCCTAATTTAACGAACTATATGTCCCACCAATCGTGGCGGCTCATTGCCAAATTTTAAGATCTAATGTAGAATTTGTCTCTGTTGCTCACCATATCCTAATTTAACGAACGATATATCCCGCCTGTTACGCGCACCGTTCAAACGAGAATCGCGTTCTGTGTCGTCGATTCTACGAGGGTCGTAAATCCTCGACGCGTTGTGCCACTTGAATTATGCGCGTTTTCTCGCGACCGTTTAGGGAGATGAGAATGATTTTGTTGAATGTAATGAGGTAACGAAGAACGTATATTTTCACTAAAAATATATAACAAACGGGTTTGGGTACTAAGTTAATTTGTCGCGATAAAGTAATGTTCGCGCGTTGAGTGTTGAGTGTAAGTATTGTGTAATGTTGTAACGGATTGTTTAGTGACGCGTGTTGTCGGTGCGAGAGTTTGAATCAGAGTGCCCTTCTTGTCGTTTTGGAAGAATCATGAAGGGAAGGGCTCGTGCAAGATTTGGGAAAGGAAAGGGATTTGCCAATCAGGGAGGTTTTTCCTGGTGATGTTGTTAATCTATGATTGGATGCAAGTTTGCTCCACCCATAGCGGAAAATGCAGTGTTTCCCCTCTTTTGCTGTTGAGTGGGGCGACATGTGGTTGCAGCATGTCTTAGTAAAAGAGAAAGCGGGTATTGGGACTTGACTGAATATTGAAGACTAAGTGCAACGCTGAAGTAATAAAGATGTCAGGAAGGTACTTGAAATGGTCACGGAGGATTAGGGAACGGAGTCGTGGAAGTATAATGAATGCCATGAAGGCTATTTTTGAGGAGTCTCAAGAGTGTAGGTATAAGGCTTTGTTTTGTAGATGGGACAGGACTCCGGGCGAGACGACTCGTTTTGAGAAGTGAAAGTGTGGTGTGTAACACCGCCACTCGTGACGGCTCATAGACAAATATTATGATCTGATGTAGAATCAGTCTCTGTTGCTCATCATATCTTTATTTAATCAACGACATGTCCCACCATTCGTGTGGGCTCGTCGCGAAATGTTAAATTCTGATGTAGCATCAGCGTTTGTTGCTCCCATCTGCTGATTTACTGAACGACATATCCCATCACTCGTGTGGGTTCGTCGCGAAATGTTAAGTTCTAATGTAGCATCAGCCTTTGCTGCTCACCATCTCCTGATTTGCTGAACGACATGTCCCACCACTCGTCTGGAATCGTCACGAAATATTAAGATTTGATGTCGAACGAAAATGGCGAGAGATGCCGTGTCGACGATGTCACCGATCTGATCCGCAATTACTCCTCTAATTCTTTTAATTTCTTCCAAATTCGATTTCGTTCAACTTTTCCTTCCTTTCCCTTTTTGTTTTATGTTTTCCCTACTCAAGCAACCACTTAAACTCCATAATCACTAAAAAAGACTCTGAGCGTGCGACGCTGTTGCGCACGAAAAACGTTGTGACAGTAGACTGCGGGATGAGTAGAGAGGTAGGAATAACTCTTTCTATTTTACTCTGAATGTGTGTCGACATCGTAGTGCAACTAGCGATACTACGTTATGCAATACCGAGAACGAGACGTCATATAATTTAACACTGAATAAAAATTAATCATACCGGATTATTTAATTTAGTACACAATATCTGCTTGAGAATGATATTATATTTTGCCGGAACGACTGTGATCGGTTTCCTGGGCCACGGCTTATATTGGAAGCAATCATCAAATTCGTATATATATTTGTATCATCTGATTCGTGTACGTCCTGATGTGTAGTCTTTGTGGCCAAATTTTTACTCTAACCTTATATGATTTTGAAATTGATCCAATGTTGTACTTTCCAAAACTTTCAGTAGGTTCTCATGTAAGAATAGCTGGACGACATTTTATCCTATACCTGCGCTTGGGCGTTAGAGATTGTTCGGTTCAGAGATACTGTTGTGCAACTCTGCATGACACGGTTAATATGTTTTTCCCATGCCGAGTTCAGGATTGTATTATCGTGGACTGTCGGACATCTGGGTCCATGATGATTGCTATGAAAATTTGACTCTCTTTGCGAAGCAACGTGCCAGTTGGCGAAGATTATTTGCACTGGTTGATTGGCTGTTGCGTGCAGGTATCGCTCTGCATGTGAAGGTTCTCGGTATGTCTGCAGGTGTGGGAACCATCCTGATCCTTTGCAGCAACAGATACTACGAAGGTATTTTCTTTTTGGTCTCTATTTTCATAGTGAATTTTATTTTCTGCTAATGTGTTCAGATAGCCAATTTGTTTAGACGACTGTTAGGAGGGGGATTGCACTTCGTACGATAGTGTACTGATTGATTGCAGTAGATGCCATAAAGTACAGAATGTAAAACGTGTCTCTATCAGAACTCCCTTGGCCCCCGTGATGGAATCAGCAACGTTTGGCAAAAATCGGCGTAATGTTACTGCCCTTAGCGGCGACCATACCAAATCTAACAACTTAAGGAATGAATTCTCGTTATGAAGTACTATGGGAAAATCTAGCACCGTCACATACCAGCCAATATTCCATGTGTAGATACATTCAACAAGAATATGAATTCTTTAAACTTCGACCTCTGTACTCTGATAACTATTAACCTAGTGCCGAGTTCTGGATACTGTAATTTATTTTTAATTTTTAATTATATAACTGACAATTAATGAGCGACATCCAATCAACGCAAGAAGAATCTATTCCTGGGTGCAGTTTCTACCAAAGTCGTTAAAGAAACAGTTTCATCCTATAATCTTTTAATATTCCATTAATCCTACAAAGTCGTTAATCTCAACGACATCTGACTTTCGGCCGTGAGGTATGGATATGATTGTGGCAGATACTCATAAGCAACAAGATGAGTTAAAAAAGCAAAACTTAATGACCCGCAACGAGCGATTCCACACCATCTGTCATCGAAAGGGTAGAGCAGGCTTTCACATACACTTTGTATTCATCAGCACCTAGGGGCTCTACTCATCCGAGTTATGCGTTTCAATCCGACACTATAGTTTCAAAATCGCTTACATCGCAATCACGGCCGCAGAATACTTCACCCAACGAAGGAGAATTGTGTACATCCTTCCTCCGTTATTGTGAAACTTGAAAGGGATTCCCCACAACTTTATTAGTACCAAACTTTCAGAACCCCACGGCACAAGAAACGATTGTGAGGCTCTCCGTAGTTTCAGGCAGGATGTGGAAATAGAGATGCTACAAACAGACACGTGGAACACTGCATTTATATTATACAAGAAGGGAAATTTGTACAGAATGTTGTCTTTGATTTCCAGATCAACCACTCGCTGAAAACATTCGCGCAACCTGCTGTGGTGGTCAGAATGTAAATCGAATAATGTGGCGTAATATTGAGACATAATCCTAGAAACAGTAACAGTACATATTACCAAAAGAATAATTGGAGTCTGGGTTGTACAATTATTAGAATATCCAGAAAGTTTCCATATCCCTCTCAACTATTGTGTGTTACCATCTATAGCCTACACATCTATGCGTTACCTAATCCTTAAGGGAACCCCAGAAAACATTAAATGGTATTAACAAATCGCGGAAGAAAAATACAATTGATTTTTTAATTAAGATGGCCATTAAAAATAGGCAATTCGCAAATATCGAAGTTGTTGCAATAGCAAAAACTACAATAGCACCAAGGCATCAGAAGAAGACACACTGACTGTCATAGGAGATCAAACAGGACACTGAAGGACTTTATCCATCTTAACCAATACACTCGTCTTTTTGCACTGTCTCCGATACGAAGTCGAGTCCCATGACGAAACATTAGGAGCAGAAACGGAATTTCATATTTTCCCATTAATTCGAAGTCCATTCTGGAGTGCTTCGCCGCAAAGTAATGGATACCACTCCCCTGAAAGTGACTACCCATTTTGGATATATAGATGGCATATTTTGTATAAAGATCCGTGTATCGTGTAAGTATCGTATCATTATCAATCAGTAGCATGAATCCACCTCAATACATTCACAAACAAATTCACCATGGAAATAGAGAGGGGTAATAAAATGCCCTTTCTGTATGGGTTGGTACATAATATTGACAAAACTTTACAACAACACTTAGTGGAAGAAATCCGATATTTCATAACAATTTCATGATCAAATGGATACCGAGGCGCCAAAATGGACCATATCATTAATAGTTTACCAAAAGATATTTCTGGGCAGATGACCGTGGACCGCTATATACGGTTAAACGGAAAACGTTCGCTTGCTTTAATTCCAAGGAAACTCGAAAAGCATAATCGAGATACGTAGAAAATTCAACCCTAGCGTAACTTTCATGTTTCAGAAGAAGATACAACAATCACTCCAAAACGCAAAACACTTGGAACCACCATTCAGGATCCGAAATTATATAAAGAACTTCTGTGCGGCGAAGAAGTAACAGTGATGAAATTGCGAAGACGATAGACGTCTGTGTAAGTCTACACACACTATATGGCAAGTTCGGTCAATTTTCCCACCAGTGCTGTGCATGCTGCATATGTGGTTAACGCAACAGAAAAAGGCACAATCAATTATAGGATATATTACGACAAATATGTTTTCATACGCCCGGGCACCGAGACAATGAGTGATCTGTAAAGTATATGAACAACCTAAAAGGAGGGAGCGTCTGTACCAATTCTCCGTAGCCGTAATCAGAAACTGCGCCGGTTCGATAAACGCCAGCATAGCAGTGGTTCCGAACGCGCCAACCATTCTGAATTCCATACCGTGACGGATGAATTCTGACCACGACATGAAAGAATGAATTTGGTCCAAAAGATTATATTTCAGACTTTGGAAATTTTTAGGGACGACGTAATTATTTTGTCACCATTTGGAACACCACGCCGCGTACACCATGGATTACTTATCCTTCAGCTAACGACTGATATCTTTGACATTGACAGCATATGCCTTTGTCCTTGCTAGGTGCGACATTATCGATTCACGCGTATAGATTGTATGAACACCTATGCCGTGGTACCTCCCTGTAGCTTCCGCAATAAACTCGGGTTGTTAGCGTTTTTCCAAGTTATGTTGCCTCCCACCGTATCGCGAGCACCTCCTCCAAAGCACCAATCGTGTTTTTACTGATATGCACATGGAATTTTCTCGTTCTTCCCGGGCTTATGGAGTATTACGTATCGTATAGTCCACAATGCGTAGCAAGGGTGGATGAACTAATTACCGAGTAGCAGAAATTTTTCTGTTTCTCAGTGGTCAATAATTGCTCTGCTTATTGGTGGTGGCGGCAGTAACTGTAAAAAGAAATAAGGAGTTCCAATTGTCTCGTATTGGAAGTTATCCGATCGGGTCTCTGTGGGACGTACCAATTTTTTTATTCGGGAATATGACATCCTCCATGGTATAACGTATTTCTGGAACGCACCGTCGCCTCAGTACATGATAGAGTGTGTAAGGAACTTCTGCTGACCTCGAAACGTTTCGCGGGTAGCCAACTTCTCCAGTGACCCCGTTCGCGTTTCGGGTACAATTGGACGTTGCTAACTCCTCTGGTATGGGTAATGATATATCCATCATATGGTCGGGGGTATCATTGTTCCTAGAAAAATGTGAGCAGCAGCTACGCGGTAGCGCTGGTGATGGCATTCCTCCTCGGCTTGCTATTCCCTGTCGAGGAAAGGCGGAACGCACTTCGTTGTCACTGTACGCAGAAGAGTAGCTATAATGTCATCGGCGGCAAATTCGGTCACCGAACAGACGTGGCAAGCACACGAGTTTTCGACGCAACCCTGTGACTGGTGCCAAGAATGGTGGCTCATGAGCAGCATGAGCAGGAAAGTGAGATGGGAAGCCTGAATATCTTCACGGTATAAATGGACTGGTGCGCACAAGCGGCAAAATGGCCTGGTGCTGTCCACGTCTACGGGCTTGATATGGCTGCATATGCTTCCGATGATGATGATATTTCGCCGTTCGCGCTGGTACTGTCGTTCCAGTAAAAGGAAGTAAAGAATGCAAATTTCTCTCGACCCGATTGTCGGTAGCCGACCGATTGATTGAGCTTGTGTTTGTCTGTGCACGTAGCAACTTGTGGTCTGCGAAATGCATCATGTATTGAAATGGCCGGGCTGATATCCCTCCTGAATGAATATGCTTGCCGCTTTGAAACGGTTTGTTGTGGTCAACACCTATATTGGGAAGCTGACTCCTTATTGGGGCAACATGTAGCGAAGCTTATTTTGCCTACAGTGAGATACCCTGTGTTGTCAGAATTTACGTATGGGAGCTTCGAATAAGCGGGGCAACCCTTGAATAAGCAGACGTGGATTCTGCGGAATCGTGAACCTGGAATCGAAAGCAACTTCAAAGGATACGGCCAGTGGCGCACCGGGTGTGACTGACACGGTGAATCGTAAATACATGAGTCGTGTTTGCGTGTAGTACTGCCAGATATCCTTGGGTATTACCCGTAAACTTGCCAAGAGGGCCGTATTATCAGGTTCACCCTGTGTTTGGGATATAGTAGATCAGAGCGGTTGTGGCTGAATCAGTCAAAGACAACTGGAGGCTGAATATAGACTGTGTGAGCAACAATACTCAACCGTGTGCGATTATCGGAGCGAATGAAACGGGGGCACTTATGGCGGATTAACTAGCCAGTATTTTCTGATACTACATACTCGCGTATTACATCTGGCTGCAAAGTCTAACCCCAGGTGTGTGTCAGGATTCCGTTAGTATCGGATGTTGCCTATACGATAGGTCTGTCGGGAAACCTTTAGCATCAGATCCCGTAGACGATCCTTCTGTGTATTGGTGAGAAACTTTCCAGTTGAATGGTTCTGAAAGACATTCCAGTCAAATAGGGTTGCGCGCCTTACGGAACTGTTTGTATTTCTTTGCGACTCTGAAACTTTGGTTCTTGTAACGGCGCGGACCTCTGAACCCGCTACATGGATGAGTTTACTGAGAGCCACGAGGTGGTGCTTAAAGTGGTGAATGGGTTTCAGATAAACATGGAAGGCCTGTTGATTCAATACATTAGGAAATTTCGTGCTGGCCAGTGCGTCCGCCCGTCTTATTCCCGTCGACCATCCGGTTCGATGATGCCTGCCCAGTCATCAGTTGTTTGAAGTGCAATAAGCTTGGGTATACGGCTTCAGGGTGCTAGGCTCTCCCCCAGGGGATACCGATTTGTCGCAACTGCGACAAAGGTGGCCACGTACATAAGATGACAAAGAACCTAGTGTATGTATCCCGTGCTCTGATGCAGGGGGAACCGGTGGCGTATGGACGGTGTGTAATAGGGTCATTTGTGTGTTTCGCGGTCCGTAGGATTTTAGGAATGGCACGAATCAGGCAGAAAGGGCGATTTACAAATTAATGTCAATCTGTGGATCGAAACATATAGTATGCTTAGTGGAGGAAACTAGGAGAACCGGGGGTTGCTTCTATGTCCCATCCATCTACGGCCACAAGTCCCATGGAACAGGGTGAAAGCCATGGAAAAAATGTGTACGTCGATATGTTGTAGTTATAAATACTTGAATCTACTCCATTTCGTGGAATTCGAGTCAGTCCAAGTAAGAGGAGGTGGTCGACAATTTGGTGTTGGTCATATGGCAATGTAGGGGCATATAAATGGTGCTTCGTACTTCAATGCTTTGTCACCATCTGGATCCTTTGCGAAAGATATTGACTCCGATGATCTGAAAGAGTTTTCGGCATCGGAACACTGAAACATCGTACCCACTAGTGAACCTGGTATTTACAGAACGGGTTCCAACTAGAGCGCGGCATTCTAGCCTGGGATACGGTCAAATTTAATGCCGCATCTTTCATAGGGCTCATTGCTGGTTGTGTCGCTCTCAGAATTGATAAGTTCCATATATGCCTGTGCTTGTCGGTAAGAGCAGAATGTGTGATCATTGCGATATTGAAGCCTGTGATGGTACGCAGCCTGAATCCAGACCATATAGGATAAATCGGGTGACTGTTTAATGGTGGAACAGACAGGTTTACAATCAAACAAGAATTGCCATAGTCTAACTAGGATATACCTCCGCTACTTAAAGATGGGTGAAATAACTCTATAGCTCACGACAAGGTAGAATACTGCAAAAAAGCAGCTAAGTAACAGAATCAATCGGAGTAGAGAGAGTTTGAGGCCGAGCTTCGCTTACAATTGGAGGGCGTCATTTGTTGTTCGGCTTACAAAGTGATCGTAGGAAAGATTCCGAAGAGACAACGCGCCGCTGGCGATAAAGCTCGGCAATTCAACAACATCGTTGCTGAGCTGATTCCGATGTGCCTATACTCCTACCAAGAGAAAAGTTACATTAATTGGCAATAGTGGTCAGGATCCCCCTTGTTGTCACCTCTTTGTCAATGTGGATATATGCGAGGTGTGGACCTCGTAGGGCCCCTGGCTCGGACAATATCATCAATATCACTGTCAAGGCGGCTGCCGCTTGTACACCTAAAATGGTGCTGAATTATTTTGATGTGGAATTCAGTCTTCGGAACTCTGCGACACCACAGAAAATCAAAACCTGGCGCTTATTCCAGGTTTATCAACGTTATTCGAACGTTGTATAACGATCTCATAAGTTTCAGGATATCGGGGCATTTGAAAGTTGTCGGTATTCTTTCCTGCACGTAATACGGATTTATATCTGAATGCAGTACTTTGACTGTTCTTGCTGAAGACCTGCAAGTCACAGACAATGCAAAGGAGGCAATGTGTATTGTGTACTGTTGATGACTGTTGGGAATATTCAATACAGCCAAATGGGAACGAATACATTATGCGTTGAAGGTAATTGGAATTTGCGTCATTTGAGGTAGTACTGGACTAGTACTGGACTCTTTAACCGATAGCATTGTATCGTATATGTCTTATCACCACCTGCGTTCCTGGTATCTGTCTGCTTGTGTTCTGCGTAGTTTGGTTCTTAGCCATCTCTGAGGAACCACTTGTACTATGGGCTGCGCCAGACTGAACTATTTAAAGAGGCACAGACAGTCGTGTGTGACAACGACAATACAGTTCTTGTCTCGTCGTCTGAAGAAAATACGTTCATTAATACGATAACGGGGAAGCGTGCGTTGACGGAGAGTAACTAAACGCAAATAATCTTCAAATTGTCACTCGAAGAGCGGAAATCATAATGGTCACAGGGTGATTAATCTACAAAACCGGCAGTGTCCTATCTTCGGTTAAGGGATGCAACAATGTCCCCAGCCAACGTATATGGGGCGGGGGTTAATTTCCAAGCACGTTAAGTGGTACTTTGCTCAGACAGCTTTCGATTATCCTCGATTATGTTGTACCTGGTGGCGAGATAGTTCAGCGTCTTTGATATAAGGGACTTAGGAATCAACTGATCAGTGTCCGCACTTATAGAAAGATCAACCCTTCATTAACTCATTAAACTGCGTCGTCTGACGCAACATTACACTAGGCCCGACGAATTCGAATTGAGGTCATGTTTGGAGGAAGTGGGGCACTGTGGACGGTCAAGAAGGGGACCTGAGATACGGAAGAAGGGACACACAGAATATCGTTCCGGACACTTGAGGGGTTCACGCATGACGTGAGTCTGCGTGTGTGGGAAGCGAAGTGCGAAGCTAAACGTCGGCAGCGTAGACCTCTATCCTGATAAAGAATAACAGAACATGTGGCCAACGGTGTATTGTGCCCACGAATTTCGCGTTTCACTGACCGTATACGGACACGGTGTGTTATTTTACGTCGGCTCAAATTTTGGAGGAAGGACACTGCAGCTACCTGATCCTATACAGCGGACAATTAGATGCGTACGAGTATTGCATATAAGTTTTGTGGTCGCAACCCAGACGCTGTGTGGTAAACGTGCCGAGACTCTTCTTCCGCCGAGTGCAAGTGATTAGGGTTTAGACAGAGAGAGGTGTGATAGTCCGTATGCACATTTAATCGGGAATACCACGTAACCGGGCACATGTCAGAAACTCCATTGTAGGTAGAGCGCCACCCATTCTCCGAAACTAGGGATTAGCACGAAATTCGGTTCTCTCTAGTTTTCATGGATTTTTAACTGTTCTGGTGCCGCATTGAATAATTAGCGCAGCAGACCAGCAGCACAAGTTCCGCTGCCCTCCACTGCCCCAGGCGGGACGCCGTGATTCCGCCTGCCTATATCCTATCATCTTTGCGACCGCTGACAATTCTGGGGCGATAAACTGCGGGACATTCAAGCCGCGCAGCGTAATCAATTCCTTCTCAATAGGTGTCCCTGCACCTCTGAGAAATAACTCATTAACAATACGTGTTACGAAGAACACTTTCACCTGGTGTCTCCCTGGAACGTAGAGCATTGCTAGATGATAGGTTGTACCTCATGGATCCTTTGCCACATGCTTGTACACGTCGACCACTGAAGACTGCTTCTACCATTGAGTAATTATTTGCATTATTCGACAATATCATCAATTTATCGAATCAGATCACCATTTTAGGTGGGTGTCAAGGTATAGCTTCGACTCTAACACTTCTAGTAATTGTACGAAGTGCGTTTTGTATCCAACTCTAACTGCATCGTCAGGTTCCGTAACTTTTGACTTAATATCTTTATTAGCATTTATTAACGATGTTACATATACACCTGGCAGTACACCTTCAGTTGCCTTCGCTTGCACTAACACTGCGTGTCATCCTCATATCGCTTGAAAAGTATGATCAATGGACATTTAAACTAAGTCAATGGACTCCTCTTGACCTGCAAATTTGGACCGATTTTAAACTCTCCCATTGATGCAAATACAAAATCAACCACACTCCACGATTCCTTTCAACGGTACATAGGGGCCCCACTACAGTTGGTTGAGAATAATAATTAGCCAGACGACGTCTCTCCAAAATATGACCACTTCCCTCTGCCCTCACGAATCCCTATGCAGGACACTTGGCAAGAAATATTCACGCACTAGGCAGTCACTTACACCGTGTATTATAAAATATCTTGTCCCGGACCGCTAAACAGCACCCACCAAAGTACCTGTTTCCTCATTAGTTGGAAACTATAAGCAGAACTTATCCAGGAAAAGAAAATTGCGCCACAGGAATACCTTAAACACACTACCCCTTGGGCCAGTCGGTTTAGATGCCAATAAACGGTACCATGGAGCAGCTTTGCCAGGCACATCGATCAGCCATGCCTGAAAATTGTTATGGAATTCTTCCGCAGCAAAGATGATATCAGTCCCAATATAGTTTGTCGCGCCCAATAAGAGCTGACGGACGCCTGGACAAGTATCTAGATTAATCTGCACAATAATCGTTCATGCAGTTGGTCAACCTATTTATGGGAACTTGAGCGCATCGGTTCGTACATTTGAGATAACCACGATTGCTGCACATCCTGTGCACCTGTACCTTATGCGTGTCATACTTGCGTCCCCCGGTAATCTGAAAAGTCGACGACAATTATAACATTGAATAATGGGGAACACATTGCGAACCCGTTGTATCCAAATTTGGATGGCGCCATCGAACCAAATTTGAAATTACCTACCCGCATATATTGTCCGGCTGCTAGCAAAGGTAAATTGACCATGACTATTTGTATACCCGCAAGTCATTGACAAATATACTTTTCCAAAACGTCAGGTTATGATTTTCAGCTACTGTGCCGCTTGAGATTCTCCGCCGATATGAATGAAGAGGTCACTCGGCGTCTTCTGCTTCACTGCCATAACCTCACCCACGGAAAAGACATACCCCCCCCCCCCCCCCCCCCCGGAATTTATTAACTCCTTGTACTTGAACATACGTCTTGTAATACGGACGATATAGGTGGTTTTCGACGTCGGCAGGAGCCTCCTATTTTCCTTACACTCTTTGGATATTGAAAGCGAATGAACAGCGGACAGGATAGGAACTGGCTTCCCGCAACAGCAGATTTCAAACTATAATGGAAATACTCTATGATTCTCTATATCTTCGAATACCGGTATGACACGTAGCTGGCCCATGATCTCCTCCGCTCCATTCTGCTTGTATATATGTATGAACTTAGAGGCGGGATAATTTGATGCTTCTTGCTCCGAAATGTTGACCCTGCCTCCCGATTTTCCCTGGCCTTTGCCATTCGTAACGGATCCAGTGAATGTAGATCTCGGGCCCATTCGCATACTCAGCCAGTCCCTTTTGTACCTCTGCCGCCTCGATATCAGGAAGATCCGTCATTACAACTATTGGACCGTCTACATTTACATATCAACTTCCACATTAGTTTCCACATCTGCCGGTATCCCCCTGCCCCTTGAACTCCCCTGCGCGATGACTGCAATTTCGTTTATCTTACTGCGATCGACTACATCAATAGAGTTCCTGAAGTACTCAATGATGGTTTTCACACTCCTCTTATGCTGGACCATTTCTACTGTGCCTGATGAACACTCCACATCGCCAATATGCTGTTCCATAAATGGCATTCGTTGAAAGACATCCACTTCTCAGTTCTCCCGGCAGATGAGCGCAAACGGATTTCTTCAACACGTGAGATGTCTGTCAGTACTAATGGCGTCAGCTTGAGCAAGTTTGTAGAAGCCGCATTAATGACGCCTGATTTCAGACGCTTATCGTCTCCGTCTTGGATTTTTTTTGCCACTTTAATTTTTGTTCAACTTGCCGTCTTCCATTATGATTCTCGTCTAATTTCCGTCAAATCTGTTGGTGCTGCATCTAATCCGTCGTTTCTCAATGTTTTAATTTACGTACTTTTTCTGTACATGGTGTACTCTGCGAGCTTTGCATCTTTGTCCGACGCTAACATTTCTCACTTTGTGGGCAGGTCCACCGTCTTCTTTTTAAAAGGTAATTTCAATTTTTTTTTTCAACTGTCAAGGGATTTTTAATTTTTCTAACCGGGAGGTTTATATGGTCAAAGATTGTAATAAAAATCAGAGGATTATTGTTACCGCAAAATGCACACACCATAAGTACGACGATCCGTGGCCTTCAGTTGAACATTTACCATATTTGACAATGGCATTATGAGTTCCTTAGTTGGCCAGTTCGGTGCAATTGTTATAACGGTCTAAAACATTTTACTGCTTCCTCTTCCCTGGTCTGTACAGGAAACATACTCAGATAGAGATTGGTTCAGATCATTTCTTTCAAAGTACATGAGTACCACGTTCCTGTAATTCTTCTGCATTTCTTCTTCAACTGAGGCGGAGACAGAGAATATACAGTCTTACAGCTGTGTTTAGGGCAAGATGGTTATATGGGCTATCGGTTTCGAAATTCGTGTTTCTATGAATGTTAAATTTGCCTCGTACTATCGCATTGTTCAACTAGAATTGTTCTTGTTCTAAAGAATCCATCCGACGTTTCGGACATTTTTATTAAGCAGCCTTGATATGAGGTTGCATGTGCCAGTTCCTCGTATTCTGTAACATCGTACCTTCATATACGCGGCCATCCTCCTCTCCCAGTGTGACTAAAAATAGGAGGTGAAGAATGGGAGGAAAATTGCCTGCAATTCCATGTAGGGGTATTCCCTGCCGGTCTTTCGCCTTTATTGACGCTGCTCATATTTCGGCAAGTCACAGTCAGTGTTCTATATTTTTCTGCGTCATTTCCGTATTATCGATTTGTCGTGATTTACGAATAACTGCAATACTGCAATGTTATTATTTGTCATCTTGTATAGTTCTCTCCCAGCACTTGGTACTCGATAGTCTACAATAGAAGAACAATTGAATCGTGCATTGAGGTTAGGTTTTCCACGTCCGATCTCAGATGCAAACATTTTTCCACTCTCGCCTACAAGAATCAACACGCTTCTGATACGTTTGTGCATAATGAAGTCGAGTTAATGTATTATTCTTTACATGCATCCGCATTCTGTCTGTGGTCTTTTTCTCAATTATATAGGACACGTAATTTTTCCATTTGTCTACAACAATACTTTTGCGTACCCCGCAAAGACCCTTGCATCTGATTCTCTTGTTGCGGCCTGCAACTCACTCACTACAATTTTATTTTATTCAGTTTCAGACTCAGGAATTTACCTATTTTCTTGGCAAAGATTTTAGTTAAATTACAGATAGGAAGCGGAACACCACACATGCTACCACTTCGTGAAACTAGTGTTTCTTTCGAGGGAATTAAAATTACTACCGCGACATACTTATTATCTGCAACTCCACTGCCTGAAGTTTTATACACATGGGAACTTTTTAGCTGGATTTACTTAATGGAAATGTTTCAATTCCCGTTGCAGCTTCTTGAATATGTGTCAGTTTATAATTCGTGACACTGTAATTAATTTACACCAGGGACGTTTCAATACCTCCATCCGTGTTTATGGCTAATATTTGATATTATTTCTGCATCAGAGGAATACAGCAAAAATTCCACGTCGATGGGGACATATCTCGTGTCAAGTTGAAACGGAACGTAATAAGTTCGATCAGTTTCGATCATTGGAAAAATCTTGTATACCTTACAAATTTGATTTTCTACATTTCAACGAAATGCCCGAACTGACTACACTGGACATCCATTCCCACGATCTTGAGCCCATACATTGTAAGTGATACACTCTACATAAATGGTTATGTAACTGAATTAAATGAACTGAATCTATAACTTAATGTAAATAACCGTATTACAGCACAATGGCTAATAGCAAAGGGATACAATATAGAGCATTAATAACTGAATTGGGAAATTGTTGAAAAAATGGTGTAGTCACCATTTAGTGCACCACGACCCAAGCGTAACGCTGAGTTTTCAAAGCAGTTGTGTAGTATCCTGTAAGAACACTTAGATAATCAATGTGTTCATCCTTCGAATAAGGTGTTCCTCTTCCCGCATACGAAGTCTGCAATGACAACGAAGATCACTCTGCAAAATGTTTCTGTTTGGAGGTCTTTGCGATATACAACATTGAATGCGAATTTAGAATAATGTTTTACAACAATGTTTGTAGAACAAACAGTTTTTTAGTTAGAAATGTGAATTCACTTCAATTCTATTAATTGAATGTTTTTGTAATTTCGAGGCATTAGTGGAACATCATCAGGAGCCTATAATTGTGGAATGTTTTATTAACCGCTCCCGCGTGTGTGTAATTTTATATTACGATTTCTGAAAACATGAATGTGTTCTTCTCGTCAAACATTTTGGAATTTCTTACATTTGGAATACACTCTTTCTCCGTTTAAATATAAATGTGTGACGAGTGCCATTATTACTACATTATACGCCAGAGCATAATATATTTGTATATGGGATGAAGACGTCTTTTCCCGCTGATCAGGTATCGGTGTTCAATACTGGTTTGTATTCGAATGTAATATATGTTCCTGATTTACCGGGTCTTTGACTCAGCGTTACTATGTATGTTATGATTGTGGAAAAAAGTTGCGTATAAAACTGAATTCATCCGCTTAAATCCCGTCGAAGTTAACGTCACCCTTCTTCCCATAGTTCAAATATTAATTGTGAACAGATAAATGTTTCCAATGATGGCCATTCTTTATCACACGCCTGATGTCATTGGTCGACTTTTCCCAACTGTTCTCCTTTGTTATATCCGCATGCGCTGGACCGCTCCTCAGTTTCGTTCCCAACGAGTATGATCCGTGTTTGTCCAGAATACCATTCTACACTAGCGTATCTTGCGCCTCTCCTGTCCTCAAAGTAGATCTTCCGCATGATCAGGATTCATGTAATCAGCAGCTGCGTTCATAATACGCAGTTATTCTGCTTCTCAACCACTTTATACCTATTTTGTATTGTGTTTAGTCCCTTTTCAGTGATGTTGCTGACAGGCCACTCTTCTTCAAATTCTTCGAGTTGCTTAATTTTATTGACGGGATATTTGTTTAATATTTGGTGCTCTCTCATCTTATAATTAAATCCGACGACTCCTGTGTTATTTTCGCACCCTGTTCCTGAATTTCATAGAATTTTGTGATAGATATTCTTGCATGTAGCGTGTATGAATTTTAGGTTTATGATATTCGACGAACTGGAGATCCCAGAAGAAAGAACCATCATCGCCTCCAACCTGTTTGAACAGAATCCATTCGATTGTACTTGGCCAGATCATCCTCTCTCCCAGCCATTCCGCGATCTGTTTGACCAGGTTATATTCCTCTTCTGGTGCAAGTCTACGCTATCTCCAAACTTATACATACACATTATCAGTAAGAAGATATTTTTGAATTTCGGCCCCACGACGAGTTATGCATTGTTTTGGGAAGTTGTGCGGCCCATTCTCTCATCTCGCCTGTTGTCCATATTCCCAGCATTCTCATTGGTCCTCGTAAATTTAATCAGTTCTACTGCTTGCTCACTGTGGAAGCGTACGTCGGGGCTCCAACGAAAATCTTTCAGAGAATACGTACGTAGTCAATTCCAGCGATCGGCACCTCAAAAACCTCCATTGTGTTTGTGTTATTACTCATGCACATTCCGGACACAATTAATTTCCCACTCGTTCAGAAGGCTTGCCTGGTCCAATCAAATTTTGTGTCGCTCCCTTTATTAATTGGAAAATTTAACTTGGTCCCTTGAAGAGAAATTCCTTTAAAGTCATCGTAGAACGCATACAATCACACGAGCGTGCCCGAGTAAGTACGCAAGGGCAAGGGTAAGGTGATATATACACATATAGGTGAATAGAGAGATAGAGGGAGAAAAAGGGAAACAGCAGCAATGACCCATACTATATCTGGTTGACGAACATGTTATCTGTCGGATTGTTGATTTTGTGTGATGTCGTAAGTATCGCTCATGTATAGACAGCCGTCCATGAATTTTGACAAGTTCCATGTACATGGAACGGAGCGGCATATAAAAATGGAATGCATGACCCATTACCGTCCTTCTCTCTCTCTCTCTCTCTCTCTCTCTCTCTCTATATATATATATATATATATATATATATATATATATATATTAGGTGTACAACTTTGCTTCCGCCGTTTTTTTCCGAAATTCGAGGCTTTATTGTAAAAAACTGGTTATACGTTTATGATTCAAAGTATTGTCCATCGCTGGCCACTACTTTCTCCCATCTTTCGGGCAGCGTACGAATCCCGCGTTGAAAAAACTGGTCATCTTTTGAAGCGATCCACGAATCGATCCAATTTTTTACTTCTTCATAAGACCGGAAGTGCTGGTCAGCCAGGCCGTGTGCCATTGATCGAAACAAGTGATAGTCCGAGGGAGCAACGTCTGGAGAATACGGCGGGTGGGGTAGGACTTCCCATTTCAACGTTTCCAAGTATGTCTTGACCACTTTCGCAACATGGGGTCGAGCATTGTCGTGCTGTAAAATCACTTTATCATGTCTCTCGTTGTATTGCGGCCGTTTGTCTTTTAATGCTCGGCTCAAACGCATTAATTGCGTTCGATAACGATCGCCTGTGATTGTTTCAGTCGGTTTTAACAACTCATAATGCACTACGCCGAGATGCTCCCACCAAATACAGAGCATGACCTTGGAACCGTGAATATTCGGTTTGGCCGTCGACGTGGAAGCATGGCCGGGATATCCCCATGATTTTCTGCGCTTGGGATTATCGTAATGAACCCATTTTTCGTCCCCAGTCACAATGCGATGCAGAAATCCTTTCCGTCTTTGCCTTGCAAGCAGCTGTTCACAAGCAAACAAACGCCGTTCAACATCTCTCGGCTTCAACTCGTACGGCACCCAATTTCCTTGTTTCTGAATCATTCCCATGATTTTCAGGCGTTTTGAAATGGCTTGTTGCGTCACTCCCAATGATACTGCCAATTCTTGTTGCGTTTGACACGAGTCTTGATCAAGTAATGCCTCCAATTCTGCATCTTCGAAAACCTTCTCTCTTCCACCGCCTTGCCGGTCTTCGACGTCAAAATCACCGTTCTTGAAGCGTTGAAACCACTCTCGGCACGTTCTTTCACTAATAGCGGCCTCACCATAGGTATTTGAGAGCATTCGATGAGCCTCAGCCGCAGATTTCTTCATATTAAAGCAGAAAATTAAAACCTCCCGCAAATGACGAGAATTTGGCTCGTAAGCTGACATGTTTAATCGAGAATGACTTTATGATGCAGACACAAATCGACTAATATTTCGATGGCGTTATGTTTACAAATGCCTAAGCTTATTGTATGACATCTACGATCTATTTATTTCGACTACCACTTACCGCTACAGCCATCTATTGCAAAACGGCGGAAGCAAAGTTGTACACCTAATATGTCAGCAGCACAGGAGATGTGTCGAATCAGGTTCGGTACTGTGCATGCCTGCATGTCCATTTTACTCCGGCTTCGTTTGTACTAAGCAGTACAGCAGGAATGAGCACGTATTGCATTTTCAGTGTCAGCAAAGGTTCAAATTTTTATTTTTCACGCATTAAATGCTGGAGATTCATTGAATTTCACACGTCGTGCTACCATAACAATTAATATCTTTGCTGACAAAGACGGTCAATTTTGTCGGAAACTGGTATGTATAGCATTAAGATGGCTCGCACTGAATATATCAATTACCGGTTTTAAGGAAAACGCCTTGCATATTAGACCTACTCCGGGATTTTTTTTCTTACAACAGCTGGGTCTCATTGGACCGGGTTTCTTTAATCGCAAAGGATGGGAACACCCTTTGTGACGTATATACTACTTCATTTATATGATTGGGATTTCAGGTGTTTGCCGCGTCATTTCTCAATGTTTGGCCGATTTTCCTGTTATCAGAAATTCCAAAAAGATTAAACAAAACTTAATTCCACTCATATGGCTTTCTATCGCCTACACCGCCTTTCGGGTCGATATTGATTTTTACTGACAAATATTTGGAGTTGCCATGTGATCACATATTCCTCCTGACATCAACAATACATTCTTGAGGAATTTTGTGAGTAATTATCTAGAGAACGCTCCTTTGAAACCATCCACATGATTCCGATATGTGGATTACACATTTGTCACCTGGAGCAATGGAGAAGGTACACATTCAGAGTTATTCACTATCATAACCCTTCCGATACGGGTGCCTACTATAGCCGGCGGCTGCGCGACGAGATGGGTGTATGGATGGATAATATAGACGGCGGCCGCGCGACAATAAGTGTGTACGGCTATTTACTATAATCAATATGTATGCGACCATCTATGCAGATTCTCGCAAGTTATATTCTGAATTAAATTACTAAGATTTATAATTTGTTGTTTAACTAGCCAAAATTGTATTTTTAATTACAATAACAAAATTTCTAAATATGAAAGTAACTGAATATTCATACAATATACACAAAGTGGCGTTGGAAAACGTAAGTCCGAATATCGAAGACTACTGACGTGCAAAGTCCACACTTCGCTGCGCGGTGCCCCGTTCACTGGCGTTACTCCCGCGGACCGCACTGCCATAAGGAAAGGGTTAAACTCACAGCATCCCAAAATATCATTCACCAAGGAAATGAAAACCGACGGACATATCTCCTTCTTAAATGGCTTGGTGAAGTGATACAACAATGTGTCCGTTAGCCAATCAGTGTACCGCGTATCACCGCACACTGAAGACTGGTCCATGGCACTTCCACTATCACCCGAAACAAAAATTTGTCTTTCATCAGTTCCCTCGTCCACAGAGTGCTCCTGCCCCAAAATGGTTATACCCTTAAGGATATCAACCGTAGTGTCCAAAGAATGAGAACCACAAAGGCAGGCAGACACCTTGATAAATTAATGGAAGAATAGAAACTGATTACCACACTCCCATGTATACAAGGTGTGACCGACCGCATTGGCAGGGTATTATGGAGGCATGGCATTATCGTGACATTTCAGATGCCACAGAAATATAGGACAAGTCCTTCCGAACCCCAAGGATACTAAACCACCATCAAATGGATCCGGTGATTAACGGGTGCACGTGTCGGAAAGTGCACATAGGGCAGATCGGGTAAAGGAGAAGTAGATACACCCAAAAACCTCATGTATATCAAATTGGACCACATTACCCTTTCGGTTATGCCTGAACATACGATGGAGACTCGAATTTGTCCAAGCGATCTGTACAAGTGGCAGCCTCACATGTATACATATTTTGCCAAGAAACATCGTCAGGGTATAGAAGTCCAAAAGAATCGAAGAAATTTCAACACAGATGAAGTGTACCAGGTGGACGTAATTTGGCACATTATGTTCTTGGGTATAGTTGAACGACTGTTCAATGGAAACGTTGTATTTTTCTGATGCAGCGATTCGTACCGATGACCACCGTTATATAAGGGTACCCTGCGAAGAGGAAACTCCAGTATCCGAACATCCCTTGGCTTGATGATGCAGACTGGCACGTCTGCGAAACTGGGCAAAATATGGGCGGCAATCATCCTTAATCCAATAATATAAACACTTACGACAGCCGGAACATCAAATTGAAAATAGTTTTCTAACTTCCACGATTTGATCTGTATCCAGCCAAGAACACATAACCTGGTTGTGTCGCAAAACGGGACGGTAGCGTTCACCAGAATGGGCTGTATCCGAACGCATGTATTGGAAAGCACACTAGTTTGAATCACCGAGACTCTCATTATAGCTAAAACCAACCATCCATCTAATCATGAGAGACTGTTATAGTATATACTTGCGTGTGCGCTCACCTTGACAGCTGAACAGATTTTACATGCTTTCCACAGAGCTCCAATCAATATAGCCACTTCTGTGTTGCTGATATATATGAGTCCCGACGTATCTGAATGTACCTCATTTTTATATATTTATGTCTACGTCACAGAACATTCTTCTTACGTAAAGTATCTGCATTGGAATTAATAATATTAACGATCTTAAAGAAGATTAACGTATTGAAGACATCAAATATCATTGATTTTGGCATTCGCCCGTACCCATTTCCCCTCCATCACCAGATTGGCTCCTACTGCCTTTCGGAGTGGGCGAATCCATTAACACACCACGAGTTCAACTGCGTTTGAGTCCTTCTCCGGTGGTAGAACACGACGGGTGTTCAACATTTGGCGAAATCCGCGTAATAAATAATCGCCTGCTTAGCTTGAGAATTTTCAGTTTTTCCTTTGACGGCGGTGACGGAAGGTTTATTCCACACAAGCCAGTTTTCATTTCTAATAGGACAACTGTATTTACGAATTCATCGGAACAGCGTACTCCAGTAATAACAGACCGTAATCCCAGAAACGATTCCCAAATGCCGCTCCCCTTCTAATTATTGATGACCGTTTGGGTCAAAATGACAGCCCGTACATCAAAATGAAACAATTTTGCAATATACAGAACACTGTCCTTCAATTTTGAAATGAAAATTTCTCATTGTGGACGTTACAAAAGGTGGCCGTCATTTCTTGCGTCTTATATGAGCAACCGATTGTTGGGATTCTCTTTCTACCCTTAGTAGAATAGTATCTAAACTTCCTCCGGTAGGGCAACATTTCTTATTGTTGTACGTTTGTACATTTGCTCTGAGGAACTTAAGTCGGAACTAAATGCATTCCGTATCTGCTCCACTTATATGCAGTTACCCTCAAAGTCGACTCATTTAACGCAGTCTGTATTGACCGAGTAAGTTGTACTTCAATTGCGACGTGCCCTTGACACACTGAGATATGTCCTGAGTGTTTACAGTACGTTTGCCTATCATGCTGGGTTAATTATACACCCTAACAAACTTCGCTCCATTGTCTTGCACTTAAAAGGGTTGCGAAAGTTTCACGTTCAGTGAGCGGGAACGTGCGCATGGGCAGGAGAACGTTCTGTCTTAAATGTTTGTAATCGTGAGTGTCGATGCCGATTATTCGTTGTGGATTCAGTAGGTTCGTTGTTCCGCCAGCTTGCTCTTTCAGTGCAGACCCGAGTGCCCCAGCTAGGATATTATACAACTTCGTCTCATCTGGTTTGGGCACAACTTTTCTGCACCCCTTCCTCACCACTGCATGCTTGCCTTTCCTCTGTTTTGGCGGTCCTGACCTTCTTGGCATATGGTCTTCCAGGATTGTTAACCTTCTGGAGTCATCCAATTGTGGTCGTTTTTCGCGTAGAGCTTTAGTTGCCATTATCATTCAATAATGTAAGCCGTATGATTGGGCGTCGACCTATATTCACCGAGACAGCTCCTATGTCTTAAGATATTGGCGGAGGCGTGAATTCCCCCACACCATGCCCCTCAAGCGAGTAAACTTGATAAGTACTGGAGTGGTTCAGGGATAACTGGGGTTAGGTAATAAAAATCCGTTTACGTATCCCGTATGAAGCGCTTCGATGGGTATCTTATATAGGATGTGATGAACTTTTGTTATTATGGGCTCATCCTCCTTGGGCCAACGTGACTGAGCACCAACGGGAGAGGTTTCCACTACTTCGCCTTGTAACGGTCCGTGAAACGTTGGTTCTCTTGAGGTGTTTGATGTCAGCTTGCTCACAACCGACACAGGCAACAGGACTCGTGTTCGCCAAGATCGAACTTCCACGGCCATAGACTGATGTGCACACAGGGACATTAATTAAGGTTTCACTTACCTTATCATCGAAATATTGTGCATATATTTCCGTCTACGATTTCCTTTGTTTTCCGACCGCCTCGCAATCAATTATGCATCTACATTTATAAGCAAACAATACTCTTCTTTACGGAAATGATCAGGTACGTATTTTATTAACTTTCATTAGTTGTGTGAGGTATATTAAATATTGGCACCAATGCAGACAATAGTACCAACTTTCACACGTGAAACTCTAAAACGGTTCGTGCAGCGATCACATTCATTTGGTTGGTTGAATATTCTAAATTTAATTAGGGCCTTTAACGGAATACAATCGTCTTTAGGGGATTCCGAGAGCTGACGTGGTCGACTAAGAGTTTCAAATTATCAGTACCAAATACTTGATTGTTCTATAGGACATGATACGATATAATGTTGCAGCACCTATATTAACGACTCCTTTATAATTTTCCGATCCTATACATGTACTGGTTAAACTTATTGAGAGCAACAGTATTGATGAATATAAATTCATGATCAAAACTTCCTTATAACAATTTCGGTATTTTCGCCCTTCTATTAATTTTTTTTCCACATACAAAAGATTGTTAAATTGCTTAATTTATTTAAATTTATCGAATTTCGTTTCTACGTAATATTTGTGCCCATTGATTCAAAATGCCGAGTATTCTGTTGTCCATGTATTACTGCGAAAATTGTAGAAGTTTCGGACGACATATAAATGAATGAGTGTGTTTTGAAGATCAGAAACGACATTGTGTCTTTATCAGCTGTGCTAACTCCTTTGTACGATTCGCAACAGTGCATGATATACTCGAATCCAAAAACACGTTTAACAGTTCTGCGATTAACCTCTCCAACATGGCCATGTTCATAATTATTCCATTCATTTTGTCACGACAAAACTGATAAAAGAAAATATCCCTCCATTACACCCAAGTTCAGCTTTCTTTGATTTCCGTGTCCTTACAATTCTTTAGGCTACAAATTAACGTGCAATACATAATAGCCTTCATTAGGAATATTTCTATTCGTACTTCACTTACTTTCTTGATTTTGTGATTAGGTCATTTCCTCGTCTACAGTGTGTATCATAAGATTTCGCAGAATTTGCGTGATTATTCTTTACAAAATAAGTTTTAAAGTTAAGGATATTTTGGTCCAATATATTATTTTACAATATTTGCTGCGCCTAATGTTTGGGGCATCTGATTTGCCCTGTGGGAGTGTGTGCTAACGCTATTCGACCGTTCTTAACAACACCAGGCATGAAACGTTCCCCACTTCAATATGCTCCCTTCTGTTATGGACCACCGCGGTATCGTAAATTATGAACCCTTGTATGCTATTACTGCAAAAGTGGAGGGCAGGTAGTTCGAAGATGCTTAGGTCCAGGCGGAATTTGTGCACAAATATTCCGTCTATTGTCACTTCCACCAGATTCGTTTATTAGGACCCCGTATCCGATTTGGCCACCGTTGCTCATTTCATGGCCTCAAAGTCGTGCCGGATATAAAGCGATATTTTGTAAACTACCGTCGATCCACTCACTAATTCCCTCTGTCGGTGTTGACCATTTAAACTACTCAAATTACCGCATTTAAAAGTGGAATAATCAAAGGAACGTCTTGTGAACCGCGTCGAAATTCTTGCATCCATTCAAAGTGACTTTTATTATATTTCTTGTTTGCATGAGTCTGTGTGCGGCTCCATACCAATCCCCTGTAACATAACTTAATATCTTCCGGGTTCTACTGACATAAACGCGATTCAGCGTTCTTGTTGACCGTCGTTGGAGTCGATACGAGATTACACTTAAGAGCCAAAAGTTTTTCGATACGGAACTCTCTGACTCTTTCATTCTCAGTTATAACTTTAATTCTGTCTGGTCCAAATCTGATCCTGTTGGTTAGATGGTTTTCGCGACACCAGATCGCCTCGTACAAATTTCTAAATTTGCTGTCGGATTACTTGATTTCGTTTTTCTGCTCGGCAACTAGAATACCGTCTGCATAGAATGCATTACTACAGAGGCTTTCCCTAGTCCCACTGGGTATGCGTAATCATCAGCCTTCTCCAGCACATCCATGCACGCGATTCGAAAGAGGAAACGGTTCAAAAATTTAACGCCCCGTATTTTCGACTTTTCTGAACCTCAATTAACGATATTCACCTTTAAATTCATTGACTGCTGCAATATTTTCTGCTGTCCAGTTTGACGGTCTCGGGACTTATTCTTCGCGAAGGTACAAATTCCGGCAGCAAAGACCCACTTCCCATCACTCTATTTCCGTTACAGCACATGTAGAACGTATCTAGATTTCACATGGTAACTCCGGTCCTTATTCCGTCTTCCCGTGTTCAGCACAGTGTCTGTATACTTGCATATGATTACTAACCATACATATATTGCCAAGTCGGATGTTGTCAGAGATGCTCTGGAAAACATTCGTCAAGGCTTTTCCACGCTTTTTTTCCTATATGTGATGCTAGATCATCCTTTCTATCGACGTAGCAATTTCTATAGCAAATCCTGGATTTGTTTCCACGGTGTCATCGTATACTGGTGGTACCCAATCTCCATCTAGTACTGTACAAATACCGTCGATATCGATATCCGAATTGAGGTTTCCGCTACTGATAACTCTTGCCAAGTCTAAGAGCTAGGAACTCGTGGAGCGTCTATTGGCTTTCCTGAAAACGCATTCCACAAATCTGAAGCAGCTCTATATTTGCACTACATCTTCTATGCATTTCAGCATTTTGTACCCTCCCAAATGCTCCACATGTACAATAAGAATTCATTGGGTTCCATCCTAGTTGCATTGTTCCTTACAACAGTTGCTATTTATGTAGGATATTCAATTTCCGTGTTCATTGAAATGATATAGGTACAACGTCGCCGCATATCATTCCTCAAGTTGTATTTTTGATAATAAGTGGCTCTTCAGTCATTCATACAAAGTATAATGGGGCGCCAAAATTGCTCGTGCTCGAGACGATGCTTGAAACCCTGGTAGGATGAGACAATGAGGGGCTTTGCCTTCAAGGACTCCCTTTGTCTTATCTGAGAGTATCAGTTCGGCTTCGAGTTCCTTGGCATCGGAACTCCAGTTGAATAATACGCATGCGTCAGGGATTATGAAGGTTATTGGA
This sequence comes from Cryptocheilus praepositus, assembly GCA_033815515.1. Lineage (NCBI taxonomy): Eukaryota > Metazoa > Arthropoda > Insecta > Hymenoptera > Pompilidae > Cryptocheilus > Cryptocheilus praepositus. The sequence continues at coordinate 90,801 of JAWWQZ010000225.1, read as the reverse complement.
TGCACTTCTGTGATCATTCACGTCTATTGTCATGTACAGTATATTTATCTAAAAAACTTGGTGATACTGATAATCGAATCCGAACTGGCACCACTAACTACGTCCTCTGATTATTGTTACATGTTACAGCGATCACTATTTCCATGTAGCTCTCATAAGACTCGTGACCTATGCGCATCCTTCACATTTTAGAACATGCTCCACTTTCACTCTATCCGATCTCTAGACTAAGCAACCGTCTAAGTGACCAATGTTAGGGGGTCACAGTTTCCGGCTGTTAGATACCGAACCATTTTCCTTTAACTGTTCCACGTCACTTTCGGTATTTGTGGCTACAATAAACTAATTACTGGTGAACGTTCCATTTTCTTTGGGCGGAGTTCTTGAAAACCGGTGTGAAATATTCTCCCCCAACAGACGGTGGTCTTGCCAATATGGCAAATCAATATTTGTTGTAGATTCATAATTCGCTACTCATAACTAATTAGCAGCTGGTACGACACCTTTCCCCCCGATCCACACCACACAATATCGGCTTCGTAGATTCATCTTCCCTCTCATAGTTCTAGCGTGTTCTTTGAATAGTATTTCCGTTTTTATCTCGTATTTTCGTGTACTTCCTGGCACAACATTACCCACTGCTTACTGCATTATGCAATAACGGTCCAAATGCCCCCGACCTGCACGATTATTCTACGACTTTCATTTTAAGATTATCAGGGTACCTTACAGCATATTTTGACAACGGCAGCCATGGAGAACGGCAGAGGATCACGTTTCACGACAGACTCCAGTACATATTATCTCTGCTCGTTTCTAATATACCTGTAATTACGTGAAAACTTTCTCAGACTGTCTCCTCTGTCGTAATTTTTCCTTCATTCTCCTTTTGCTGATGCAACTTCAGTTAAGACATATTTCTCGGCGGCATTTTCCATTCATACTTGCCTATCAGTTTGTGGCCTGTATTCGCAGGAAGTGCCATATTTCATTATCTGCTTAAGTTCGCTTGGGATGAACCACAGAAAAATTACCTGTGTGATATTCTCGCTGTACCTTTGACATTTGGCCTGCATCATGGCACACTCGTCATTATTGTCCTCAAGGGGAAATTTGATTTTTTCCATTAGACGTAACGTCACTATTTCAACTTCATGGGATGTGTGACGAAAATTCTTAAATATCGTTTTATATGACGAGTGATTCATATTACGTGCGTTCCTGGCATCGCCCAATCTCTGACAAACCAGTGCCTATGCCAGTGGTACCTCAGCTCGTCCACATGTTGTGACAGATTGGGCTTTATATGAGCCTGACAAACAAATGCCGATAATAGTCAGTCAAAACCCACATCGACTAACTCTTTGACTTCACTGTAACGGACCTCATGAAGTTTTGATATAACACAATGGCGTCTTACAGGAATACAGCTACGCGGGACAAGATGTTATGGAACCACTATTTGTCAGCGCACTGTACCGTAAGTGTTCGACAGCCTGCCCCTAACCAATCGCAGGTTCCACGTAATATTGGTCCTCGGATAGAATAAAATAATTTCTTGAACATTATTGTAGTGTGCACTGGACTGATGCCTTAATAAAAATGATGATATATTAAATATTGTTCTGTCAGTCGCTTGTAACACATGTCCACGAAGACAATCACACGGAGGAAAAACCGCTTCACGGAAACTTCGTCACGTATGTTTTGAAGTAAATGTACACTCTACGAAATTTATGTGAAGTAATGTTGTTCCCGTATTCCAATTTGCGGATTTATGAGATATACTGGTAGCTACCGAAAGGGAAGTATTCCATTAATATAGGCTATGTAAGCGGAGGCAAGGGTCTTACGGTGTCACCGAAGTAGAACTTGAATTATAATGTATTTTAATTGAGTTGTAATACTCTATGCGATATACAGTATATGATGAACGGAGAACTCAGCAACGCGCTACGTTTTATTATTTACTTGGGCAGATGCAGACGGTCGTTTTGAGCTATGTCCGCATCTACGTGCCGCAGCATGTGTTCCGTGAATCAGATAAATGCGAATTCTCTCCGTTTTGTACGTGCCTGATATTTTACTTACTCTGACTAAATCTCAGTCTGTGCAGGTGCGAACACGGGAGCTCCAATTTCACCAGATTCAGTCTATGTCAGAAGTATAAAACCTAAGACGTACCTTTACCTGGTGGCGTGATTTTAAACTTCGATATGATTCGACTTCCTGCATTTTTAACCCTTTAAAGTGAGGCTAACTACTTGTTTATAATCATTTTCGATAATATAAAACTCCCGTGGAAGGCCAACGTCGAGTAGTTATTGTAAATCTTTAAACGTTATGTTCATTGTCATCGCGTCGTTTGAATCACAATCTGATGTCACCAGGTATTCTGCCGTAGTAGAGTTTGTTATTCCAATCGCATGGCTTATGCCAAGCATGTTCTCTTTGCGCCATCAATAGTACCTTACAGAAATGTCAGTTTCAGCCATCGATATCGGATGCACACCTACCAAACCGTGAAGACGTCTAATATGCTACTTTACTGTCTTTACGCTTACCTCCTTACCTTTTTCCGAACTAATGTATTAACAATCCTGCTGTTCCATACGCCAATGTCCGATGCTGATCGCAACGATTCTATAAAGCGTACTTTAAAACCGGACGCGATACCACAGTAAGTACATTGAACGTACAATTAAGTATGCGGACGTACCGATTTTCATCGCTTTCGTTTCAGCATCAATGGTCTGGTGGACGCATCTCTATAGATTCCACGCCAAAATCGACAATCATTCCCATGATACCGCGCTCATCCATGTAACATTCGTTTTGAAATCGTTATATGCGTAATTCCTAAGGTAGAGTGATAGAATTCCTATTGTGACTAATACCGATACTTGAGGGAAGATAAACTGCTCTCGGAGATCTTAGCTTTGTTGTGGACATTACTGATTGTAAAAGCAGCTTCACCCTACTAACTTTTTTTGTAAGTAACCTGAGACTGAGTACGCAAATTGAGGGAGAGTTGGTTCTTCTTCGTGAATGAACGCATATATTACTTTTAGTGTTATCTACTACTTCTAAATAGGACCCTCTCAAACGCACTGTACCAGTATCGGTGTTACTAATATATTATAGTTAATAAAAAGGATTAATCATTTTTGCATTTGTAGCCTCTGTATTCATTAAATACGATGACACTTTCATACTTATTTTGTGATTCAATTCACAAAATGTGTATACGCAATTCGTGCGTATATATATTCTGTACCTTACACTGTTCGAAATGTGTACCAGCAACCTATCTGTGCCGAACTTTGCTACCGGTAAACACGGATCATATTGGCTTACGTGTCTAATTCCACTAGATTCTTGTTCAAGTAATCTCGCTGTGAAAATAATAATATTACCGGTTACATTATACATTATACATTATATTACCGGATACATTATAACGAATTGTTAACAAACCGTAACATTTATCCAGCCTCTCGTAATAATACCAGTGTCTATCACTTTATATTTTGATACCATTTGCTTATTATCATTTCACATTCAACAAGCAGGAGCAGTGAGGTAACATGAACGTATGTCATCGATTCCATAGAGATTGACATACGAATATACAAAAATGTGAAGGTTGCAGGCATTGATTTTTAATATAATTTGACTAGACTTCTTTGGTTCCCTGTACACCCAAGAAGCTCATACATTTCGCATTCTTTGTGCGAATACCTTAATTTATTAAACACGTGTCCTCCACTCCTCCCATAATGACTTTCGTCATCGGAAATATGTATCAAATACAGATTTGTTACATTACCTACATACGAATCAGTAGATATACGATTTTTATGTTCTGCTACATTCAGTGAAAAATTCCCGTTTCGTATTCCAGATCGAATGCTGTCTGGCAGAAGAATACGGACGTATTGTATTTTATTATTTCTTCTCTCATGTATTCGGCGACACCCAAATATTTTCAACAATTCCTGTGCCATGTGGGCTGTATGATAAAATCTCCCGGCGTACCCTGCAGTCTGTGTCACTTAGGCCGATGGAAATTTCCGATCTGTACGCATTTCATTGCCCACTGTCAAACTTCCTGTTTATGTTAAATCAGAATATTAAGAACATTTCCACCATCTTAAGAAACCTTCGCTCAAATTTAGTTCCTCACCGTTCACGCACTGTCACGTCCTCATGCAAAAGATGACGTCGAATCTCTCATGTTCATGGACAATGCCCCGTGATGTGTCTGTATTGCATCAACCTTTACTCAATGATCGCTGCACGGCACACTCAACGTTTGAGAGAGGAGTGTGTCTGGTTTTCATGTAATAAATGATGTAGGTGTTCTCAGCCAAATTTATTTTCCAAACTCCCTCTAATGTTATAAGATTGCTTGTTTGATGTTCTAATAAGACAACGACAACAGCACACGAACCGGTAATATTGATGTTGTGGTGACGAATTTCATTTGCCTTTCCGAAGTGACGACAGAGTGCAGTCCCGAGGACAATAGTTGTGACCCCGGGAAGGTTTGTGCCGATTGTGAATGTCCTACCCAAACGCAGGTGTAGCTTGCATGACCAGATATTATTAGGTGTCCTTTACAGTCCCTATGCCACGAGTTTCACACGGGTTTTTGTTATCCGCCACATTTAAAGCACCATTTCCTTTAACGGTTGTTATACCGACTGGCCACTTCATTCGTTCAGGGCGAGTATGTATATGTTTGAATTGCCCACCCAGAAATTATAAAATAATATTTCATGATCTTATACAACTATATTCGATTATCAACTCTTACCCGTTTAATTTTACTTTCAGGATCTTTCTTTTCTACTCCACTGTCCACCAGCACAATTTGTTTTCTTATCGCAACTCGTTACTTGAATGCTACTTTTGGAAAAACCAGTCCGTTTCTCCGAGAAATTATTAGCAAACGTAACAACGAATTTTGAGGGTAAGAGTCACTTTACCAATAAAGGGCAGCACGGACGGATATAGAGGAATTGTACCACAGCACATACCTAGCTAATATGTGCGAATTTACGTGAATTTCTTACTATGATTCCAGTATCAGGCGGTTTCAAATATACATGTAGTGTTATTTATTATAGGATGTTAATATAATACAAAAGGTGACCAAATACAAACTAATCGAATAAACTACACGAATAAAATAACGGTACACTTTAACTAAATTAACGGTTCTTAAACTCTACTTTAACTTAATCTTTAACTTAGTCTGTCTTTTCGTTTCGCGTGATCTTTACTTGGTGAGCCTTCCACTTCGACTGCCCTGTCGCACGCCGCACTTCTTCCAAGGGCCTCCGCGTGACTCACCTTACGCACGTGCAACACAAAAGACGCCTTATCGCTGACGAATTCCCGGTACTACATTCGGCCATCCTGGTATTTCATCTGCCCTCAGATGTTTATGTATCAGCATCATCGTCAGACAAATCGCAATCAAAGTCATCTGCCCAATGTTTCATGTGGTCAGCACAGGTGGACGTTTTATTTGGTCCCTCGTGCTCCCCTAATTTCTCTACAGTGTACCTATCATTACGCATCGCCCTTAATATTCTATATGGTCCGAGATATTTAGCATGAAGCTTAAGACCAGTGCCATATTGTGTACGCTTTATTGCGACGACATCGCCGTCTTTATAAACCGTTGGTTTTTTGCGCTTACGATTATACTGCGATCTATTTTCGGCCTGAATTTTACTAATAGCTTCGGCAGCTTGCTCCCGAACTTCATTCCGTTTCTCTTGGAAAATTTCAGCTGTTTCCTCATCTAACAAACTTCTAACATCTGGATCTTCCTTAATTTTCATTCGCGTACCGATAAGTAAATGGAACGGTGGAAACCCCGTGCTTTGACTGGGCGTACTATTTAGATACTGCTGTGTGATGTTAACAAATTTGTACCAATCTTCTGGTTTTGGAAAAGACAGTTTCGTCAGAATCGGAATTAATATTCTGTTTACTCGCTCTATCTGGCCGTTGCCTCTCGGAACACCCGTGGTAATCTTAACGTGTTGTATACTCTCCTCCTTACAATACTCCTGAAATGCTAAGGAAGTGAATGCAGTTCCGCGATCAGAAACAATGCGCTTACAATTTCCAAAGGTTATCGCTTGCTTTCTTAATTTGTCTAGCACTTCTGCACTGTCAGTAGATTTAGTCGGGTATAACCACGTAAATTTCGTGAAGCTATCTACAACTGCGAAAAGATACCTATAACTTTTCCGGGTCGATGGCATAGGCCCCAAATGGTCGATATGATAAGTATCGAGAGGAGACTGACCCTTATCGATTGTATTTAAAAATCCCTCCTGTTTTCCACTTTTTCTTTCCGCAACTATGCATTGTACACAGTTTTTAATAAATGTTTCTATCTTGGAACGCATTTTCGCAAACCAATAATCCCTCTTAATTATCTGTTCTGTTTTGCGCACTCCAAAATGGCCTCTGTCATGAGTTTGTCTAATAACGTTTGTCTGCATCCGTTTTGGTACCACAATGAGATATTCATCTTCCACTTCTCTAAACAGTACATTATTTTTTACCGTATATCCGATCACTTTCTTCTGCGATACGTCATTGAATATTTGTCTTAGGTCTTTATCTTCTGATTGAGCTCTACGGAACTTCTCCAGTACGCTGTCATCGTTAATGTCAATAGCCATTGTCACAGGCAACGGATTTCTACTAAGAGCGTCTACGTGACTCATATTCTTTCCGGGTCTGTGCTCGACAATATAATCGTAATCCTCAAGGAAGAGAGCCCATCTGGCAATACGAACGCACAATTCCTTTTTTTTCATTGTTAAACTGAAAGCCTTACAATCGGTTATAATCTTAAATTTAATACCGAGCAAATAAACTCTAAACTTTTGAATTGCTTTTATCGCTGCTAATACCTCTAATTCATAACTCGTGTATCGCTCTTCCGCTGCGGTTGTTCTGCCGCTCATATAATACACAGGATGAAAGGCTCGATCCTCGTTATCTCTTTGCAATAGAATCGCACCATAGCCAAACATACTGGCATCGGTGTGTAATTCGGTCTCAGCGCTCACGCGGTACAATCTTAAAACTGGCCTTTGAGACAATGCTACTTTGAGTTGACTAAAAGCGTGCCGTTCTTCTTCCTCAAACTTAAACTTTACATCCTTTCTCGTCAGATTTGTCAACGGACGCGCAATCTGAGAATAACCGCATATAAACTTTCGGAAAAAACCTGTTAAGCCGAGAAAACTCTGGACCTTTTTGACATTTGTGGGCTCTGGAAAATTCATGACCGCTTTAGTTTTAAAGGCTGATGGGTAGATTGATCCGTTCTCTATTTCGTGACCTAGGTATAATATTTTTGTTTGCAAAATCCTACTTTTTTTCCAATTTATTACCAAGCCGTACTGACTTGCAGTGTCCAAAACTTTCGTTAGCCTACTCAAGCCTTCTTGACAATCTTTAGATGGTATAATTATGTCATCCATATAGATGAGTACTATTCCATTCGCAACTAAATCCTTAAAGATGGCATTTACGAATCGTTGAAAAACGGGTGGAGAATTTGCTAAGCCAAATGGTACACGTAAAAATTCATAATGCCCATTAGGAACTATAAATGCTGTATACTTTGTACTATTTTCGTCAATTGGTGTATGAAAAAAGCCATTTCTAAGGTCAACTGTACTGAATAATTTGGCGTTTTGCAACTGGTCTATTTGATCATCAATACGCGGTAAAGGGTACCTATCTTTTATAATCTTTTCGTTTACCTTTCTGTAATCTACACAAATCCTTGTCGCTCCATCCTTTTTTTGTACGAGGACTATCGGACTCGCATATTCAGAATTGGAAGATTTAATAATTCCATCGTTTAGCCAATCGTTAATTTGTCGATCTACTTCGATCTTCTCAGACGGAGACAACCTTCGCGGCTTTTGGTAAACTGGAATTTCGTCTTTCATTATGATATGCATCTTCACGCCTACCTCCTTTGCTTTTTGCGGGTTATAACTATCTATCATATTTTGCAATTCTGCTCTGATTTCCGCATCTTCGACATGAGATAACTCTACCTTTTCAACCTCCTCAACTACATCAATGTTAAATACTTCAGGGATCTCGGACATTTCGGTTTCAACGAGATGTACCTTTCCCCTACTTAAAAGAACATCAACGCAATCCAGGAAATCGGAACCGAGAATGACATCATGTTTTATTAGCGTATCCGAAACGACTTGTAATTTTACGTTAAAAGGAGACCCATCCATAATTACCTTTGTGCTGATTTCACCGAGAGTAATATTCTTTGATCCAACACCTTGGAACTTTATTACAGCTTCGTTAATGCGCGGAGCACCGATTTGAATATACTTGTCCGCACGTATCAAACTGATATCGCTGCCAGAATCGAACAATGCTAGCAACTTCTTACCCTCTATTTCTATATTCCTCGTGTGCCTTTTTCCATTAACGTAAGTCGCGTTACAACTCTTAGCGACGCTTCTGTTTTTTTCGCGGTTGCAGTTAGGCGCCTTGTGCCCAAATTCATTACAATTAAAGCACTTTGGCCCTCTCTGTCTTGATGGACATGTGGAAGTCGGATGATCGGCCCTGCCACAATTGGAACATCTCGCAACAACTGTTGATGGCGGAAACGACTTCTTCCTCGGTTGATCCACTGGCCTCGGGCGATGTCTGGAACTTGCTTTCATCTCTTCATATTGACGCAATTTTATTTTAAGCTCTCGTATAGTGGTTGCACCGTACAACATAGCTTTGTCTGCTGCGTCATCTTGAATGCCCTCGATAATGTAACTGATTATGGAAGCGGTGTCCAGGTCCACTTGAGAAGCAATAGCCATCATAGCATAGACGTATTCTTGAGATGTCTCGGTGTGGTTCTTTTTTCTTCGTGATAATTCTTTGTGCACGTGATGGCTACTGACAGTTTCCCCGAACTCGTTCACCAGGCTGCGCTTTAATGAGCGCCACGTCTTAGCACAATTTTCAAAATTGACGAACAACTTTGCTGATCCACGAAGCAATCTTCGAGCGTAAATTACTTTTTGGATGTCCGTCCATTAGCATAATTCGGCAGTTTCTTCGAAATCTCGAATCCACCGTTGCACTTTTGTTGTGGAATCCCCGCTGAACGTTTCCAACGATTCTTCGAGATCTTTGAATGTCGGAATATATTTATCATCGCCCTTACTTATAGTGGAGATGCGTGTTTCCATCACTGTTTGATCTGCATCATCCTTTCTGGCGAAATCATCTTCCTCATTCGCTTCACTTTCATCCTCATCGTCGGTAGCTTGATCGTTGAGTGACGTTTTTAGACGAGCAATCAGCTCTGCCTTATTACCTGATGTTTTCAGTTTTCGTCGCTTCACTTCGTCTTTTATTTCGTGTATCTTCATTGTATCCACCTTACTTTGTTCTTGATCGGTTAGATCGTCGTGGATATCCCGTGCGTCCTTGTCTGTTAACACTTGCATGATCACTGCACTTATTGTCTTAACCGTTATTTTATCGAGCGTTCACTCTGTCAATTCAGTCACATTCAATCCCGGACGAGCCCCCAAAAATGTAGTGTTATTTATTATAGGATGTTAATATAATACAAAAGGTGACCAAATACAAACTAATCGAATAAACTACACGAATAAAATAACGGTACACTTTAACTAAATTAACGGTTCTTAAACTCTACTTTAACTTAATCTTTAACTTAGTCTGTCTTTTCGTTTCGCGTGATCTTTACTTGGTGAGCCTTCCACTTCGACTGCCCTGTCGCACGCCGCACTTCTTCCAAGGGCCTCCGCGTGACTCACCTTACGCACGTGCAACACAAAAGACGCCTTATCGCTGACGAATTCCCGGTACTACATACATATTTCAGTTTTGTCCTTTAAGTAGTAACTGATCCGTCCATAGTCATTGCAAAAAGTTTGTCGTCATTTTTCGTTATTGATTCCAACGTGCTTTAGTTCGGCTTTCATCTCTTATTGATAACCTACTAGTCGTGTGTGGGACACAAGAATAAAAATTTACTTAAATTGTGTATAGAGCATCGTATATTTAAGTCCGTGTGCTACCATCACCACACCCAAACACATTTATGTTTTCATTTTGTAGTAATGGTCGAAAGTAAATTACTTTGTGCCTTATGGGCCCGATTATCTTCTAGTGCTGCGCCAGTGATGATTATATTAGTCCGTTCGGGGCGAACAGGTATTGTCCTTGTTTGATGTTGTCTTTTCGTATCCATATATGAGAAGTCTGTATAATTTAAACACATAAACTTTCCAAAAATATCAGTATAGCGCTCAATACGCATGTCGATACTCATGTCATTTCGAGACGTACTGTAACGTTTCCATTCCACTGATATTTTCATGTATTCCAAACTATCAATTTTGCATTTCGCATGCGGACTGCACCCTGTCGTCGCCTGACATTTCTCCCGCAGCCAGTGTGACGTACTGCATAATTTATTAGACGTGTACCGGCATAATTATTTAATTAGTAACGCATTGTGTTCATTCTCGGCTTCCCAGCGTTTCGCTTCCCGCTTAAATTATGGATTTCCTCTTGCGGTTACATTAAAATGCCATTACTGCTTTCTCTCAAGGGTAAGCGTCGTTAGTTATTTAACATTTCCTTCCTCTTCTTCCTATTTGTCAACGTTTCCTTATCTCCCTCCAGGTCTTCACCCCATACACCAGAAATTTATCATGATTGAAAATATCTATCTCATGACTTGATGTATGCATATAGTTCGTCCAGAGTTTGTGTGCTGCCCGGCGCGTACCGTCCGCAGGTGAGTCTTGCATCTGGTCAGCGGTGCATCCTAGGGCATTAGTGATATCTCGGTACAATGTAGTTGAGCAGGAATAATCGCGCCAATTAGAGACGGCATTTTCAATTAATTCAAACGATGTCTCTTGTGTCCTATATAACAATGCACAAAAAGTTCCATCGTAAAGTATTCATCGTTCCCGATTCTGTAATAGATTCCATGATACGAAAAGACAATCAAACAGCAACAATAAAGTTGAATATTCCAAATATACAAAAAAATTGAATACGGGCATGTTACACATGATTGTCAAGCGATACACCTTCGCGTTTTGCATACACCGACAGACAATGCGAAGCAAAAATCGAAAATGGCAGCAAGCGTAGACCCGATGATAGTTATACTTACAGAATTATAATAGTGGATCCAATAAAACTGCATCGAACTTTCTCCTTTTTTCAGAATTTTCCGTGTAAATAAACTACAGTAATTGCAGCGAACTTATTGAAGTTACGCATAGTGCCCAAAATTCTGCCAAAGACACGAGTGTTATGGCAAAATAATGTGAAATCAATATAACTCAGTATCGACAGCATCCACTCCAGAACACAACTCACATACAAAATAGATGGATACGTATCAATAACACAATCTCTTAACCTATACGAAACTTAAGGGCGAAGCTAAATAAAGTAATTTTTTCAATAATTTGTGAATAAGTCATCTATCAATACCGGAATGAATTGACGCGTTCTGGCACCTAAATTATAAGGAACAGACGTAACACTTGTAACAACCTGAAGCCCAGAATTAATAAATATACTAAAACGTTCATATACGGTATGTGCGAAGCAATTTCACAGAGTGACATATAAAATAAAAAATAAAAACCGGGGATGATTACAACATGCGTCGAATGGTTGGATGATATTTTTACAATCGCTCATAAGGTCTTATTTAAAGACAGCTGCATTTAAACAATTTTTATTTACACATGAAAGGGAATATGCACTTCGGCGTATATGAACGTTGTTAAACACAGATAACTTGTTATTCTACAATTTCCGTAAAAATGGATCATCCATGCCGCGATCCGCATGGACACAATGTCAAATTCCCATTGATAGTGTATTACTTTATTTCGAGAGCAGTGAAACCTATTCATATGTGGTCAACAAGTTACGTTCTTGACAATATCACCGCTTTTCCTTGGAGTGCAAATCATCTAATTTCCATTGTTGTGAGAATATAGACACCTAATTTCTTGGATATAATGATCTAATTTAATTACTTCACTATTGAGGATATTGAGGACTTGAGGACATTAGGAGCATATTGTTTCTTTGGATCTACAGAATGTAAGTTGGAAAAACCAGATCAGTTTGCAAACGTATAATTATACTGAAGCACAATCAGTATACACAGAACAACACAAAAACTGAGATATAACATCCAACACAAATAAACGTATTAAGTAGTCTATAATGTATTACTATTAGTAGGTGTTAATACATGAATACTTACACATACTAATATTCCCACGTATGGGTATAAGATTTATGGTATTTATTATATAATATGTTCGTATATGGTGTATTTATTATGTATAATTCATCTTACATGTGCCAGTATATCATAAGTCCCGATTTATAAATAATTAATTATTTTATTTATATCTGTATTAAAGTTATAATTCAATGAAACTCTCCCCTTTCCTGTATATATTATCGACGTTTCTGGGGTGCATTGGTCTCGAATACAGAATATTTGTGGTAATTTACCCCTCTGGGCGTCACCTTATTCGTATTAGAGGCCCCTTAAGTGTTGTTTTTTGTCGACAAAATTAATGAGAGAGATGGTGCTCCCAATGAGAGGTGATTGGTCCTGCTCTGAGAATCGGACCTGTCGCAGTAAATCATTACGCTCCAACGTCGTGTTGTTTAAACTGCAATTTCAGCAGCCTCGGATTTGCTTTTGTTAATACCTTTACTATGTACATTAAAATGTCCCGACCCGTTAGAATACGCATTGAATGGTAATTCTGGTAGAGAATGGAATTCCTGCAATAGAAAGTGTTCACCGGTTCAAATACGTACCACATCGAATTGTCAGGATTACATCGATTCCACGATGCCTGCCGACTTTTCAGGTAAAATTTTTTTACAAGCTTCTTAATGTCATTATAATACACCGTGACCGCGATTTCGTTTTCAGAATTTTTGGCTCCCATACTGTGTAGCACTACAGACCTCAGATGAATCATAAATCTTTTTGGTATTTATAGATTTTAATATATGTACGTTTGTAGGTACATTTACATTACCGCGTTGACGTGCGTAGTAAGTCCAACATTTGTGCCTGTTCCAGCGAGATGTCATTGCTGTGCGTATTCACGGTGCATACAGACACTAAGGCGGTCGTCAAGTCAGTTAATCGCAACAAATCGTTTTGGAAACTTCCGACGTAATAGCAGCGCCGCTTGTTTTTCTGGAAACCTCCACTGCGCACCAACCAAATAATCTCCTTCCAGGGTTACCCTGTCGACGTCCTATTTATTGCTCCGAATATTCTCCAAATTAACCTTGAGTGTGATCGGCTCGATAGCCACGCGAGGAGGTTCTGTGAATGTTCGTTATTAGTTACCCAATTGACTACCACGCAAATTTAGCGCGTTTTGCCCTGGGTGCCACAATTTTATTTTAAAGAATACATGAACATTTACAAAATATAATAATATTGAGTTACTGGTATAAATCGTAAGGGCATTTACAGTAATTTTATCGAAGAAAAACACTATGAGATAACTCGCAGCTCGCGTGAAAGGATAATATTGCTGTGCGGAGTGCCACACACGACTTATCTCCCAGTTTTTTTTTCAATAGAAATCTTCATACGGAAAAAATTTTCTTTAACGTGTGCATGTTGTTGAAGACCCGACTTCAACGATGCAACGTCACAGGTTACAAAGTAATAACCAGTTGAACAAAGATCTGGTCACAGATTGGGGAAAGCGCAGGCTCTCTGAAAAGTGGACTGCGCCAGAGAGCAGAGCACGTACCTCAGAACCTTAGATACTGACGGTGCTTTTCCTATCTAAATTATATTCCTAGCAGAAAGGTTCTTTGAAACTGAAAGGCAATACCTACTCGTATTACCAGAAGCACATAGTGTCGAATTATACAAATGCTGATATTTAGAAAGTGGTGCATTAACGTAAAAACCTCATATGCATAGCTATATAAATTCTAATTTTCCATTAAAAATAAATAACTTATTTCCAGAACCCAGAATGGTGGATCGGGAAGAAGAATTAGTATTCTTTTAAGAAGGATTTTCTACCAACCGCGAAGAATTTTCTGAGGGCGGTAACAACATAATTTCTGGAGGAAGTGATACGTGAAAAAACCGAGCTACAATCGAAAGTGAAGAAGAGGTACGACATTTTTCAGTAAAACTACATCGAATAATTCAATCAACTTCATCGATTGAGCATCTTCACAGTCCTGATGATGATGCGGATACATGGACGAGCGATAAAAGTGATCTGCTGTAGTTCGAATTTAGAGGAAATCCTGGTTTCACAATTCCACACGATTCAAAATGGCCAGAATATGTCTTCCGTCTGTTTTTGAGAAAATCGTTGTTGAATAAAATGGTACAAGAAAGCAATTGCTATGCTGCCCAGCAAATAGCAATTTCTCACTTATGGCGATCGTCGCAACTACGAAAATGGAAGGACACCAGCGCTAAAGAATTGCAGGTATTCTGTGGATTACTCATGAATACCGATACAATTAGTTTACCCTCCACAGAATATTACTGGAAAAAAAGTGCAGGTTATAGTTTCGACTTTTCGATTAAGAGAATGTCTAGAAATCGTTTTCTATTAATTTTGAGAATGCTACACTTTAATAATAATGTAGACAAATTGACAGTCATTTAGTCAAGTTTATTTTAATATCCCAACAATTCAACGAAAAATGAAGCGTATCTATCAGCCAGGAAGGACAGTGTGTGTTGACGAAGCGATAGTCCCTTGGGGTGGAAGGTTGATTTTCCGGCAATACGTAAAAGACAAACCGCATACGTATGGCATCAAATCTACAAACTTTGTGAACCTGACGGTATAATCTTGAGAGTGAAAATTTGCACTGCCAAACATGATGACGTAGGTGGATGAAATCATGCTTCAAATGTCGTTTTGACTATAGTACATGATTTCCTAAATTGTGGTCATGAACTACATATGGACAGGTGCTATAATTCAGTTGGCCTGGCGAAAGATGTCACGGGAATGTTCATATGTGTATGCGGCAAGTTAAGAATCGACAGAAAGATAAATCCAAAATCTTTGCTATAAAAGGAACTGAAATGGGGATCCTCTGAGTGGCTGCGACCAGGATCTATTGTAGTCTACAAATGGAAAAATTAGCGAGCGGTGCTGACTATATCCAAAGTGTATTAGTGCGAAATAGTACAAGTGAAGAATAATAATGGAAAAACTTCGACTAAATCAAATATAGTATAATCAGAGACTCTACTTTGGAAATGGCATGTGTTGATCGCTCTGACCAACGTATGCCATACTGCTCATTCCTCAGGGAAACCGTCCGTTGGCACAAGAAAATTGCGCCACACTACTACGAAATATTCCTGCACATATATTCGTATTTTACAACCCAAGACATCTAGGGCATATAAAGATGAGGAGGCTTCAATTTATGGAAGCAGTTATTATGCATTTACTTCATAGCGATGGTCAGCCACGCAGAAGAAAGCAGCATCCATAGAAATAGAACGGATTTTCATTATTTAGAAAGTCTTCATCCACCAGAAAAAAAAGGAAGCCGACAAAGTCTTGTCGAATGTGTGCAAAGGAAAAAACCGTAAGGAGATTAGGTATTTTCGTCCAGTGTGCCCCAGCAATCCAGCACTTTGCGTTGAACCTTCTTTTAAAATTTGCCATTCACAGCAGCAACAAAAAAATTTTTTTTTTAAATTGAAGTATTACTTTCGTATACATATACATATAATTATAAAGTTATAATCTAATCGTCTAAGTTATAATTTTATTAGTTTCATAACAATTTCAGTAATAAAAACTGATAATCAAATATGTCCTCTACACCATGCATAGTGAGCCACGTAAGATTCTTACGTGTTTTATTTCTAAAGAATGCATTGTACAAAAAAACTTTTTTATATTTGTTGGTTCCAAGTGCTGCGTTGTTAGATGCATTATTTTTTTGGTGGAAGCGTCTCAAAAATTTCAAGATCATCTTCTTTTTTTTAAGGAACCCTGAGTTTTTACATTAATATCTGAAACAGCGTGATATTTCCAATAAAAAGTACTGACTTGTAAGAATCGTAAGTCTATTATTTAATAAGTAACTTCACTATGCGTCAAGAATATATCCTACATGTAACGTTAGGTCAGAAATTCGAACTTACAACAGATTTCCGCACGACAGCGTGATGTTTACACGATTAAGTTTATTAACACGCAGTAAACTGGTATCAACACAAATGTTCGAATCAATGTCCATCGACGTTATTGCAATGCTGCAGTGTACTAACTATTGAGGAAATTGATTTATTAATAGTGACACTGAGTGAGCAACATGCTTCTTGAATGGGATGTTTCACATTTTAACCTGTTGATGGTGTTTTAAAGTACACTAGGTCTTGAAAGTGCCTCACAAAGTTTAGTCTAAAGGAGTTGGGTCCGGCGACCTTGATGGCCACTCATACAGTCCACACCAACCTATCCATCGATTCGGAAATTGCCTGTCCAAAACATTTTTGACATTACCAGCATAATGTGCAGTGCATCCAACATGTTGATACCAGATTTGATGACGAAGATTGAGCGGTACATTTTCTAATAATGAGGTAATCATGTCGGACAAAAAATTAGCGTATTTTGGTGCTGTGAGAGTGGCTTTCAATAAGAAACGGTTCAATTATTTGGTTTCCCAATATTCCGCGCCAAACGTTCACGCTCCATTGACGTTAGTAGTCATTTTCTTTGATCCCGTAGGGATTTTCCGTTGCCTAGTAATGAGTGTTTTTAAGATTGATCTGCCTGCGTTTAGTAAACGTCGCCTCACCAATGAACAGCACATCCGTCGAAAAACATTTATCATTTTCCATTTGATGTAGAAGCCACTGGCAAAACCAAACGCAGCTTTGGTATTCAGTTCCGTGAAGCTCTTCATGTAGATGTACATGTAGTTGTACATGTGATATGGATGATATTTTTTATTACGTAGATTTCTTAAAATACTTGTCCGATTAGTGCCTGAACCTCGCGAAACTCGGTGTATTCTAATTTACGGAATTTCTGTAACGGCTGCGTGGACCGCTATATTATTCTTTTCACTACTAGCAGTTTTGGGTTTATTACGTTTCATAATATTAAGACTTCTTGTTTGTCGGAGCGCTATGTATAGTCCCTCAAAAATAAAACGCGATGGCTGATTACGCGCATGGTATAATTAGGCATACACCTCTTTAGCCCTTGTTGTGTTTCTATTGTACTCACCATACACTGAAATCGATTCAGGATAATCATAGACGTTGTCGTGTTGATTATCGTAAGGGTTACATATAGCACGCTGTTTACATCACAATACTGTCATGTAAACATCGCGCTGCGGTGGGGAGGTCTGTAATAACTGCGAATCTGCGACCTAATATTACGTAGCGAATATGCTCTTCAAACGAAGTGGAATTACTCGTCAATTAATATACTCATGACTCATAAATATCAATACTTTCGTGTTCAAAACAATACGTTCTTTCAGATCTGAATGTAAAAAATATGAGGTTTCATTAAAAAAAAATTAAGTTAACCTTGAAATTTCCAAACCGCCTCCACAAAAAAATAATGCATCTAATAGAACAGCCCTTGGAACGATACAAATATAAAAAAAAAGTTACTTTCATACGATGCATACTTTAGAAATAAAACAGGTGAGCATGTTGCGTGGGACACCCTGTATATAAGGTCGAGTCATAAGTAGCTTACGATGCATCTGGATAGAATCTATTATTTGTATCCATCAATGTAAGTCACCGAAACAAACAAGATTTTGTTTTCACTATATAATTGAGGACTCAGTTAGTCTTATGTCAACTATTTTTTTTCGGTGCGTGTTACATTCAACTGTTTTTCTTAACTACTGAAATGGACAGTCAGATAGTGTATTTTCGACATGTAATGCTTCGGAAATTTAAACGAGGCAATAGCGCGTAGGCGACAGCGGAAAAAATATGTAGCGCATACCGTGAAGAACCGACCAGTGATCCGTCAGCTAGAAATTGTTTGTAAATTCCGTTTTGGAGATACGACCTTAAGAACGAACCGAGGACGGGACGTCCCTCCGGCTTTGACGACAACTTTTAAAGGCAACATTGGAGCAAAACATAGGCCAATCAAGACGAAGTATAGTAAAGAGATTGAATACTTCACAATCAACTGTTAAACGCCACCTGGAAACGTTAGGGAAAGTTAGGAAGTTAGGAGAATTGGTATTAGACAATCTCGGTGAACGGAAAAACGAAGATCAGATGTCAATCACCACAAGTCTGCTCTCCCGGGTAAACATCCAGCCTTTTGTAAACAGGTTATAAGAGGCGGCGAAAAATGTGTTACCTTTGACAATATCGTCCGCAAAGACTGCGGCTTAACAAGGATCAATGAGCCTTACCAAATACGGAAGCAACCATCCATGCGCTAAAGGATTTTACTATGTGTATGGTAGGATTGCCGAGGCATAATTAGTTACGAGATCTTAGAATCAAATGTAACGATTACTGCAGATAGATACGTCCAACAGATGAAAAGCGTGTGAGACAAACACCATGAGATGCGTCCTGCCCTCCTCAATCGCAAAAACGTCATCCTTTTGCACGACAATGCATGACCACATACAGCTAGGGTAATTCAGGAAAAAATCTTGAGTTTGAATGGTCTGTTTTACCACACCCACTTTACTCCAGTACATTGGCCTCATACACTACAAACTTTTGTGTCCCTTACAAAACATTTGAATAGAAAAATTTCAATTCTGAAGAGCAATTCAATCAAGCTATTGAAAATTTCGTCCAGTCCAAATCAACCATATTTTACCAGGCAGGAATTGATAAATTGCCGGGAAGATGAGAGAAGGTCATACACAATAGTGGAAAGTACATAATAAATTAATAGAATTTCATAATTCAATGAAAGCAAAAGAAATGTCTCATAAAAAACGGAAGTTTCTTATGACACGACCTAATACATTTTCCATTCATCCTTCCTAATAGTTCTTACCTCAAACGGCCATTT
This sequence comes from Cryptocheilus praepositus, assembly GCA_033815515.1. Taxonomy (NCBI): domain Eukaryota; kingdom Metazoa; phylum Arthropoda; class Insecta; order Hymenoptera; family Pompilidae; genus Cryptocheilus; species Cryptocheilus praepositus. The sequence goes on along the minus strand of JAWWQZ010000225.1, from coordinate 71,632 downwards.
GTAGCCAATCGAAACTCTTAGCGCACACTACTCGTTATCTCGTGGCTGGTAGTGTTGGTAAAGACACTTACTACACAGTGAGAAACAGCAGGCTTAGGAGATAATGAACATCAAAGCCCAGGATTATAAAATCTCACTGGCAATGTGTCTGATGGAAATGAAAACCATATCGTACTAATGTCATACGTGTGGAATCTGTGTGACCTGGAATATTGGAAATACGGAGACACTTGCTGGAGGAACTGATGCAGCCGCTGCAGTCACATTTTCGTATCGGAATACCGTTGTAGATAATAAGGATATGATTTGAAAAATTAGTATTCAAGGAATAGTAGCACAGAATCCTCCAGAACGTGCACGAGGCATATGAACGGTCCGGGTTCTAAAAATGGACGTCTTCCAAATATGCAGTCCTCAAACTTCGCACCACGACAGGCAATATATGGGGAAATACGTTGTCCCCCTACTCCTTGAAACGTCCGGAGAATTTTATAACGCGGAATGTGCAAGCAGCCTGAACAACTTGCAACGGAGAACATATCCTATAGTCTCCTAAATTTTAGTTCAAAAATTGAAGAGGAAATATATTTAAAGTACTCGCAGAAAATTATGGACTTTGGAGCCCAACTAACAAACACTCTCCGCAGAATACTATTTTGGTACTCATTTATTTGAGTCTCATTTTCAATTAGCTCATAAAATGATTACGACAGATGGAGTATGTTATTTTAGTTTACCGACGGCGCTCTAAAAATGATTAACGGAAATAAGTGAAAAGAATTAGAAACCAAAGTAATATACGAGTCGAACCTGCCCAAATATGAATGCAAATGCCAAATTCAGAAACAAAAGAAAACAGAGAAAAGCACCAAATGTGCAAGAAAGAATTCATCTAATAGCAGATGTCGATATAAACCAATGATACCAACGATATAACTCAATGCCAATAAATTTTCTATTTACTGGCGAGAGGAGAAGAAGTTAAACGGGTGTAATCAATTGGAATGGATGGCCGGTATCTGAATAGAAAATAATATTCTCCGTAAATACTAGATGCATACTCTCCAATGATGAAAACAGAATACGCATACAAATACAAATGCAAGATATGTTATTATGAAAATGGAAGCAAGAAAGGGACAAATAATCGAAATGCTGCGGATGTGTAAACACGTACCTGACGTGGGAAACAGATGTCTCTCACCATGGATTCAATCTGACTTACATAATGGGCGATTTGTACAGTTATTGGGATTAGGTTTGGTTACCAACGAATATATCTGTACCCGGTCCATTTAGAAATCCATATAAAAATTAATTGCGTAGCGCAGGACGTTGTTAGTGACATCATACAGTGGGAACATGTAGCCGAGTGGGGCTGGACTCATCTACACTTCATGACCAAGATACCTCGGTTAGGCGCCGCCTTCAAACACTGCAAGCGCTCACCTATTCTAAACTTTGTAAACTGAAACGATTCGAAATAAGACATGAATGCAACTGCACCTAGGATTAAATACAAACCAAATACCACAGAGTGTTCAACTACGCGGTGATACGACAGGAAGAAAACGCTCGAGGAGACAGTACAGAAAATGGTTGGAAATATCACACCACAAAACCCTAAATCATTGAACGAGAATGGTAAATTTCAATTGCCATTTAGTGTGGAGAAACAATACAGTAGGAAGGAAAAAGAACGCACATGAAAGACGCAGTCTCCTCACAACTATGAGCAAACATTACGAAAACGGAGATTATAAGTTATACGAAAAATGTCCAATAGCCAGGTATGGACACAGCGCGGCAGCCAGGATGAAGTCATAATGTGTGACAGTACAATTGGGGACTTTCAATACATCTCGATGACGCTCAACGACTTTTGGTTCAGCCTGTATCAGGTTTCGGTGGGTATTCGTCTTCGTCGTCGCCCCTGCTAGGAACAACACTTAATTCTTGCATATCAGACTGTACAATCGGCCAAGTTAGCCGTTTTACCACATCGTATGAAAAATAGCTCCATCGTCGGAAATCGAGTGATAGTATAGTTCTTCTCAGCCACACAGTATACCATTTACAATGATAAACACATTTGTGTCTATCCAATGTCTGAGAAACACACCAGTGCAACACGTCCTACCAACGTCCACCATATAATCAATGACATATAAGTGCATAGCAACGAGAATGGCCGTACCACAAACATGTGTCGTGTAAATATTAATGGTCTGATGTAACGGAAATCCCCTGATGTAAATACGACGGCACGTAGCGACGGCGAGCAAGACGAGTAAAGACCAGAGGAGCATCATATCTCATGACAATTGCCGGGCGGACCCTGGATATCCAACCACAGAGCCAGAAGGATGATTACCTACCCAACATGCAAATATGGCAGGATGCGCCGCACACACTACATTTTCACATGGTTCTCGGCGGCAAAATTCTTAGAGGCCCTCATAGAATGTTATCTCCAATCTGTCTTCACTTTAATTTCTGTATTAGGATGGTCGCGGAAACGCTGCATCCTGTCGAAATACGCCGTACGCAGTTTTCAATCTAAAAGTGGGCAGGGAAGGCATGTGCTAAAAAAATTGTAAAGTGTTTATTGCTGTGGCGTTGCAAATATGTTTGAAATGAAAATCTGTACGGGCCATTTGGAACAACTACACAAGTAATCAATACACCGTTCTTATATAACCGGTCATAACTCGAAAGGAATTAATTGTGTAATATAAATATCTGTGCATTGTTTTGATGTCATTTTTTTGTAGATCAGAATTTGCAGATGTGCCAAATATAAATCTTTATCCCCTCCTTTTGCGAGAAAATGTTTATCGAAGAGGGAAAAATACACGCAGTTCACGGTGTCGCATATAGGCGTGTGTAATTCTAACCAAAGCATAATCTTATGTATCGCACTACTGAGTTCGCAGTTAAAATTAATTTTACGTCTTTCCCCCATTATGTATATATCAGGTACATTTTTATACGTCAAACGTATTTTTTATATACATAACAAACACGATGATTTTCAATTCTTCGGACGGAGAGAAAAAAAATATGAGGTGTAACTGTGAAATTATCTATACGATAAATAAGATTACATTTTACTTATAATTAGGCGAGATCATGTGACAGACCGTCAAAAATGTTATGCTCGTAGTTTGGTTATTCATCCATAGCATTTTATGTACGTGGCGGCGTCGCCACTGCTCCATTTATGCCGCGAAATATATTTCAGTTGATGCTGAGAGAACAGTTTTCAGTTCGTTTCACAAGCGGTGCACATACCGAGGGTTAAGATCCGATGTGTATGGATAACTTGTTTCAAAACCTGTAAACTCGAATAGTTATTTTCAGCTGCCCTCTTGAAATACATGGTCTGAATGGGAATAGCGAATCTATTATGTAATACTTGCTTAAGCATGAGGACCATATGGTAAGATTTAGAACTAATACAACGAAAGTGGAGCTCATTCGTAAAAAACAATTTACTCGTGGTTTAAAGGTGCAGTAATTTATTTAAAAGCAACAGGATATAGCGGTCCCATTATTGATACAAAGCTCCTGCTATGCGCTTTACCACTACACCAAGTAATGTTAATTATGTCGCAATCGGAAGTAGAAGGGTGCAGCTGGTTTCAACAATAAAGACTGGCGAGTAACGGATTACCAAGGACAACTATATTAAAAAATTTTATTTTGTATTACCGAAACGCTTGTTTGGTGAAATATCTGCAAAATGCATAAATTCTTGTTAATACAATGGCTCACAATAATTGACAATGCTCTGTGGATAGGTTCAATAGTGATGAAAGTGATGTAAACTTGGTAGTTAAACGGGACGTCGAAAGTTCTGGCATCCCAATGTGAGAGAAATAAGAATACCGACAATCGAGGAATTGTTTAGAGAAATGGAGAACATAAATGTCAAACAAATTTTTGCCACCATCAATAACAGTGAAAATTCGGCAGAAGCACAGTGTAAGAAGAGAACAACGAGAGCCGCTCATGGCGTTGCAGATTTAGTCCTCCCCGAATTATTTGGGCCTACACCAGTCCAACTAATCGGATTGTCGTAATACTGCATCAAGTTTCTAATCATTCCTTAATCTTTTGACTGCAGCGCGATCTAGGAGGAATCAATTAATATAGATGGTGCGATGGTTATATATCAGTCGCTGCGACTGGTCGTCCACGGAACTGATGGCCAGAAGAGTATCTGGAGATGTGATATAGCATTTTTAGGACTCAAAAAAAAATCGCAAGTTAATTGAAGTATCTATTGTTTTTAATTCTTCTAAAATAACTGTTTAAGCAACTTCACCTTACTTCCCTTAAATAATAAATTATTCCTTCAATGATAATGATTAGTAATTACATAAACAGAAACAATCGAAAATTGACAGAAACGTACAAACACATTTTGGCAATTTTAAAATATAGATAACAAAAGGATAATGGACGTATAAATGTAATTGAATGATGAAAGACACAGTTTAATAATTAGATCGTGTGAGTCCATAACGTGGATCAACGCATAAACCTACATTGCATTTGTTGCATTCGTGTTTACTTTGTCGCCTGATTTTATGTGTACTACATACTAGACACATTCTGCGTCGTTTTTTTTCGAAACTGCATTAAAATATATGCCTCATAAATGCCTTTCGATGAGACGTAATGGATCGTCAGGATTTCTATTCTCGTGGTATATACTTGGGGTTCATAGACATTTATGAAATATTTGTTTTGTAAGCAGTAAATTAAATGTCGCGAAATTTTACTCTATATCCCATACATATTTGTACAACATATACGAGTTTTAAAAACCTAGTTTTAATAAATGAAAAAAAATATACATAATGTACAACTTTTTTTTACGGACTCAATAGTACTAATAACCTAATCAGTCTTATCGCCAGCACCCATACGACGATTGTATAACGTTGTTCAAAAATGATGTTTTCCTATATCTACCATATCAGCGTAATGGGAACTTATTAACGTACAAGCTTCCTTTTAATTTGTCATTTCATACATAGTAGAATTTCATTTGAGAGAAACAATATTTCTCCTACTTATAACTTGTTCGGTATATTTGGAACATTTTTACGGTTTTTTACTATCCGCAACTGCTTGTCTATTTGAGGGGGAAGGTATTACATAAAACTGGAACCGTAAAGGAGTTATCAACATATAAACAGTGACATTTCCCAAGCTAACCTTTCAGTAGTGTTGGGTCTTCGTGTTTCCGAACCTAGATATAAAATATTTCCAAAATATACCCCGTTCCACAGTCTCAAACGTGGAAAGACATTTTGCCAAATTGATTGCATTTGGATGGAATAAATTGCTTGCACCGTAAGCAACATTTGTCCGGCAATACGAGTTCCCAGACACAAGTATTCTGAAAAGTGTAGACATATTGTTTCAAACGCAATCGGAATAAATCATTTAGTTCACGAGCTTTAAATCATTTATCTTTAGAATTTAATAATTCGGAATGGCTGAAGTTTAAGTACTGCCTTAAGCTCAAAAATCTGTCTTGAGGCATAATGGGAGAAAAAATGTCAGGTCTTACAAATATGTCGTTCGGTCAATATTTCGCATAAGAAAGTTTTTTTAAGCCTTACATTAACATTACGGCACCTAAAAAACAGTACATCTATGCTCGTAATATACCATGTATTTATTCGCAAATTAATGTTCAAGTTACGCGTTATTCTTAAATAATTACGATACTTATTTCTTTCTTTTACAACGAAATTTACTGAAGATTCTGAAAAAAATTATTGGAAATAATCTAGCGGTTTTGACATGTCCTCCAGGGCTGCTTAGCTTCGAAAAACTTTTTGATCAAAATTGTGCATTTTGGATTTTAGTTTTGGTGTTATCACTTCATATCCACGCGGTGTCACAGTTGTCAAAATGGGTAGCCAAAGCACCTACGTTCCACTGAATAAAAGCGGTAGTGCCGAAATACTGATTTACTCCAAGACCAGCATATGGAGATCGAGTTAGGGAAAAAGAACATATATGTGTATACGAGGGGGGTATAAATTTATCACCCGCGACCATAACCGTAGCACTATCTGCAAATTATCTTTTTCTAAGTTGGTACACCTTTCATAAATGTCTATGTGAAATTTCAAGTCATTATCTGAATACGTTTGTTTTATACAGCTGTCTGAAGTACGAGGGTAGTATGTAGTCTTTTGAAATTGATAAAATTGAGTTTCGTGCGGTTATAAAATTCTTCCCAGAGAAGGTTTAACGCCAAATAAATTTCATTTGAAGTTCGGGAAAGTTTATGGGGACTATATTATTTCATTTCCAACAATTAAGAAATTGGCTGCTGAGTTAAAACTGTGCCGTACCAGCCTTGAAGGTGATCCACGTGTAGGACGTCCAAAAACTGCAACAACACTAGAATTCATTGTACAATTACACGATACGCTATTGAATCATATACAGGTGAAATTGTGTGAAGTCGCTAGCCGTATGAGCATTTCAAAGGGACGCCTATGTTATATTTTGCATAAGGAATTGCACATGAAAAACCGTTTTGCAAGATGGGTGCCGCGCTTGACAACAGTAGATCAAAAACGTATTTGGATGAACATTTCTGAACAGGCGCGTGTCACCAGAAGTGAAACCGATCTTGTGCGTGTATTTGTTACTATGAATGAGACTTGGATCACCGTTACACGCCAGAATCTATGCAGCAGTCAAAACAGTGGACAGAAGCCGGTTGTTCAGCGCCAAAGAAGGCATAGTCGGTGTCATCTGCAGGAAAGATCACGGCATCGGTGTTTTGGAATGCTAAAAGCACTTTCTTTATTGATTACCTTGAAAAGGAGAAAACAAAAACCGGGAAATATTATTCCAAATTTTAACTAGATTAGATGAAAAAATTCGTGAAAAATGCATTGTTTGCAGAAGAAACAATTTATTTTTCATCAGGACAATGCACCTGTCACAAACGTGTTTTGCCAATGGGAAGTTCAAGATACTCGCGATACGAATTGTTAGAACATTCACCCCACTATCCAGGTTTGGCTCCCTCTGTCATTTGTTCCTTGCCAAAATATACACTTTTCTTCGCTGGCCAGTGTTTTCTTCAAATCAAGAGGTGATTGCAACCGTGGAAGTGTATTTTGCAAATCTGACGGATAACCAATTCAAGGACGGTATAATGGCACTGAGCTTTGCTAGAATAAATGTATTAATTTTAAGGGATATTAGAGATGATATATATAGATATTAGAGATATGTAGAGGAACAAAAAAAATTATTTTGCGATTATGGATTAGTTTTTTTTTTGTTCGGCCCATAACTTTTCAGGCCGCGCTCGTATTCAAATATATAGACGGGACTACCAATATTGACGATGAACTCTGGGATAACTGAACCGTTATACTTCGAGGATCATGCATACTTCCCGCAAACATTTTGTACAGGTGGCAAAGTCACTAATATTAAAACACAGGACCGTTCATTAGACATTGCTATAACCTACGAATCCTAAGCGGCCATGACGGTGAGAGGAATGCGTAGTTACCCGGTACTATATCTCTTGTGAGACATCTCCTCTTTCTAGGTGGTAAACCGTTGTTGTTTACACTTTTATACTGTAAGAGTGTTCATATTCAGACATGCGATGCAGCGGATAACTGCGGAAAAGTACAACTTCGACCCTCGTAATGTCGCGTCTGTTCAAATTTGGTGGACTCATGTACAAAAAAAAATTTCGTTTTAATGATTGTCCGCTCTAAGAGAGTGTGACTGTATCATAACAATCTACAGTACGTTACGGGTAAATTAAATAAATCTGGACTTTTGGAAAGGACTGGGGCACATGGAAATAGTAATACCTTGCAGACGTGATTAAATGTAACCTCCCTTGGAAAACTGCGTCACGCTCGCCGTTGATGTGTATATAAAACTTTAAATTTGAGTGCAGTGTATGTAAACCTATGTGGGAATAGTCCAGCGATTAACTATTCGTAATGACATATTAAAACATTCGAAGCAATTAGGCAGTGCGCATTTGGGTCATATAAAATTTTGTAAATTTGCGTTTGTGCTTCATTTCCCTTCTGTGTTTCTTGGCCGTAAATCACCATTAGATTTACTACAATAAATCCACCATGCAAAAGTAATGACAATTCCTCGAGACGCCAACACACTTTATAATTCAGTGCACGTATGAAGAGGTTATAATTTATCTGTACACCTCCCGCATGAGAATGATGCCCCTTATTTTCATAACTTCGTACTACCTTTTTCGTTGGAAATTGTTATAGTTAACTGAGGTGATTGTACACTTTTAACATAATTATCTATGTGGGCTCTCCGTTTAGCATTCAGTATTTGTACAAAAATACATTTTACTCCTTTTACTCACAATTGCTTGACGTATAAAACAGTATGGATTTTTTAACGTTTTTACAGTTACTTTAAATAGTTCCATATTAACCTGTTTCTAAAAGAACAATTGAAATCTCTTCTGAACCGGTCGTGCAATTGTGTTCTACTTTAGCGGTTCCTATTATGTACTTTTAGGAACGTAAAGAAATCTTTACGAGTACAAAGATAATTCTACGAAAGCTGGAACGCATAGCGTGATCAGATTATATTATTCTACTGTTACAATGAGATGAGAGAGTTTACAAGGAGATGTAACCTTTTTGGAAAAAACTTTCACAGGAGTGTTCCTCTCAAATAGTTTCCAGACACTCAGAAAGTATTTCAGATCCGGAAACAATGATGTCTCCTTTTTGCGCATTTATCTTTCGGAAATACGATTGTGGTTTTATCAATAATAGCAGCCGCCTCAAGATCTGGCTTCAATGAATATGTTATAGAACTAAACAAACGAGAGGAGAGTTCGATGCAAAGACTTTACACACATTACAAAATTATGTCTCCTTCCAAATGAGACTCCCGCAATTACCCCTTCTCAACGACGCTACACACGTCTTGCTATTAATTACTATTACTTTACAATATCTCCTTTTTGCGAACTCTGATGCAAAGTACATATATATTACTGGTCGCTGTTCCACCTGGTTTATCGTTACCGTGTGTACGTAGATGCAGAAAATATTTTAAACCAACTGGACTGATTGGGAATTTTACTTCTGGATAGAATTTTAAAACCCAGTTTCGACATCGCGCTATCCCTGCTGGTGCTGGGTAACCCAAATGTTCTGCACGGCAGAATGTTCGGATGCATTTCCAGTACTGACCTCTTCCCTCCTAAATATTCCAATTTTACTAGGACCAACATTCATTCTAAACTTCAGTACAATTGTCTACATACGCTCTCCTATTGAAACAGTGCATTCGCGATTTGGTGCCCATAAATATTCTAAGAGCGTAACTTGAATTATGTCTCGGGTGGTTTCTGAACTTCTGATTGGAGAGCTATTTACTCGAACAATTTTCTTATAAAAGTACTGGCCGAAAAATAAAATGTTTCACTTTCGTTACGCCAAGTTCTATCAGATACTCCCAACATCGTGACATTCTCCTGTTTCGTTTGAAGTCGTTCAATGTTTTCCCAATTTGTTCAATATTTTGCCATATCCCGTTAATTGTGTGGTAGTTTGCGTCTGGATTAATGGTCGCTATCGATCCACGATAGACCAATTTTGGATTCTGCCTGCACATGGTGCATTACGTTGAGCTTCGGGTGTACATCCAATTGAATCCAAATAAGAACAATATACATAACGTAGTGTTTCCATTAGACAACGAAATCGGATTTTACACCGTTCCATAGTCTGATTCCAAGGACATTTGGTAAGTTCAAGAAAGTAGATGTATATGAGCCCAATTATCCACAAGTTCATGACAAACCATGTTTTTGTGCATGAGGACAAAGGCTGTGAGCATTGGCGGTAACTGCCAGCTTGGATACCGGAGAGTTCGCACCTAACATAGCGCTCGTGCGGCGTGAGGTATCACGCGCTACTCAGGTGACGAATACGGAGGGGCACAGTTACAGACCACTTTGCAAATTACATTATTGTACCTGCTACCATTTGTGGTACCAAGATATTACACGAAGAATGCATGTAGCTACCTGTGTTCTCGAATAGTGATTAGACAAATGTAGGCTGCAATTTTCTCTACATAAATAGGCCGTCGAGGTTTCGTCCGGAGTAGGAAGCTAAGGATTTGAGCTAAGAGTCTTGCAGTCGAAAGTCTCGCTAGCATACGAGTCGAGTTGTTTAGGCCTAAACCGCGACGCGTAATTATCTTGCATGACCTACCAATCATGCAACTATGTGACCGAACAAGCTTATTCATATATGGCTCGGCGAGCTCTATGCCCAATATTAACAGTCCTCGTGAGATCACAAGACATTTTTCTGGGTGGTGGAAAATGTAATTACGATGCAACCGGCTTCCTTTGTGTTTTCCCGCAAGGGTGCGTTTGGCCTTAGTGGGGTATCAAGTTAGACCCCCCACGGAAGGATACATCCACCGCATTAGAGAGTGGCGACTCCACGGCCCAGCTGGTACAACAGTTTTACCGAGCCTGCAGGGGTGACCACTGGTAGATGTTTTACATCTAAAATGTCTATCCTTACCATTCCTCCACGAAGGTCCCACCAGAGACACTGCGTCTGGGATTCCACGGGGGCTATGTCCTGCCCATGGCATAGCCATTGGGTTCGGCGCCCGTTAGGAGATGCAATCGTGGTGGCGTGGTAAGCCGTATCGTTTGGGTTAGAGCTCTCTGACTCGGCACTTGAAGAAGGCATTATACTCTTCCGGAACTGTCCTGCATAGAGTGTAGAGGCGGGAAAGTGCCTCGCCTCCACCAGTAGGGGAAGGGGCCTGTAACCCGAACAAACCTGTTGCAAGACACTTTGTACTATGCGTCGGTCTTGCGCGCTTATTCGGTGTATCTCAGTACCTCGATCATGGGGCCCCTCTTGATGAGTCACAAGGTGTATAGGAGGTAAAACTATTTAACTTTAATGTCCTTTTGTGATGTAAAAATATTCCAAACTAATCTAATTGAGATGAAATTTCTGTGTGTAGAAATGGATTGCGCCATATGTTCAACACGATAATATCTCTCCATTTCGACTGGTGCAGTTCCAGCGATGGCCATGTTATTGTCGCCGAATATATTAACAAGGAACTTCACAATCGAGTAATTCTACCGCCTGTTTCTGCTTTGCGGTTCACCAAATGAGCCGCCATGGGCGGGGCATTGGTTGACGTCCAAAATCGGGGAAGCCAGATCGAAAGCGGGGAGCCACTTGCTACCAGTTTGATCAGCGTGCAAGCGCCTGCCCCCTAGTGGTACGGGGTGATCCAGTTTCATGTCCTACTCTCTCTCCAGGACAGTGCTGAAAGAGTAAAGTGCCCTGTTACAACAGTCGCGCTGAAATTCAAGCGAGAGAGTAAAGACCCACAAGGTCGGAACGCTCGCTGCTCCTACGGAGCGCTGTACCCAACGGTTATGCTTTGGGCAGGTAATAGTCTCCGCGGCATTGAAGTCGTTCCGTTTCTGATGGAATATTCTTAGAGGGGGGTGTGTGTAATGGTGGAAATTATGACGAACCGAACATAAGTGACTCAAATGTTTAAGTAAAATTCCGTGAAATTAGTCTATCAACTGTGGCTGCTGAGTCTTCAATCGATAATGTGGTGATAAACGGGCCTCGGGGTATTAGTTCACCTCAAGCGATACAAACCATTTCGGGCTTTAGAGAGTACCTAAAATCCCTGCAGTTTTACCTATTGTCCTACCTTGCTACTTACCCAGAGGACCTCCTTGTGCGAGGTATTAGGATTCACCCAAAAAATGGGTAAACCCTGTTACAACAGCCGCAGCGCAGGGCCAACCGGAGCGATAGGGCTCCTAACACCACCACCATTGCAGCATCTATCGAGTGACGTTCACGATGGCTATTGGGTATGTCCAATGCCCTGTGGACTACGAAATGCTCAGGCTCTTTTGGGATCTTCGCGGAAGTTGGAGGGAATTAGAGGGTAATATAATAAATACAGTCCCGGTGTTCGCCCATGTAGGCTCGGTAACGCTGGTGTACCAACTGGGGTCGTGGACTTGTCACTGTCCAACTTGGTCGGAGACGCCACCGGTAGCGGTTAAGTACACATGAAAGTCACCACCCCATTGACGCAATCTAGCGAGATACATTAAAGACCAACAGTAAAACCTTCTGACCTAACCCCAGTGGAGTTTCAGACGCAGAGCCTCTGGTGGGACCATCATGGAAGGGTGGAAGGGATTGACATGTTATCATAACTTCACTACCAGTTGTCCCCCCCGTAGGCTTGGTAAAACTGGTGTACCAAGTAGGGCTGTGAAGTCTTCAGCCTCAACGGTGATGGGGATGCCCTTCGGTGGGTTGTTAGCTGATGGTGATATCCTATATAAGGCCACCCCCCCCCCCCCCCCTGCAGGAATGGGTGGGGTACAGGAGCGATTTGTCTGCTGTATATAGAGAGATGCGAATGCTATCGCTCGGACTCCTCTGTCTTAATTTTTGTAGCTATGGGATGAGCTACAGAGGAGCCAACCAATTGGGTTCGCAACATAGATAAGTGTCCCACAAGGCTCCTGTGTTGATGGAAGAGATAATATGGAACATTAAGCTTTGGGGCCTTCGAACCCATTTGGTGAAGCGGTTCTATCCGGCACACGCACTCTGTGGCCATGAATGTAGATATAAATATATGCAATAGGCTAGGAAAATTGTCCTCCCTTCCGGCTGTGTATTGGTATGACTGAAAAAGTGGGACACACACAAGGCAGTAGTGATTCCTCCTCCGGACCTCCGCGCACCACGCTATCGATCGGCGGGGGCGTATCGATCGAGGTTGGGACCGAGGGCTATAAGTACCTGGGCCTCAGACTCGATTCCAAATGGAAGTTCGACCGACACTTCCAAGACAACCTGAAAAGGTTCAAGGGCACGGCTGCAGCTTTGGCAAGGCTGCTGCCAAATTGCGCGGGGCCAAACGCGGCGGTTCGCCGCCTGTACACGGGCGTAATACACTCGATGATGCTTTACGGTGCGCCGGTATGGGCGGACGATCTGTCGCGGGGTAGTCGGGTGGCGCTGGAATCGGTCCAGCGGCAGATGGCTATCCGTGTGATCCGAGGGTACAGAACCGTCTCCTCGAGGCGGCGAGAGCCCTGGCAGGCGTCGTGCCTGTCGACCTGCTTGCGCGTGAACAATCGGAGATCTACGATCACCGTGCGGGAATGCGCGAGCGCGGTCAGGATCCGGCGGTGATCCTCACCGGTGCCGTTCGGAGGGCTGCTAGGCGTCGCTCGATAGCTCAATGGCGCCGGAGAGTGAGCGACCGCGTGTACGCGAGTGAGCGGCGATTAGGCCGGTGTCGCGAGCTCGCCGAGGAGCTCCTGCGGAACCCACAGGAGTGGTTCAGCCGGAGCTGCCTCATCTCGCCGGGGTTTCGCGCCACGCAGATTCTCACCGGACATGGTTGTTTCGGTGTTTATCTGTGGAGGATAGGGAGGGAATCCAACGCCAATTGTCAGCACTGCGGGGTGGGTAGTGAGGACACGGCGGCGCACACGCTCGAGGTGTGCCCGGCGTGGGCACGTGAACGCCAAGTCCTCGTCGACGCGGTAGGCTGGGACCTCTCGCTTTCGGGCATCTTACCGAAGCTGCTCGAGAGCGGGGGGTGCCGACGAGCGTTTAACTCCTTCTGCGAGGACGTTATGTCCCAGAAGGAGTCTGCGGACCGGGAGCGCGATAGGCGACCTGGTTGCGAGCGGACCAACCGGAGACGTGCCCCGGTCACCGATCGCCTCAATGCGCGAGGCGACGGTACATAACTACGGCTGCGGTCGGTGGAGCTGCTAACCTCATTAGAGTCATCTCCTTCCGACTGCCGCACTGGTCGCAGGCGTCGGATACTGCCTGCGACTGGGTAGAATGGTGCACGTTGGCACCAGCAGGGGCTCGTCCAACCAATAAGGTGCACAAGCGAGCGATGGCGGCGGGCAGATGTCTGGCCCGTCGTCGGTAGTTGCCGTGCATTAGTATGTAACGTTGTAAGAATGTTTGAACGAGTGTGGCGGTTATTTTTGTAAATAAAGGTGTGAGTATGTGTGTATTGCATACCCCGGGTGGTCTGTCGGAGATCCCTTCCGGATCTCCGTTGGGAATGTGCGAGTTCGACTCGTGCCGCCGGATGGGTTTCGGTGAAATTCTTAGGAGAACCCGAAACCCATCAGAAATCGGTGTAGGGAAGTGGCATCGGCGGGGTTTTAGTCGGTAAAAATCCGGCACTACCCCTGCACTTTCCCTTGGAAGTGCGGGGGTGTCTTACAGAAGATTTCCCCTCCGTCACAAAAAAAAAAAAAAAAAAGTAGTGATTCCTCAATGTATCCGAGAACAAAATTTTCAATAATCGTCCGCTCGGGGCCTCAAAACTATTGATATTGATCTAGGTAGAGTAGATCAGCCCACGTGCCTCGGGTGGATTTGTACATGGAGTATTGAAAAAGTGTGTTTCATCATAGCTTGAGTGCGAATACTGTATGAATGTATCGTATGAGTGACTTTGTGCCGTTCGTATGTATGCGCTTGACTTCGGTCAAGGTATGTATGGTATTGTTGAATAAACACCGATTAGAATTCGGCTTCGGCATTAATTAACAATGCCCCTCCCCCCCTCTCCCTCCCCTTTTCCAAACCCAGACCCATTTCCAACTTCCTTACGGTCATTCGATTTAACTCCCCCGAATGACCAAATCCTTCCATAAAGTTAAATTAATGCCAAAGCCGAAACAAACACGGTCTTCCGCAGTATTACCGCGATGCGATGTCCATGGACCGATGTGTGATGCTTTTGAGCTTATACTCGTTCTACGGCGTCGCATGAGCGGAATACTGTGGAATGTATGAGTGAAAATATACTTCCCACAGGACATGGTTTGCAAGTTAAAATCGTACACGGGTAAAATATGTATTAGGTGTACAACTTTGCTTCCGCCGTTTTTTTCCGAAATTCGAGGCTTTATTGTAAAAAACTGGTTATACGTTTATGATTCAAAGTATTGTCCATCGCTGACCACTACTTTCTCCCATCTTTCGGGCAGCGTACGAATCCCGCGTTGAAAAAACTGGTCATCTTTTGAAGCGATCCACGAATCGATCCAATTTTTTACTTCTTCATAAGACCGGAAGTGCTGGTCAGCCAGGCCGTGTGCCATTGATCGAAACAAGTGATAGTCCGAGGGAGCAACGTCTGGAGAATACGGCGGGTGGGGTAGGACTTCCCATTTCAACGTTTCCAAGTATGTCTTGACCACTTTCGCAACATGGGGTCGAGCATTGTCGTGCTGTAAAATCACTTTATCATGTCTCTCGTTGTATTGCGGCCGTTTGTCTTTTAATGCTCGGCTCAAACGCATTAATTGCGTTCGATAACGATCGCCTGTGATTGTTTCAGTCGGTTTTAACAACTCATAATGCACTACGCCGAGATGGTCCCACCAAATACAGAGCATGACCTTGGAACCGTGAATATTCGGTTTGGCCGTCGACGTGGAAGCATGGCCGGGATATCCCCATGATTTTCTGCGCTTGGGATTATCGTAATGAACCCATTTTTCGTCCCCAGTCACAATGCGATGCAGAAATCCTTTCCGTCTTTGCCTTGCAAGCAGCTGTTCACAAGCAAACAAACGCCGTTCAACATCTCTCGGCTTCAACTCGTACGGCACCCAATTTCCTTGTTTCTGAATCATTCCCATGATTTTCAGGCGTTTTGAAATGGCTTGTTGCGTCACTCCCAATGATACTGCCAATTCTTGTTGCGTTTGACACGAGTCTTGATCAAGTAATGCCTCCAATTCTGCATCTTCGAAAACCTTCTCTCTTCCACCGCCTTGCCGGTCTTCGACGTCAAAATCACCGTTCTTGAAGCGTTGAAACCACTCTCGGCACGTTCTTTCACTAATAGCGGCCTCACCATAGGTATTTGAGAGCATTCGATGAGCCTCAGCCGCAGATTTCTTCATATTAAAGCAGAAAATTAAAACCTCCCGCAAATGACGAGAATTTGGCTCGTAAGCTGACATGTTTAATCGAGAATGACTTTATGATGCAGACACAAATCGACTAATATTTCGATGGCGTTATGTTTACAAATGCCTAAGCTTATTGTATGACATCTACGATCTATTTATTTCCACTACCACTTACCGCTGCAGCCATCTATTGCAAAACGGCGGAAGCAAAGTTGTACACCTAATATATGTGAGAAGAACGGGCCAAAATAACGCTAACTTATCGTGATTTTGGCCTGTAGTACCGTGTATTCATACCGCGATGACCTTAAAACCCAAAACAGGTGGCTTGAGGCTTCAAACGTATGAGACACGTGCGGAGTATTATACGAATTATTGAGACGAGTGGCGCAAATTTACGTCAAGTAATGGCCGTAATTCTGTCTTGTCAGACGATGTAACCGAACTGCGATGACCCCATGACATGAATTACCCCATGCTTAAGGCATCAAACGTACGTGGCAAGTGTGGAGTGTATGAGAATCGGCTGCAGGAAATACACATATTATCCCTTATGTCATGCATTCGACACGAGGCCGATCGGAACATGCTGCGTGTCGATGGGAAACTCTGAGTTATGGGCAACCATGGGATACGTGGTATGACACTTGATCGACCACGGGTAAGCCCGCAGACATAAGGGCGAGCATATGTAACGCATAAGAGCGATGAGGGTGTTTAAAAAGATTTAATTTTCCTCGGGAGTACACGCGCGGCTGACTCTAGCCGCGTAGGCGCAGCATCGCGACGTGTGCCCCCGAGAAAAGTTTCTTTTTTCGGATTCCTTTATAAGGGCGTATAAAAAGGGGGGAGTGTGGGGGGCGTTGGGAGTGGTGATAAAATAATCGTCCTCCGCCCAAGGTCACTCGAAAATTTTTCGCGTTTTATATGAGGCGGGGGGGGGGGGGCAAATTGTAAGTTCGCCCAACCCCTTTACAACCCTGTCCTGCGGATATAGCCCCCCCCCCCTCCATAGTCAGATCGAGTAAAAAAAATCCAGCCAACCCACGGTGTCGCCATAAAATTGGAGATTATATGAAAATCATGGGATTTGATGGGTTTAGGTGCTCGTATGTGCCTCTGAAGGGGTGCATACAGCATGCCAAGTGGACCGTTCGCCTTACCTGATGGTAAAACCGTTATGAAAAATTCTCCAAAATTTTTTGATAATGTGACTCCAGATATGATGACGAATATTTGGTATGGCTGTATAGAGGGCAATGAGAGGTAGGCGTTTTGGAAATCTCGAGGGGCCCCATATTTCCTTGGTGAAAATCGATTTCCCATGGAACTATGGAGTTTTTCGAAGTTTTGTCTACCCCCGTGTACCCCCCTCGGTATGTGTGCTCAGGCCTCTAGTCGGTATTGACGACTTTGGAATTACACAAAACCCCATGGTTTTCCCATGAGACAGGGTTTTATGGGTTGACCATGGATTTTGTGCGATTTATAAGCGCCAAAACCTCCTGGAGGCCTGTGTACGCTGCCATAGGAAAAAATGTTATAAATGGAACAAGTGTACGAATGTCTATGTGCGTGCAAGTATATCTATGGGGTGTGAATGTGTCCGCAAATTCATCAAACAAGTGGTTAGTTTCCACCTGGGAAGGAAAACGGAAGCGATCCCTATGTAATGTGCGGAACAAGAATGCATTGTTTTTTTTTTTTTAAATGTAAAACCCTCCGATCCACCGCTCACCTGTTCCCCATGGACCCGCTTACGCATTACAACCGGGGAACAGAGCTGTGCCTCCACCAGCTTCGCGACCATGACAGTTTGACTGAAGGTCAGAGACTGAAGGGTATTTATCTACCGCGCCAAATGGTTCGACTATCCTTATGCCGCAATCATATGGGCAGTCGGACCAGTCCACGTATATTTGCAGCCGCGAGAATGCCTATATGAGCTGTAAACTGATTAACAATGTGTGTTCATCTATGTGAAAATGACTCAAACGATGAAAAATGAACCCTGGGTGAAATGTGATGACTATTTGTATTGTTTATAAATGCCCTTGTAGTGTTTGCAGTCCTTGATTATGACTTAAAATGATTTTCATGTGATTTTTTTGGGGTTATATCGGTCGATAACCGTAGGGATCTACGTTTACCCCGATTATAACCAATGCATTCTCATTTCGCAAATTACATATGGATCGCCTCCGTTTTCCTTCCCAGGTGAAAACTAAACCCTTGTTTGATGGATTGCGGTCACAATCACACCCCATAGATATACTTACATGCACATATACATTCATACACATGATCCATTTATACCCATTGTTCTTATGGCTGTATACGCAGGCATCCAGTAGGTTTTGGCGCTTATAAATCGCGCAAAATCCATGGTAACCCATAAAACCAAGTCCCATGGGATAACCATGGGATTTTGCGTAGTTCCAAGGTTGTCAATACCGACTAGAGGCCTGAATACACATACCGAGGGGGGTATACGGAGGTAGCCAAAACCCCGAAAAAACCCCACAGTTCCATGGGAAATCAGGTGTGGGTAATGTGGGATGTGACTGAAGTTATTTGATATAAAATACTTTATTTTCTACTTTACAATTACACACACTACAAGTTTGAATATTAACGTGAGGCTCGGAGGACCGTACTCTTCGCTGTCGTGGGCTATACTGATCTGTCGTTGTGTCGTACCTTAAAGCGTCGTGGTCTTTTCTTAGTCTTTCGTCTTTGTTACAGTCTTAGTCCTTATCGGTCTCGGCGTCTCCGTTGAGTTTGTTTAGTCTAGCACTTACGTCGGTCCGTACCAAGAATGTGTGGTCTGAATTTACGTCCGTCCCTGCACAGGTCTCACCATGGAAATATGGGGCTTCCCGATACTTCCGAAACGCCACCGTATACCACCCTTTACCCTCTACGCAGTCATACCAAATGTTCGTCGTCTTATCTGGAGTCTCATTATCAAAAATTTTTGGAAAATTTTTGATACCGTTTTACCCTCAGATAAGTCCAGAGGACCACCTGGCATGCTGTATGCACCCCCTCAGAGGCGTATACGAGCACCTAAGACCATTAAATCCCATGATTTTCACATAATCTCCAATTTTATGGGGAAACCATGGGGTTTGCTGGAATTTTTCTGTCGATCTGCCCATGGGGGGGGGGGGGGTTATACCCGCAGGACAGGGTTATAAAGGGGTTGGGCGAACTTAAAATTCGCCCTCCCTCATAAAAAACGCGAGAAATTTTTGGGTGTCCTTGGGCGGAGGACGATTACTTTACCACCCGAGTGGTGCTTACGCACCACTCCCTGCGGCCCCTCCCACGCGCCCCCACCCTTCGCGTGCGCCCTTATAAGGGGATCCGGAAAAATAAATTTTTCTCGGGGGGCACACATCGCGACGCTGCGCCTATGCGGCTACAGACAGCCGTACGCGTGCTCCCGAGGAAAATTAAATCTTCTAAGTTCCCTTATCGCTCTTAGGTGTTACATATGCTCACCATCATGTCCGCAAGCTTACCCGTGGTCGATCAAGAGTCATACCACGTGTCCCATGGTGGCCCATAACTCTGAGTTTTCCATGGACACGCAGTATGCTCCGACCGGCCTCGTGTCGAATGCATGACGTGAGGGATAACATATGTATCTCCTGCAGCCTATTTCTCATATACTCCACACTTGCCACGTACGTTTGATGCCTCAAGCATGGGGCAATTCATGTCATGGGGTCATCGCAGTACGGTTACATCGTGTGTCAGGACAGAATTACGGCAATTTCTTGACGTAAATTTGCCCTGCTCTTCACAACAATTAGTATAATACTCCGCACATGCCTCATACGTTTGAAGCCTCAAGCCACCTGTTTTGGGTTTTAAGGTCATCGCGGTATGGATACACCGTGCGCCAGGCCAAAATCACGATAAGTTAGCGTTATTTTGGTCTGTTCTTCTCACTTATACATTCTTTACCCCTGTACGATTATAACTTGTGAACCCTGTCCTGTGGGAACTATGTTTGCACTCATACGTTCCGCAGCATTCCGCGTATGCGACGCCGTAGAACGAGTATAAGTGCAAAAGCATCTCACATCGACCCACGGATATCGCATCGCGTTAATACTGCGGAAGACCGTGTTTGCTTCGACTTTGGCACTAAGTTAACATTACGGAAGGATTTGATCATTCGGGGGAGTTTGATCGAATGACCATGAGGAAATTTGGACATAGGTCTGGGTTAGGGAAACGGGAGGGGTGGACATTGTTAATTAATGCCAAAGCCGAATTCAAATCGATTTTGTTTAACAATAACGTTCATACCTTGACCGAAGTCAAGTACACACATACGTACATCACAAGTCATTCGTACCATGTATTCATACATGCATACGTATACACACGCACTCATGCCATGATAAACTACACTTTTTAATATTTCATGAATAAATCCACGCGAGGCACGTGGAGAATGCATTGGTTACGTTTGGGATAAACGTAGATCCCTGCGTTTATCGACCAAAATAACCTTAAATTCATATTAAAATTCATTATATGCCATTATCAAGGGTTACAAACCCAACAAGGGGAGACACATACAACACATATAGTCGATATACATTACTCAGAGTTCATTTTTCAGCATTTTAAGTCATTTTATCACCTATGATCATACATTGTTAAGTTTTACACAGCTCATTTAGGCTTTCTCATGGCTGCAAATATACGTGGACTGGTTTTGATTACCCATATAATTGCGGCATATGGATAGTCGGACCATTCGGCGCAGAAATGAAGACCCTTCAGTCTTTGACCTTCTGTCAAAACTGTCGTGTTCGCGAAGCTTGGGGAGGCACAGATCTGTTCCCCGCTTGTAATGCGTAAGCATGTCCATGGGGAACAGGTGAGCGGTGGTTTATGGTTATGGTTTACATTTTAAAAAAAAGGTAGACTAGATCAGCAGCCGTTAGATGGACCGGAGACGAAAGAGGGGACGAAATGTGATGTTGTACAATCATCTTGTGGCCATCTCAGACAGTGCAGTACGACGACCAAACATAATGGCGTGATGCGGTCTCATCCAGGGTTCCATTCGATAACAGCACTTGTAGTAGGAATATAGGAGTGAGGGGGGGGGGGGGTTGTGGGCTAAAGTAAGACGTGATTTTACATTACGGCGGTGTGATGTACAAATAACTGAGAATTGTGGAAGTGCTGGTCAGCCTCGTCGTCGGTATAAGACATCTGAAATTTGAATTTTACAACCGATAGAATGCACATCGAAACCTTCCTTGCATCTGATGTGTTACATTGTGAATTCTTCGCTCGGACGGGCGTCATCTTATAGTCTACGCCCCGGAAACTGCTCCCGGGACGACGAAATGAGATTGCACCCTTTCCTTGCAAACTTGACACCAGGATATGGTTCGTAAGGGAATGTTCAATGGGCCGATTTTCTATACCCGAACATAATTCATGGCTGGCGCACCGATTTCTCATCTGGTCCAAGCAATGAGCATAAACCATCAGCTTTTGTGGACGGCAGAATAGCTACCTTATTCAACAACATTCCATGTGTTGTATATGATCAGTTGTATTCGCAAGCAATGCGTGGAGCATTATTAGAAACGTTTCCTACAACTCTGCGTATGTGAATTGCAATGAAAGTCACGACAGCATCTCAGTATCAATCGCAATTGGACACTGCCTATCAGTGAGACTATTGATATTTTTAGGCACCGATCTAAACCCATGACAGACCCAGTTTTTCCGTATCCTATTGAATAATTGAAATACAATATGAAAATTGTCTTAATTGTCGAGTGTTCCCGAATGAATTGGAAGCGTATGAAACAGAAAACTATGAGACAATATTTGCCAAACCGATGTACGTGTATATATCCATTCACGGGTAACCCAATCTTGTGTGAACTGATTCCGTTTCTCCCGTATACACATCAGTTTTTCAAACAGATGTATGCACCTGCATACCGGTAGAGAGGCTGTGACATGTTCAACGGAATATGGCGAGGCTCCAGGCCCGTGGAGACATGACATTCTGAGATTTTGCATAACTGAACCTAGCTGAAAATACGTACATTATTACGCCGGTGAAAGAAGGAGGTGTTAGAACTGATAAATAACCCGAACATCCTTGTGACTATTGGAGGCACGAATGGGAGACATTTCTGTAAGTAGAATCAATGAATGCATTACCTATCATTCAACTCAGATGAAAAACTAAGTATCATATCCAGTCTACAATTGCCTACTTATTTTACGACAACGTGGACGTTGCTTGCCTTCATGAAAAATTAACAAGTCGCCAAGATCGTGATGAGCTCAAGCGCCATGAGGAACAATCTTCTGCTGGAATAAAATATTTCATATTTTTCAATTCTTCATGTGATAAGCAATCCACCTGCGGTTTTCTCCATTGTTGTATTACGTTAACTAACGAGATACACAGAGGGTTGTAGTTTGATATGCATCTATTTTAGACAACCGGTGACAGCGCCACTTCCAACCTGTTAAAATGTATGCTGCCTCAAATATCTTTCCGTCTTTTGTAATAATAAATATCTCGGTGGGCCAGTTGTGCGTATATGCTTTGCCACCTTATAAATTAGTACTTCCTGACACGTACGTTTCGGCGACTGCCCACGGTGTTGACCCGTGAACCTTCATCTTTCTCCGCACCGGTAAACATGCTGAATATTTATAATATTTACTTTCAACATAAAATATTGGCATTGTACCTCTGATTAGTCTTAACATGAAATTATAAGTGTATGATATTTCTACAATTTCCTGGTTTCCTTGCAGTCATGAGAATACGAAGGAGTAAATTTATTTCAGATTTGCGTAATATACGGTTCAGAGTTAAGGTTCTAATTGCTGTTGACGCTTGAAAACATGTGATATTACTCACGAAACGTGATACTTGTTTCTGATTTCCGTCAATCATTCTAGCAAAGAGATTTGATATATGCTTTTACTACTGAATACAATTTGTTCAAATGGTGTGTCGCAAATATTTATCGGTTTTGGGACAATTCTCTCAATTATTGCGTCTTCGTTCAAATAGATTAAGTGGTTCCCGTCTTCTTGACAATTTCTTTGTCGATACACCACCCCATGATTTTTGCAGCAATATTTAGTTCATTTGAATTGGATGTGCGTGCCGTACGGCTATTTTCCGAACAATTACTACAAATGTATCTTCATCTACGTTTGTACCGCTTCCCTTGTATTTACCAAATCCCTCCAAAACTTTACGATTTCACCTGGTGACACCGTCAATTCATTGAGCAATAAGCATTGGTTGTCTTTTACTGATACCACAAAGTAAATCACAAATTGCTGACTGATACTATCCGCAGAAGGCCGCTTAATTGAAAATGTATTGCCTCACAATTTTTCGGTTTCTATTTCACCGTAAAATTCAATGCAAGTTTTGACGAAGAGCATCAATCTTTTCGGAGTAGATTGGATGATACTCTAATCGTACATCAAGAGAGGTACCGCAACTATTCTCCTACGTCCGGTACGCTGATATTTGGAATCGGAATCTCGTCGAAAATGGATTATGAAATTACATGTCCCAGAAATCATTAAATAGGGTTCGGACCCGGCCATTGCGACTTCTACTGTGGTAATGGGACTTTGGAAATTCTAATTTGTCCATCCATTTGCGATGACTGCATCCTTTCCTGTTGAGATCAACGCTTCCGTTCGAAAATTTTGTCTTTTTTCGCGACACGATGTCTTTCTTTCGGATATCATATAATCCAAAGGGACACACACTCTTTGAATTTTTAATCCCTTCGCATCAATGCTCCCTTTATTCTTGATATGTGGTGCTTTCCGCTGAGCGCCTTTAAGTCAAATATTTATGAAACAAATTTACCCGTTATCTGAAAGTATGTATGGTAATGTTCTTTGTCGTTGTGTCAAATACGCGGAAATCTTGTTTAAAGACGGAGTTACAAAATCTGCCACATTTCATTACTTCTCCCGTTGGTGAATTCTCTTCGCTGAGTTGGTTCCGATACGTAGGGCGTAATATTTGTTTGTTTGGGCTCACAATGTAGCTATGAATCGACATGTCTGCTTTCTTTGAGTTGTTAGTATCATTCCTTTGCACAATTATGCTCCGCGTATCCCGTTTCACGATCAATACTAATATTGTTTAATCACTGTGAACATTGCATTACCACGAGGCGACCACAGGGCGGTCTCATCTTCGCGTACTTTATTGGAGAAATTACGTCGCCAAATTTTGTCCAAGACGATATGTGATCGCATGCGCAAGTTTCCAAATTTGAAAAAGTATACTGGAATTGAATACCTTTCTTTGTAGTTGGTCTCCAACAAGCTATCACATCTGCGTGCCGTAGGGAAAATACAGAAAATATTTTCACGTATATTTCTCTATTCCATCACAACTGTACAGCGAATTTCTGGTTTTATAATAATTATTTCATAATGGTGATTACGGTGTCTATGCTCTACATAGAGAGCGGTAACCTCCAGTAGTCATAAAATACGTTTGAACATTTCAGTTGTTTACTCATTCATCTTGCTGGTGACGTGCGTATCATGCGACAGTTGAACCCCTACGGTGCTTGCTTAAGAAAGACAGTAATGAAGACGGGAAGTATGTTCACCTTCGCCATATTGGCTACCATTGCCTGGTTTCGGCTTGTAAGGCAGGAGTAGTAACAAGAACTATTCCTAAATAATTCAGATGGAGATTCGATGTTTTTTTTCACTCTGTACAGTAAAATAATTGTAACAGATATTCGAAACCTAATGATCGACTCCTAACAATTGGACCCTTGTATGATTCAGAACCGTAGCGTATCGCAAGTGAAGGTTCGGGCTGCCAGAATATTGATAATTTCAACAATACGATCGAAGCACACAGTTTACTGTGTTGCTGTTAATTGTTGTTTCGGGACGAAATTGTTCTTTCCAAACCGATTTTACTGATATATGATTGAATACTTAAACTTCCACTCTTTCAATACTATGGTTAAAATTTCTGGTACCACTGACGTTTGTCCTTCCGCGTCTTGAGATTACATTTATCAAACTTCATGTTCACTATTGGCAATAATGCGTTCACAAATTCCATTCTCCTCCTTCCTCTATCGCACAGTAATCGCAGTTGCCTTCTTCGGTTATACTGTACGAATTACTGCACTAGACGAATTCGGAGGTGCTCGTTAAACATGGGCGTTCGAATTATTTACAGGGAATTCTATATAACAAGATTCCAAAATACGTATCGGTATGAGATGTTTAAAAAATACTTCGGGAAATTGCGTGATAAATTTATTTGTTCCGTTGCAACATGCTAAGGTCATAAAAAAACGAGTGTTTGGCCATTGCAAAGAACACTTGCAAAATTTTCTGGACACCCCTATGAACGCCATCGAAAATAATAATATAATGAAACAGTATTGCATTTCGATAGGCTCCATTACATTCATCTTATACAAAAACTGTAAGTATCTGACGTTCCAATCTAGTGGTATGTGTTGGGGCAATTCACGGGAAGGCCAATTACGCTTGCTCTCTACCACTGAAATCAGTGTCATCCAAACACAAATACTCTGCTGAATTAGTAAGATGCATCATATTCTTCGGTTTGCTTATCCGAGTGAATGCTGATCGGGACATAAGAGCAAAATACTTAATAAGAGGAGGTGGTTGAAATTTCGCTATTTGTTTCAGTTTTCGATTTAATTGTTTTCAGTTTGGACTGTTTCGTATTAAGGGAGATTACACATGTCGACAGCTGATCGCGCTACAGTCCCAAGTAGAAAAGAGAACTACTAATCGTTGCCAAATAGCGGAGATTTCCACTAGAATCAATAAATTGTGGGATGCTAGAATTACACACAGGGCGGCATCGATTATTTAATGCTTAATCTTCTGAATTTATATCCGTATTGTGCAGGCAAAAATGACATAGAGCGTCACGATGCCGGTTGAGTGTTACCCTAAAACATACTGCAAGATCTCATAGCGGGAGACTTATCGAGGGTGAGTGCCATGTGCGGCCGCGAAGGCGGCCATTATAATTGGAACAAATCGCGAAATCTGCAAGCAGGAATGCCGTGGACCTTCATGATACTTGCTCAGTCTTAGCACAGAACATACGACAAAAATGTAATAGCTCGTGTCTTGTTGACGATCAGAGCCAGGTGCCGCCGCGGAGGTTTGCATGTAAATCAAAAGGAAGCTCACATTCGGGAAGGGGATAGAAATTTAATATTATTAGTGTCCGCTTGACCTGCAGTTAAAGCGAAAATAGAAAATTCCTCGGGCGAGATCAATGCTTTGAAACTTCTAAATAAGCAGGGAATCACTTACCAACGAATGGAATGACAAAACGCGCGGGAGATTTAAAAAGTGCACATCACGGGCTGGGTATTTGAACAACATCTTTCAGCGTAAAAGCTTGGGGCAAATTGTTACCGAGTTTCCGATGGATCTTCAGTGCGGTGCGGGTACAGTCATCGTGAAGTACTCTAAAACCAATCGGGACAAGAGTCATGCGCTTGGATCGCGGTGCATAGACTTCATGGGACCAGATGAAACGCAATGAATTTTTTACGTTCACAGTTTTTGAGCCTTCTGTTGTATTCTTGTCATGTTTCGGGCCGATTTCGAATATCGGAGAAAATCGTAATTACTTAACCAATTTTGGGAGACCGCATCGATGTAACATACCGGAACGATATCTTAGTTTTATAGCGATGATCACAAATTCCGGCTGCCAAACTTATCACATTAGACATAATACTATTTCCAGCTTGAAGTATTGCCAATTGCACATCACTGGGAGCATCACGGAGATAATCATCAATTGCGCATCTTCTACGTACATACATCCTGAGTGTGACCACTTCTTGAAACAAATTGTTAATATGTACTCACAAATATGCCGTTATAATGGTAACGGTTAAAGGAACTCATTTGAGGATAGTGACACTACAGAAGGCACGGCGCAGGAAATTATACATTCCTGTAACGGCAAAACTACGATCTGCTAATCTACTTATGATTAGATCTTATGTTTGAGCAAAGTGAAAGTTTGGAAATTGGTATAATACATATCCAACGAGGGAGCAAAATGCTGTGTCAAGGTGACTTACATACTCGGGTGGTAAAAAAAAGCAGTACTTAAATTGCATATGCAAGGGTAAAAGAAATGCCTTTAACTCGAAAATGTTACAACACGGTGCACAATGAAACTTGAAATTAACCGGCCGCACAAATTTGTTCATAATGAAAAGCAATTGTTGAAAACGCGCGAAATTATAACAAACTGCAGAGGAAGGAAATTGCGGCCACATATGGAAAATAAATTGTAAATGAAAAACATGCACGTAGTTGTCGTTCAAACTAATTAGACCGCTACTACATTCTGATGCTAAAGATTGCAGAAATGTGGCAACGAAATAAAAACGGCGTGCAGCCAAGATTGTTTGAATTTTAGGAACAGGTCAAAATGGCCTGGCGAGAATCCCTCACATCCATCAAAAACTAATAAACGTCAACTGACAAACCAAGCGCCTTCGGTTCACGTGCTCTTCCATTATATGACGTCTCGTTCTCGGTATTACAAAACGTAGTATCGCTAGTGGCACTACGATGTCGCCACACGTTCAGAGTAAAAAAGAGAGAGAGATATCCCTACCTCTCCACTCATCCCGCAGTCTATTGTCATAACGTTTTTTGTGCGCGATAGCGTCGCACGTTCAGAGTTTGTGTCAGAATCTTTTTTAGTGATTACGAAGTTTAAGTGGTTGTTTGAGTATGGGAAGACATAAAAGAAAGAGAGAAAAGGAAGAAAAAGTGGAACGAAATCGAATTTGGAAGAAATTAAAAGAATTAGTTAAGTATTAGGTGTACAACTTTGCTCCCGCCGTTTTTTGCATTGGACGAAAGGGAAAAACGGCGGGAGCAAGGTTGTGTACCTATTAATTGCAGAACAGATCGGAGACATCGCCGACACGGCGTCTCTCGCTAGTGTCGTCCGACATCAGATCGGAACAATTCGCGACGAGCCCACACGAGTGGTGGGACATGTCGTGCATCAAATCAGGAGATGGTGAGCAACAAAGGCTGATCCTAGATCAGAACTTAACATCTCGCGACGAGCCCACACGAGTGGCGGGACATGTCGTGCATTAAATCAGGAGATGGTGAGCAACAAAGGCCGATGCTACAGCAGAACATAACAATTGGCGATGAGCCCTCACGAGTGGTGGGACATATCGTTCATTAAATTAGGATATTACTTGCACGAGTGGCATAGGCATAACCTAAATTGCTCGGCCTGTTTGCAGCGCCTGCTCGGTTGCTAGGCAACGAGCGCTTCACCGAAAAATCTGCTCAGTAGGTAAGTGAGATAGGTGACTTACCGACAGCCACATCTGCTCAATCGGCTACACAGTCATCGGTATGCGAAAAACTCGACACAGGAGGTCAGAGGTACGTGGGGCAGGAGTGTGGCCGTTGACCTTACAGTTATGACAACTCGTCAACTTTTGGCACCAGTTGGTGATACAGTCGATGCAGCGATCGACTAGGAAACTGAAAGAATCGAAAGAGGACCTACTGCTTGCATATCCTCGAGCGGAAGACTGTCTCTTAGAGGCTCGGGTTCTTGATCCAGGGACGCTCGCCGTTATGGTGGAAGCAGCCATAAAAAGAGACAATTATGTTGCAGAATTACAGAAGCCTACCGGTTAAGCAGTGATACCTCTCCGTTTAGCAACTTGCTCCTGCTCGATTTGAGCGGTGAGGAAGTAATCGACAAGGACGAATGGTGGGAATGTGTCTATGACACAGGATACTTGCTTGCTGAAGCCCACCATAATAAGGCCTTCACAAGAAAGTCTTTCATATTGCCGGAAAAAGTCAATTCGACAAAGTCAATTGAGAAGGTCGCTTTAATTTGGAGGCCTAAGTGGTTCCCAAAAAAGTCCCATTGAGATCTATTAATCATTTAGACTGGAAAACTCCATCTTCGAAGAGCATTGTCTCTCGAAGATGGGAAACAAACAGCCGTCAAACTTAACATTTTCCAGAACAGCTCGATGAGAGGACCCAAAAGGAACTCGAGGTATTCGTCCAACCAGAGCCATTCCAGAAGATCTCGCTACAAGACGGATCACCGTCAGAAGGATTAATGAGCCGGGACGATTTTAAGGAAGCTGTTAAGAAGTTATTGAATATGGGTGCCATTCACCCTTGCCATTATGAAGAGGGCAAAATTGGCTCGCCCTCCTTTTTAGTGGACAAAGCAGACGGATTGTCCAGACGATTGATTATATTAGGACGGAACATTTCAAATTAGAAGTATTAGATGGGCATCAAAACTGGTTTCTCAAGGAGAATATATGGTCCATGTGGACCTTCAGACTCAAACTTTTTTATTCCGATTCACGAGAAGAGCAGAAAACTTCGCAGGTTTCGTTTAGCGGAATAATTATAGGAGTTTTCCGCCTGCCGCTTGGCTTGTCTGCAGCACCATTGACATTCACAAAGGTTCCATAGCGTAGTAAACATTCGACGTAAGGTGGGTATCCTATCGGTGAATTACCTGGAGGAATTCTCATGTATTGGTCGTACCTATTTGTCATGCAGCCGAAAATATTCAATCAACAATGAACAGTAGGACTTGTCAGTTCTTGGATTTCATTATAAATTCGGAACATACGACACTGGAATTGCCAGAGGTTAAGAACAAAAGTTTTAAGAATGATCAAAATCTTTAACGGCATGCAAAGGTGCAAAATAAGGGTTTTAGTCCAGTTTATAGGTAATCTAATAGCGACATACCCCGCTTTAAATATGCTTGGCCTTATACTCAGCGACATCCTCGCTTAAACACCTGATTAGGAAAATCTCGTGATGATGTGAGTCCAAAATTATTTAAACCCATGCGTCGTACATCTCATCAAATGAGAACGTGGAAGCGGACGCTCAATCGAGTTTGGACAACATCGACACAGAATGGGAATTAGGTGGATAGGCTTCTCAGAGCATAATCAGAAAAGTGGGAACTCTTGAAATAAAATTGTCCGCGTCTGAAGTCAACGCAAAATGTCGTGTCATCTGATTATGGTTTAAAGATGCTGAAAGCTCTTTGATAAACGCTTGTAGAATTAATTAGAGTCGAAAATTCCTTTACGATTTTCTTCCAGGTGTGCTAATATCTAAGGTTTTACAGAAAATTATTGCAGATAGAGCATGCGCTACTGTAGCCAACCCATATGGGACTTCACAACATTAGTTCCCCATCTTTCATTCTCTTCTTGTGGAAGAGCATTTAGTATTTCGACCGTCGAGGAATCTTTTACCTTCCCCCGCAGAACGCGACGACACCCGTTGGCCAACCAGCCGTACTTGATGGCCGGCAAATTATCAGGATGGCATTTACAAGAAAGAACATCTCTCTTCCAATGACAGAAATCATGTCGGCGTTATTATCGGAGGGCGTCTTAAAGCAATACTCAGGACCAATCAAGGCTTGGTGGCTGGTTTGTGCTCAAAAGAATCTTGAACCGTACAGTTTCACAGAAACCGATTTGCTAAAGTTTCTCTCAACAATATTGAAGTTGAAGCATCGCGCGGCTTCCTAAATCCAACGAGAGTAGCAATATCGCTGATAGTCAAAGGAAACTTATCTACAAGTTTAGTGATAAACAGGTATTTTAGAGGAGCGTAGAAAGGCCGGTTTCCTAAACCGAAGTATGGTAGAACATGGAACCCAAAAAGGGTCTTAGACTTTTTGGAAGAGTTACATCTGGTGGAGTCTTTAAAGTTATCGTAGTTAACATATAAGCTAGAGACCTTGTCGGCATTAGGTACAGCTCCTAGAATTCAGGCACTATCGTTTATAAAAATGAGTAAGATTAAGAAATACAAGGAGGGTTTCGAGGTTGAAACGGAGGATCTTATCAAGATTTCTAAGAAAGGAGTAAAGCAACCGTTATTACTACCGCCTTTCTCTAAGAAAACCGCAGTTTGGCAATGCATGATACGGTAGAGAGATACCTCAGTGTCACTGAACCTTTAAGAAGTGAATGTGATAATGTGTTGATTTTCCTTAAGAAATCTGATAAGCGGGCTTCCAAACAGACCATCAGTAGATGGATAAAAACCGTCTTAACAAAAAGTGGCGTAAGTGAGGACTTCGCAGCGTATAGTACCAAGCATGCATCCACTTCGTACGCATTTAGGAAAGGGGTTGATATTAACGTCATAAAATCAACTGTGGCATGGCCGAAGTCCAAGCTTTTTGCAACTTTCTATATACGATCCTTAAGGACAAAAGAGAACGACCTGGCTGAAGCCGTTTTTTCCTTAAAATAAATTCTAAAATTCCCATTAGATATTATATACATATATGTACAAAAAAAAAGCACACACACACAAGGTTAGAGTGTTGTGCATTGTCCCCATTATACATAGAGCTGGTATCTTTCTAACACAAAAATAATAAAATAATCAGCTGATATACTCTAAACATCTACGTTTTGTAACACCGAGAACGAGACGTCATATAATTAAAGGATCAAACGAGCCCGCCAAAGGCGGGCGAAGTTCGATCACAATTATATACACGTCTCGTTCGAGAGTATTACAAACCCACCCAAGACTCTATTCATAAGGTTATTCTATTCCCACCCCAAGGAAAAAGAAACCCCACAAGCCTTTCTTTTTTGTATTTTATTATTGTAAGTTAGGAGACTTTGAAAAATATGACAATAGACTGCGGGATGAGTGGAGAGGTAGGGATATCTCTCTCTCTCTTTTTTACTCTAAATGTGTGGCGACATCGTAGTGCAACTAGCGATACTACGTTTTGTAATACTCTCGAACGAGACGTCTATATAATTGTGATCGAACTTCGCCCGCCTTCGGCGGGCTCGTTTGATCCTTTAATTTTACACCTTTACACAAGATTGACGCTAAAGTATCTAAAGAGTCGTGATCAGTAATGTTAATATCAATACCAAAAGATACAAATGTTTTTTGTCTTACACAGGGGAAAGGCTTCAACCAGCTGATAATCCATATTTTTAAAAGTGTAACAACTTTCAATATAGTTAAATGCTTGTACAATTCTGTTATAAACCGATAATTCTGTAAGATATATACTTTAATGTTTCAATTTGCTCCAATATCCAATATATATGCTCCAATTTCCCGATTTAATGACGTCTCAACTAACATCTGGGTATCAGTCTCCATTTGAAAACGTAATTTATTCCACTTCGCATGTACAATTAAAATCTTCTTCGCGGTGCTAATGATTTTGTAATTACCGGTAGGGTGTCTCGGCTTTGATGATTGGAATTATACATTTCAGAGCGTCTCTTATGGCTCATACCTAACAATTGTATATGGCATTCCAAATTTAAATATTCCATTGTGTCGAATCCTGAGATCAGTGTCACCACTATTGGAAAATGACATAATGATTAAACTTACTATTTATATAAAGGTAACCGCAGTTAATTCAACTGCGTAAGTGGAATCATTTCTCGGGCTCTTACTCTTCATAAATATTTTCTCGGGGCCACGGTGATAATAATTAAGCCACGCGTTGAAACGTGTGTTTCACAGTTGTTTTCGTGAATTATTTGGTATAAGGTGCGAAACTCACTTTTTCTAACTTGCCTTCCTTTCCGTAAATCGTATACCGCATCCATCTTTGTCCAATCCTTAATTAATTATTTTCACATATCTGGTGATACCTTCGTCAACAGTTTTTGTATTGTTAGTTTGTCACCTGATCCAGCGTGCGAAGGCCCTCGCGTGGCAGAACAGATCCTTTAGTGAGGCGTTAATTGTCCCAGCAGTGTTATCGACAATTATTCTTTTGATATTTATATTCCCGCCTTTCGTAGGTTTGCAGCTGCACTAATGAAATTTGTAATACGTATTGTCATTCCTCCATCCGCTCCTACCGCCGTTCATTGCAGCTATATGCGTAAAGTTATTCATCTGGCCAGGAATATCTGTGTCACATGAAATTAGTAAATCAACCCGCGATTCTTGTAACTTCCCGGGCTTTACGTTAAATTTATGTCGTTAAAAAAAAATTGTCTGATAAATTGATCTCAAGTGATATGTCACCACTTGTTGACCACAATTCGGCACGTCTTGCGACCCTACAGATTTTCTAAACTTGCATGTCCATTAAACGCTTAAAATGGATACACATTTGGATCGTATTTTCGATAAATCGTAATAATCAACCCAAATGTTTTTGGGGACCAGTATCGTTAGCATTGCTCCGATATCGTCTTCCTCCCCGCACGGTATGACCATGTCATTCAACCGAACTATTCAGGGCGGGTATAGACATGCACAATCATTTGTTTTTGTCGGAATTTTGTAACACAAATCACTTAGTCTCAGGATCAAATCGGGAATATAATTGAATGGCTATGTAATATACTTATTGATCACACATAATCACATAATATCAACTATGGTAAACAGAAAGAAATGTCAAGAGGCCACTAAAAGAGCAGAAAAATGACATCAATACATTCAGACATTCTTACGTTTGGAGACACAAAGCAAAAATTAATAATACCTAGGAAACGTAACATAGAAGAAGTAACAATATTTCGAACATTCATCTAGAGGCCGAGTAGAAGTCAAATTTACCAGAAAAAGTGTGTGCCAGTGATCTGGCCCAGCTTACTGGGGACGAGCTAGGAATCTGTAGTTACATTTGCACTTGTGGAAATTCAGGAATTATCATAGTTTCTTGGTAGGGACATGGGTTCCAAACCCGTGAAAGTTATCGGCTAATTGATAATAATTTTGTAGAATATACGTTGGTCGGCGGAAACTCAAAATTTCCGGATGGACGCAATATTATACCTGATGACAATGTTATCACAATTTGCGCCAAATTCTGTGTATAGTGCTACACACGATATAGAACATGTGACCGTAACGTAGCCACCTTGCTGTACGGCCATATCATGTTGGGTACCTGTAGATAATACAGAAGAGCACGTTCTGTTAAATAAATACAGAGACGTTTCCAATAAAACACAAAATAATTGTTTTATCATCCAACAAAAGTCATTTTGTCCTCTTCAAAATAAACTAAATTTGATAAGACACACTTATGCCAAGGAATAATACGGTCGTCGGAATATTTCTCATGAGAACATTCCGGTATGGCCTTCAGCTCTTACGAATTTTGCATTATGGCTTGTAAGGACTCCAGTCGTCTTCCACGAAGTGACAATTTGAGTTCGCGGAACACAAGAAAGACACATAAAGCTACATCTCGCGAATGTGGTGTTTGGATGATGACATTCGTTGAGTTTCCGGTCAAAAATTCGCATTAACCCTTTGAGTGCTATGGACGCATATATGCGTCCGCCGAAATCTATCGGTGTCGACTATGGGCGCATATATGCGTCCCCAATCGTTTCGATTTCTCACCTACTGTAGCCACAATTATAAATGTATGAGATGAATACAGATGCGTTCTTTATCAAATGATTTTCTTACATTATTTAATTTGGCGTAAATACAGAATTATCATTAAAACTTATTTGCGCCTTAAATAATCGATCAGTAAAGTTCACACTAGCAAAAAGTGTTTCGTCCCCAGCGAGCGCTTTGGCCAAAAGTATTCAGCACTCAAAGGGTTAAAGGGTCGATGTGTGGGGCGGCGCATTATAGTTAGTGGTGCAAAATCCAAAAAGTGTTCTTTCACAACTCTGACATTTTCTGGCAAACGTGCTCTCTCAAACGCCGAAATTATGACCCTTGTTGACGGTTTGTCCCTTTGGAAAGGATTTCAAATGGACAATACAACGATCGTCAAAGAAAACAGCCAAAACGACTTAGACGTGGTTTTTCTGATTTTGGCTTGTTATCGAAGCGCCATTCCACAACTTGTTGGCTGCTTTGCATTTCAAAACTCATATACCCACTTTCTGTCCTTTGTTATGATGCGCTTCTTGAACGTATCATCCCAATTGCTTCATTTAAGCATAGCTTCAGCTACCAAATGGCCGTGTTCTTTTTTAGGAAATTTAAATCCCTCCGAACAAGCCGTGCCGCGATGCCTCTCGCGCCCAACACATCAACTAAAATGGTTCAAACAGTTCGTGAGACATGTCCAGAATCTGAGCCATCTCTGTAAAGTTTGAGTAACGATTTTACATCACCATTTTCTTCACTTTGTTGACATTTCGTCAATCGAAGACGTTGATGTTTGACCGGAAAGGAGTAAGTTCTCCACAATTTCTTGCCCATTGTTACAGCCATTTGTACAAGACTACTGTAGGAACCATTTACTGGTAAGGATTTTTATCCCGAACAAGCCCCAGTTTTTAGGATCTTATAGATTTTGGAAACGGTTTAAACAAGTGTACTATATTAGGAAAAACCGAAGCGCCTGCAGCTCGTCGTACAGTACGTTTTTAAGTCGCACGTGCTCGCGTCTCGTTAGCTTCGCCAAGCGTAATGTCGTCGTCTTACTACACTACCGTCTTGTACCGCACCGCTCTGTGTACTCTACTACACTACACTGCCGAAACCGCGATCGTCTTCCGCTTTCCGGCCGCGGAGGTTACGTGACCTCTTTCCGCTATCGTCGCGCTGCCTGTCGTAGATCATCGCGCCGTCGGTAAATTATCGGTTCATACATTCGGCCGTCCTGACCGAACATTCGCCCCGAATATTCGTCTACTTCCGTTTCTGCGTCTTCGGCGCATTCGATGTCATCTTCGTCGTGTACCCATGGTTTCATGTAGTCGGCAGATGCGGAAGTTTGTAGGGGTTCCTCTCCCTCGCCGATTTTACGAACAACGTAGCGGTCGTTCCGCAGGGCTTTTATAATCTCGTATGGCCCAAGAAACTTGTGCGCCAACTTCAAGCCTGGGCCGCGTTGGGTTCATCGTATCGCAACGATATCTCCTTCTGTGTAGCGAAAAGCCTCTCCTGGACCAACATCTGCTCTCAGATGTTTCCATCGTCTTCGCCGAAATGTAGCTTCTTTTGTTTTCGTCTTGAATCGTGTTTGGTGCTTTTTCCAAGGAGATAAGAAATCTTGGATCTATTTGGAAACCGTCAGTGATCCGCACTCTTATTTGTTAACACTGCTAATATCATTATCGTCTCCGTTTGAATTTTGCACCTTCTTTGTCTCCTCTATAATTTACTCATGTTTTTTCTCAAGGTATCGTTTCTTTAACCTCTCCTCGACTTTCGCGGCCTCCTGTACACGCTCTTCCATTTCCATCGTGTTGGTCTCAATTTGAGCCACTCCTATTTTCTAACGATTTGTGCGTCTTGGACCGAAGTTACAGTCTCTTCGGTAGCTTCTTCTTTCTGCTGCTTCCTTCTTTTCGATTCCTGTACCATTCTGTTGGGAAAGACATGCAGCAGAAGACTGTGCACCTCATTCTGGGCCTTTTCATTACTTGTGAGCTTTTCAGACAAATCCGAAATATCATCATCATTCTGCTCCTCGTACTGCTCTTCGTCTTGATCCCCATCTTGCTCAACGTCGTAGTGATCTTCGTCTTGATCATCATCTTGCTCAACGTCGTACTGGTCTTCGTCTTGATGATCATCTTGCTCAACGTCGTACTGCTCTTCGTCTTGATCATCATCTTGCTCATCGTCGTACTGCTCTTCGTCTTGAACATCATCTTGCTCAACGTCCAGATGCAACTCTTTCCCCTCCGACATCGATTTCTCTGGCGATCCGTCCAATGAATTGTAACAGTCATTCTTCTGTGTAATCTTCATTGTGGCAGTTTCTTTTACAACGATTTCCGGTTCTCTGTGTTCCTCTGATTTTGCTTGACGGATTTCCGGTCGATCGAGCAAGTCTAACGCTTCTTCTTCTTCTCGAATAGACAATCGACGCGGCGATTGATATACGAGAACGTCGTCAGTCAAAACGATGCGCATTTTAACATCTACTTCTTTTGTTTCATTCGACCGACAATCATTGATAAACTCAACATCCGACGCAATATCTGAATTTGGTAAGTACGGGAGATCGGGTTCATTATTGTTCTCAACGGCATCTATTTTCAAAACCTTGGGTACTCTCATGGACTCGTCCCGAGTTTCAACTATAACCACGTTACCTTCTTTCATATAAACATCTACAGTTTTTAAGAAATCATAACCGATAATTGCGTCATATTTTATTAACGGCTCTGAAACTACGTGAAAAAGAATATCATACTCATGTTCGTCGATAGTGATTTTAATAACAACTTCACCCAGCGTAAAATTATCGTCTTTTCCGACACCGCGGAACTGTATTACCCGGTTGTTAATTGTAGGTGCGCCTATTTTTACATACGAACTCGCTCGAATCAAACTCAAATCACTCCCAGAATCAATTAATGCGGACAATTAATTTGCACCCACACGCGCATACTTACATGGTTTCGTTCGTTCAAAACGCTTGACATTGTAACTCGACTTGATTTCGATAGCAGCCGGTGGGCAGTTTGCTGCCACATGACCGAATTCCTGACATTTAAAACACTTTATGCCCTTGTCCTTCGATGGACACTAGCGCTAACATGGTTCTTATCATTAATCGTAACATCTATAGTGTACTTAATACGCGACGAACGCGTTGTAGCGCAAACGTTCTTGGTAATGTCACTTTTCTTCGGACACTTCCAAGCAACGTGTCCATGCTTACCGCACTCGAAACACTTCGTGCCTGACTGCTTCGTCAGGCACGCTG
The DNA here is from genome assembly GCA_033815515.1 of Cryptocheilus praepositus. Classification (NCBI taxonomy): domain Eukaryota; kingdom Metazoa; phylum Arthropoda; class Insecta; order Hymenoptera; family Pompilidae; genus Cryptocheilus; species Cryptocheilus praepositus. The sequence goes on along the minus strand of JAWWQZ010000225.1, from coordinate 33,779 downwards.
CACTAAGATGATCGCGCATGCCACAATTGTAGCAGCGCCTCGTCCCGCCGTCGCCGAGTTTCTCACTTTTCCCAGATTTTACCGGACCATGACCTCGTTTGTCCGTTCGACTCAAGTTCGTGCCGTCATAATCGCGCAGCGACACCTTCCCAAACGCACACAGGAACGTCTCCATCGTATCGAATCGCTGCATGCGCGCTTCATTACGCAGTATAGCGTCTGGGATTCCGTCTATCACGTAATCTAACATCTCGTCGGGGTCGATCGGTACGCGGTTGCCCATGATAAGAGTTTCGTGAGCGTATTCGCGAGAAGCTTCGTCCTTTTTCCATATCCGTCCTTTGAATTTCCGTCGCAGTGCCACTTTGCTTTGACGATGCCGAAACATCGTTCCCAGCTCGTCAATAAGTGCGTCGAAAGTCATCGTAATGTACTCGGGTCTTGAATGGAACCACTCGTGTGCTTTTCTCTTCAGCTTCATTCCGATCAACACCTTCGCAAAATCTTCTTCGAGCTTATACCTCGTTTTTATAAATTTTATTTGTTTCTCCCACGTGTAAAATCGTTGGAAGTGCCGGTAAAATCGCTCACTAAGTCTGCAATAGCCGTTAAGTTCATTCGTGTGTGCACCGATTGTCTATTTGCAGCTCTGTCGTTATCGTCGTTCGTAGCGGACACCCGGTTCGCGGCGTCCCTACGCTAACTACACTGTAACATCGCGATTTCACGTCGCGCGAGTTCAAGTTCGCGTTCCATCAATTCTTTCTCACGTCTGTAAATCTGAATCGTCTGTTCACGCAGATCATCTTCTCGTCGAGTATTCTCTATGTCGCCTTCCTCCATCCACGCGCCTGATGGGTCAGCGTCCGTGAGGCGAGTGATGAGTTCTGCCTTTGTTCCGGATGCCGTCAAATTATACGCCTTTGCTTTTACCCTCAGTTGCGGCCACAGAAAATCGTTTGTGCGTCTCAAGGTGGTCGTCGTATCTTCGTCTTTCTCCCACACAATGCTTGGCTGCTCGCACGTCTTCTTCTCGTCTTCGTCGTTACACCGAATTTTAACGTCGTATTCGACGTGTCTCGTCTTTCGTCGTTATTCAATGTTTCTCGTCTTTCTCACACAGGGCGTCGAGTACTCATCCGTCTTCTTCTCCTCTGCGTCGTTGCACCGAATTTCTACGTCGTATTCGATGTTTTTTCGTCTTTCGTCGTTATGGCGTCGTACCTTCTCGTCTTCGTCTTTGCATCGAATTTTTACGTCGTATTCGATGTTTTACCTTCTCGTCTTCGTCGTTCTTCGTCGTTGCACCGAATTTCTACGTTGCATTCGGTGTTTCTTCGTCTTTCGTCGTTATGGCGTCATACTGTCATGCGTCTGTTATTTCTTAGGCTCTGGTTTTGACCTGACCACCCAGCGCACCTTTCGAGCCCGACCACTTCAAATCATCCCGCTATCTTATCCTTAAGGACACTAACGATAACGCAGATACGCTGTACGCAGCTGTGCAATACCGATCCTGGTACTGTTCCCGCCCAAAAACGTCCTTTTCCAAACTTTCCCACGCATTTCCCCACTCACGATTCTACCCAAAAACCACCCCATATAAAACGCAACGTCTCGACTCCGCGTAGTTAGATAGATTCCCGACTCCGAAGTTGCAAGGAGGACCTCTCCCGTTGTTGTACATAATAAAACTTATACTATTTTTGCTGTTAAAAGCTTTCTAGTTTATTCACCTCGCGTTGTTCCGGTGTATCTTTAAGTAAAACGTCAGTGCTAATAGGCCGGCACGACATAAAATTGGTGGCAGCGGTGGGATACACCAGTGTAATAACGCGAAGCATCAAACCGAAAGTGACTTCTCTTTGAAGCCGCCCCGAGGGGTACAGCATCCAGTATAAGAAGAATTGAAGAATTCATCGCCAAACCGAGGTTCTACGATGAAGATACACCTGTTGATGTAGGTAATGCTGTCAAGTTTTATTACTCATCGACACGTCAAACCGATAATCAAGACTGACGAATCCGAGTCTGAAAATTCAAGTGCAGAAGACATTGCTAAATATTCAAACATGGCAAACAATGGAGCCAACGATGTAAACCTTGTAGAAGTTATCTTGAACCTTACTCGTCAAATTTCAACTATGCAAGGAGATTTAAAGAAATTGCAAGAGAAATCGGGAGAATTAAATTCAACACCAAGCGAACAGAATGACTTAAACGCGCAAACGGCAGATACGGACGCCTCAGACGACGAGTCGTCAACAGAGCGCAGTGTTCCGCATCATATTTCCACGCATGAAATTCGTGAAGAACTAGAGATAATTACGGAATTTGACGGACAAAACATTTCGGTAGAAACGTTCATCACCGAGGTGGAATTATCGTTGAAAAATCTTAAGAAAAGCTCGCACCCGAGATTTATTCGATTGATCGTCACAAAGAAAATAGTTCGCGAAGCTCGACAAGCTATCGACGGTTTAGAATTAAGAACTATAACAGATCTAATAACAGCATTGCGAAACGAGTTTGGGAACGTAAAAAGTTACGATTTAGCTACGATCGAACGTAGTCAATGCATACAAGGACGCGATGACGTAAAAATCTATAACCGACGATTCAATGTAGCTCACAGAAATGTAAAACGAACGGTAGCAAACGATCCATCGACTCCACAGAAACACAAAACGATATTATCCGCGAGCGAAGATAGGATAGCTCTGCCGCAATACGTCCGAGGACTCAGGCCAAGCATTCGCGACAAACTTCAAGCGTACCGAGCGCAAACGCTCAAAGAAGCACAAAATTACGCGCTCGAGACAGAAAGGGAAGAAATAGCGACGAAGAACTTTGATCGACAATTTAATAGAGACACTCGCGCGTACAATTCTGGGAACATAGGCTGCCATAATTATGGTGATAAGACCCATTTTAGTAGAAACTGCCCGAGAAGGCAACCGCAATTGCTGCAGCAACAAAATTCTCAGTACAGTTTGATGCACCGCGCTCCGCCGGATCCAGTAAAAATACGCGGAAGCACAAATAACGGAATCCGACGACCAATGGCAACAGCCAGAATATTCCGAATTAGTAAAGATGCCATGAAACACCGACATGAGGACGAGTGGAACACCGCTTTAAAAAGGTATCAAGACAGCACTTTGGAACTGGAAGATAAACTAAAAGTCACCGAAGAAGAGCTGATGCAATGCAGAAGCAATAATGATGTGCTCAAGCAGGAAATTGTTAAGCTCCGTGGCATGGTGGAAGATCTTCGGCACACGGTAGAAAGCAGGCACAAGACTCTGCAAGACAACGCGCAGTCAGGGGTCGTCAAGAAACTCAGCGAGGAATCGAACAAAGCGCGGAAACGCATACTCAAGGAAATCACGTCGCTCAGGACGAAAAAAGATAATTTGAACAGTCTCGACAAACCTGTGGACGACCTGTTTATGATATTTTTGCAGGCTATTGTGCAGAAGGAGTCAGAAGTGGCATTAGCGTTGCGTGCGGATTACGAAAGATCCAAGAAAAAGCCGGAGGATCAAAGGCAGCAGAGTGCGGATGCTGAGAAACGAACGAGGATGTCCTGCATGAAAGGAGAGTATGAGAAGCAGATCACGGACCTTGCGAACCTTATCGAGACATATAAAATGGAAACCAAGGAATTTAAGAGTAACGTCGCCGGACTGGAAGTAAACGAGAACCAGCTGAAGAATATTATTAACATGAAATCGTGCGAACTGTCCAAAAATTTACGAGACACTCAGAAACTAAAGGCTGAGTGGGAAGAACTTACCGTGACACATAATCGAGTATGCGAAGAACTGGAAAGCAAGAAAGCACAGCTTTTAGAGATGTCCAGCGTTTTCAAAAACAAATGCGAACTCTTGTCCGAATACAAGATGAAACTCGATATAATCGCGCCTGAGTACGAGACGTTGAAGGAACAGACCAAAGAAAGAAGACTCAACTTGAATCGTTGCAAGAAAGATTACGAAAGTTTGAGAACTAACAGCGCAAAGGAGCAGGCAATGCTACAGGATAAATTAAACTCCAAAAAATTGAAGAATGAAAAAATGGACAAGCTGCTAACTACCTTAACGTGTGGAAAAAAAACGTTGCTCACCGAACTAGATGGACTCCGGCTGAAAAACGAGAAGCTCGCGCGTGAGGTCGCGAAACTCGAAAGGAAAGTTCAAAACAGCACCAGCAAGCAGCAAGCCGAGACGCGAATAGAAGAACTCGAAAATCGCAATAGAACGCGCCAGTGTAATTTGGACGGCGCGACGAATCGCATAGGGGAACTACAGAATTCGAAGAACCTGTTGTCGAAGAAAGTGATCGGTCTGGAAAATAGCTACGAAATCGTCTCCCGTGAGAACAACGAGTTGAAAGAAGCGTTGACGTCGTACAAACTCAAGGCGAACGAGTCCAACGTTCTGCGGCTCCAAGAAAAGTACCACCAAGCGTTAGAGATGAAGAATCAAATCGCCCTGGAACTGGAAGGGAACAAATTGTTGCTGATAGAAAAAGACAAGGAGATAAAGACGTACGAGAGTCAGATTAAGGAGCTCAACCAGAAGAACGAGGAGCTGGACGCCGAGCTGGAAGAAGTTAAGCAAAGCAAATCGCTGTTATACGATCACGAGTGCGTTTACAAAAAAAAAAAAATGGAAGGTATCGTAGAAAAAAATAAAGAGCTCGAGGAGGAGAATATCAAGCTCTCTAACAATCTGATTGAGAAGCTTGAAGAAAATGACGGAATGGGCGAGGAACTTACGATTTTAAAATGTAAGATAGAAACTCTTATGAACACCAACGCCAACGAAACTGCACTCACGCACAATACCCATCAATTGCAAGCGGAAATCGTCGAGCTGAAAGCGAAGATCACTGTACTGACCGAAGAGAACATAAAACTGTCGAACAATCTGCGCGAAACCATGGACAACATGAGTGACATCGCGGCCTTCTCACATAACGACGATCCTCTTGAGTCAATCAGCAGAGCTGCGTTGCAAGAAGAGATCGAACGTCTGAGACGTTATAACCAAAAATTAAGCGAGATCAAATTAACCCCGTGCATGGAGTGCGCCCACTTAAAGGAGGTAAATAAGAGCCAGTGGGAGGCGTTGAATGTCAGTTTGGTAGAGGAAACCGTTCATTCGTTAAACAAGGAGCTCGAAACTGTGCAAGACGATCATAGAAAGTTAACGCATCTGTACAAGAAGAAGTGCGATGAAGTTGAAAGACGTTGAAGCATGCTACGACCGCGGAGCCAAATGACACTGGGCCTAAAGTGAAGAAGCGTTCGAGCAAGTTAGTCCGGATGGAGAGGATTGAATGTGACATGAACGATATAAAGCAGAGTATCAATGACTTGAAGGGCAAGTTTGAACATATCCGTTCGGTGAGCAATTCCTATGTCAGCGAAAGAGAAAGTCTTGTGAACGAAATTACAGCATTGAAGAGCGTTAGAGACGAGTCGCAGCGGAAAATTTCGGAAAATGAACTATTCATCGCCACGGCCAACGAGCGGGCTGATATGCTTGAGCCCGAGGTCAGCGATTTGACGGCAAAGATCAAACAGTTTAATGTGACAGAGAAACGTATGCATAATGCGAGGCTACTGCTTGAGGTGGAGCTGAATAATTTGAAAGCCGAGAAGGAGAAGAAGAATGAGCCAAAAGTCATTATGTTTCCTTCCGATTGGAGACTAGGATAAGTGCCTATATCTATAGCTGGCGAATTAGAGTAAGCGATATAACCATATTTAAAGATCGTGCCCGCCGATTTCGATGTAGGACACGGATCTTTATTCTAAGCGGGGGGGTGTCATGCGTCTGTTATTTCTTAGGCTCTGGTTTTGACCTGACCACCCAGCGTACCTTTCGAGCCCGACCACTTCAAATCATCCCGCTATCTTATCCTTAAGGACACTAACGATAACGCAGATACGCTGTACGCAGCTGTGCAATACCGATCCTGGTACTGTTCCCGCCCAAAAACGTCCTTTTCCAAACTTTCCCACGCATTTCCCCACTCACGATTCTACCCAAAAACCACCCCATATAAAACCCAACGTCTCGACTCCGCGTAGTTAGATAGATTCCCGACTCCGAAGTTGCAAGGAGGACCTCTCCCGTTGTTGTACATAATAAAACTTATACTATTTTTGCTGTTAAAAGCTTTCTAGTTTATTCACCTCGCGTTGTTCCGGTGTATCTTTAAGTAAAACGTCAGTGCTAATAGGCCGGCACGACAATACGTTCTGCTCGTCGTTTTCCCGCAACACCAATCTTCATAATTGCAAACCGTTCCGATTTTATATCATATCGTATCCCGGCACGAGCCCACAATTTGTAGGATCCATTTACTGGTAAGGATTTTTATGCCAGACAAGCCCCCAGTTTTTAGGATCTTATAGATTTTGGAAACGGTTTAAACGAGTATATGGTGTACTTTATTAGGAAAAGCCGAAGCGCCTACAGCTCGTCGTACAATACGTTTTTAAGTCGCACGTGCTCGCGTCTCATTAGCCTCGCCATGCCTAACGTCGTCGTCTTAGCACACTACCGTCCTGTACAGCACCGCTCTGTGTACTCTACTACACTACACTGCCGAAACCGCGACCGTCTTCCGCTTTCCGACCGCGGAGGTCACGTGACCTCTTTCCGCTATCGTCGCGCTGCCGATAAATTATCGGTTCTTACACTACATGCTCGGATTTTCGGTAAAACTGATCCACTGTAGGCCTTTTCCAACATCTTCAATTGATCAGCATAAGAAATTTCGTTCGCAACACACAATTTGATGCAATTAACTTGTTCGACATATTAATCCATTTTATAAATTGTAGAGCGTACTTCAGGACGACTAATAAACCAATCACGGCAAACAAGCGGGTTCCAATATTGCGTCAAAACTCTACGTGACAATTAGATAGATTGGTACCAACTCACAGCAACTATTGTTTTCTAATACATTTTACGTGAGCTTTTTAAATTAGCAATTCCCGGTATTTATTTGACAGAACGTATTGTCGTTGCGGGGGTCAAATAATACACACGAGGGGAGCGTAACATTTTTATTTTATTTGTTTAATGAAACCTTCCCGTTTCTAACATGTTCCTACAATATTGTGGACTCCACATTATAAAGAGTGTTACATGTCATAAAGTACCCCAATGTAACGAACCAATGCCACATGCAAAAGAATGAATTCAACAAAGTGTAATTAAAATTATCAACAACAGATGAATTGGTGATATGGGGGAGGGGGGACTTGCATTATATTTAGTCTACCCTATATCTCACACTACGGGACCACGGTGCCAATATGATGCTGTAAGCGATTAGAGGCAAGAACGTTTTCGTGCATTTGAACGTGATACCCTTGACGAAAACGTAAAACGGAAACCAAATTTTTTTGATATATATATATATATATATATATATATGTATTATTAATAACAGATAAATAGAAAGGCCAAGATGCACGGTACGGAAACTGATATATCAAACATTGGCATTTTAACTTTTGGATGTGTCATTGTGGATTCGGGAAAATTAACAGCGTTCATAGAGGTAAATTCGAATTCAAGGTAATAATCTAATTCAAAACGAAGCGACAAACAGTTCATTCACACGTTTGTGGTGCACTACTCTCATAAAGTAGACTAAATGGGTCCAAGGAAACATCGCACAAACAAAAGTTTTTGTGCATCAAGAACATAAAAGAAAAAAGGTCATCACGGGTCGAGGATTTTATGTAGTGGACGTAACTGAAATGAGCACTTCCCTTATTATTATTCATAAGTGGCGACAATGTAGCCCCGGGATTTAATGGAAACCAAGGTCCACTAATCATCAACCAGACTAAAGGAATAAAGGGTAGGAAGACGCACAGGGAACGTATATTGGCATTATAATCTCCATAGTCTCTTCATCCAAATGTACACAGAAAGCGGAAATGGTTTAACGAATTAACACAAATTGCGATTTTTCCGAAAGGTTTCAACGAGCGCATGGCAAATATGATTCGGTTCAGTGAATATACGGGCAAGTGTAACTATAAACACATACCGTCAATGGAATATAGCCAAAATCATCCTAAAAGCAGTAAGTTTTGGAACCAAAAACGATCGCCGCTAGTATTAAAGTTTTTCTGTTAATTACAAGGTGTCTTTGCCGGTATATGAATTTTGGCATCAATGATTCAATTACCGTAGGTCTTTTGTTGAAGTGGTTAAAACCCACGTTCGCAATTTCAAAACTCTATATCACAATTGGGGCGTTAGAATTTCGTACGAACTCTAGTACTTCGGATATTTGCAACAGCAAGCAACAGGAATGCTGTCCAGACTAGCAGAGTGGCACTTATTGGAAACAGGATAAAATCGGGGAGATCATCACAATGAATGCTATTACCACTTCGGACGCACGATCGAAAAGTTTGTTCAAAAACAACTTCTTCTTGACCTGTTCTACTGGAAGACCGGAAGGATGGAAGGTGTTCACATAATAATAGGGATGATAGGGCTGAATCATATTTGGGAATGATAATGAAGTTAGTCTCTGAGACAATATTAAGAGTCACTGCTGAGTTATTTTGTAAATTTCGCAGTGCAAAATTTTGCCGTGTTTACGGAGTAATAATACCAAAATCATAGTATAATGTAACACATAATAACTTAATTAATATGTACTTTTCCATAACAACATTTTTGTAATGTGTAAACAATTGTTTATTTTACAGATTTCGAAAATTTTCCAACGGTTTGAATTAGGTGCACAGAATTATTTAACATACATGGTTTATCATTTATTCTTCCATTCCAAAATATATTTCTACACCTGGGTATTTAATTCTAGTGTACACGCGGTTTAATCATTTGGGTTTGTATCGCAGAACATCAGCAATTAGTTATATACTACACTACAAGCATACTACGTATTTTACAAATTCTTTACAGCTTGTGACGTTTTCCGAGTCTAGTAAAACGTTACACCAGATTCGTGCCGCGATTGGTGGTACTTTAATGGAATATTAACTACATAGTGTATGTTTGTGAATTCCGGATAAACTCGCCCGCGTCGGCTTCATACGTAAAGACTCTGCCGAATGAATCAATATGTGTTTATAGAATACTAGTTTCTAATAGTAGTTTAATAGACTAAGAGATTTTATAGACAAGATCTAATTAATAATAGTAGTTTTATAGAAACAGTATAGTTTCATAGAAACAAATCAATATTTCACTAGATAGTCTTCGTGCATCAACAAACATTTGCATTTTTCGGATTTTGGCAACGGGATAAGGATTCTTTTAATTACCACGTGATTCGTACTTTCTGGGTGTACGTTAATACCCTAATGCCGATTTGGCATTGTTCTACATTCTATACTCAGTGCGGATTAGACTGGATTATTCTAATTTTTCCCCAGAAATTGAGCTCCCATAAAAAAAGATTCATCGAATGCCCATCGTATTGATTTTGTGGCTTGAATTTATATTACCAAATAAATCATCAGCCGAGAAACATTAGGTCCAATGGAGAAAATTTTATTATATTCCCAAATTTTTCTACTGGTCACTATACACGCGATTTCAGAGAGTTTGGTGCATTTTGGAATGTTTATAATTCATAAAGTGTTCCAGCTTCTAACAAAAAAAAAATCGAACGACTTGCAGAATGTTGAACTTCTCTTTACCATCAACAAAGCAATCATGAAGTGCTTGCCAGTGACGTCATGACTCAATCTGGAACGGAAAATGAAAAATTTAAAATTTCGCTGAAATATTGGACGTGGGTTTTTTCTTCATAATTTGTATTACGGAAATTTGGAATTGAAGTAAAAGTTAAATTTCTTTTCTTATCATTCAAAGAATGATTGCGAATACCTTTTTATTGCGATAATCGTAGCGGGCAACGTTCGCCTTACAATCGACATTCGGAGATAATGAGTCACATTTCATGTCCTATCTGTAGGCATGCAGAACTCTTGCTTTCAGAGTGCCTTCCTGGGCATTGTGTTCTCCCCAAACGTAATTTCGGTGGTGTAGCGATATTACTCACGAAATTAACTAGTGTTACGAAGCGGTGTACACGAAGTAAAATTAGTACGTTACTTACAGCAGTCATCTATGGCTACTCCATCTCATTCAAATGTTTGGTGAATTGCAAACTGCCGTATGATTCGTACGTAAAACGTTTCCTTACTCTAAGGACGCGAGAATAATAATTTGAAGTGATTGAATGTTTTCTGTTTTTGGACATTATGAAGGCTGGGGATGAATTGACAGCTCTCTACTTACTCTTGTCAATGGATGGATCTCCATTCGCCAGTAAATGGAATATATGTAAACATGACATACACTATTAGAGGGGAAAAAAAATGGAAGTTGTTTGGTGTAAAGCCAGAATCTCCGTTCACATAGTGTGAATGTGTTATTGGGTATCATCAACGACCGAATTACTTGCCCTTATATAACAGAAGGTTTCTGGAAATTACCAAAATATTTTCATTAAGTTTTTGCAAATAAATCTTCGACATTATTATATAACGTTCCGTTATAGTACCGGTTATGGATATGTATTAGGTGTACAACTTTGCTTCCGCCGTTTTTTTCCGAAATTCGAGGCTTTATTGTAAAAAACTGGTTATACGTTTATGATTCAAAGTATTGTCCATCGCTGGCCACTACTTTCTCCCATCTTTCGGGCAGCGTACGAATCCCGCGTTGAAAAAACTGGTCATCTTTTGAAGCGATCCACGAATCGATCGAATTTTTTACTTCTTCATAAGACCGGAAGTGCTGGTCAGCCAGGCCGTGTGCCATTGATCGAAACAAGTGATAGTCCGAGGGAGCAACGTCTGGAGAATACGGCGGGTGGGGTAGGACTTCCCATTTCAACGTTTCCAAGTATGTCTTGACCACTTTCGCAACATGGGGTCGAGCATTGTCGTGCTGTAAAATCACTTTATCATGTCTCTCGTTGTATTGCGGCCGTTTGTCTTTTAATGCTCGGCTCAAACGCATTAATTGCGTTCGATAACGATCGCCTGTGATTGTTTCAGTCGGTTTTAACAACTCATAATGCACTACGCCGAGATGGTCCCACCAAATACAGAGCATGACCTTGGAACCGTGAATATTCGGTTTGGCCGTCGACGTGGAAGCATGGCCGGGATATCCCCATGATTTTCTGCGCTTGGGATTATCGTAATGAACCCATTTTTCGTCCCCAGTCACAATGCGATGCAGAAATCCTTTCCGTCTTTGCCTTGCAAGCAGCTGTTCACAAGCAAACAAACGCCGTTCAACATCTCTCGGCTTCAACTCGTACGGCACCCAATTTCCTTGTTTCTGAATCATTCCCATGATTTTCAGGCGTTTTGAAATGGCTTGTTGCGTCACTCCCAATGATACTGCCAATTCTTGTTGCGTTTGACACGAGTCTTGATCAAGTAATGCCTCCAATTCTGCATCTTCGAAAACCTTCTCTCTTCCACCGCCTTGCCGGTCTTCGACGTCAAAATCACCGTTCTTGAAGCGTTGAAACCACTCTCGGCACGTTCTTTCACTAATAGCGGCCTCACCATAGGTATTTGAGAGCATTCGATGAGCCTCAGCCGCAGATTTCTTCATATTAAAGCAGAAAATTAAAACCTCCCGCAAATGACGAGAATTTGGCTCGTAAGCTCACATGTTTAATCGAGAATGACTTTATGATGCAGACACAAATCGACTAATATTTCGATGGCGTTATGTTTACAAATGCCTAAGCTTATTGTATGACATCTACGATCTATTTATTTCGACTACCACTTACCGCTACAGCCATCTATTGCAAAACGGCGGAAGCAAAGTTGTACACCTAATATTCTGCGTAATGGGTGTACAAATCACACATCACTTGACTTCCGCTCTACATTAGACAGAACTTTGGTTTTCGATGGACAGGGAAAAACGGAATGAATAGTCTAATGAATATAACGTATCCCCACATTGGATATTGCAATTAATACATCTAGGCTCGTTTGAACGAAATTTTGTGTGACATAAAATTCCCAAACAATTCCTTGAGTTCAATTTATGCGCAAACATCACAATAGCTGCATCGGAAAGAATACTTTTTCTGCGACAACACTGCTTATGGAAAAGCAATACGCAGAACGTCAAGAACGGCAAAGTGATGTGCAATATCGTTTGGACTGTGAATTTGTGCAGATCAATATTGGAGGGGTTATTCATTTATATTCATATATTGTATCAGTGGTACGACATTTACGAGTATCAATTTTTAGTTTTTAATAGCCATTGCGCTTATGGATTGTACCATACTTTGAAATGAGATATAAATTCGAGTGAGTTATATAGATGTACGTTACAACGAACTTTGTGTATGCAATTCTGTAAGTTTGTACACATAAAATTTAATCGTTCTGACTTTGACTACCCATTAATAATGCAACATAGAATGTATTTCATACATAATTTTTTTAGTTTACGATAGAGTCCATGCTTACAGTATTCGGTTGACGGAGCATGGGAGACTGGTTTTATTTCACCAATATTCAGTTTTCTTCTGTCATCTTAATTGCCGTGCCGTATCTTCAAACTTCTTTTTGCTGATCCCATTCAAAATGAACAATTGAAATATTTAAGACAATGTCCTAAAAAATAAAAACAACGTTTTGAAAGAATCAACTCTTTTATGCGAAAAAAAGATTGCAGGGAAGGGGCTTGACAAAGACATCATAAAGTTTTGGATTTCCTCTGGTATATTTTACGAAACTACAACGTTATCAGGAAGCAGTTGCGTCACAGGAAACAAAACGCAGTGTCTATGGAAAGTTCCCGGCAACATACCGCCATCGTCTGGTGTTTAAGGAGTTTCTATAGACATTGCAGTAAACTCAAAATCACTCACGTGGCCGAGAATGAGTACCCGGGTTATTTATCATGGGGTCTTGGTTTATATCACCTGATGTCGAAGCAAGTAGAAGGACGACCCCGTACATATTCGCCTGGGAGGTGTCACTCTACCGGCAGTCCGCTACGGTAGGCTTAATTTAAATAGCCCGAGAATGGGAGGACTTAATAAGGGAGGACCCAAAATAGGACCCTCAAATATTGGCGGCTTCATTAGGGAAAAGAGGGACACTACTCATTCTACCACCAAATTTTACACTTCTCATTCAAACACCACACAAGTGACCCCGTTTTCAACCACAATACAAGTCACTTCGCTTTGACCACACAACTGTACACATTCACAGGTAGCACAAGACAGTAATTCTTCTCACACTACAGAAGAAGTAGTACTGAGTCTACCATACAACACATAGTACCACACAGTACACAATAAAACACAAAACAGTGGAGAAATTTAGTTATTTCTTCCAGGACCTGCCACGAACACGACAAGTTCCAGCAGCAACTGATGATCAAGCGACACTTACTGTCGTCATGTTGAAAATCCTAGGGAGACCAAGTACCGTGCCTCAATTGCCAGTATATCAGTACGTAACATATGTCCGGGGGCAAGGAATCGACACATTCGTTCAACAGAACCTACAGCAGTAGTAATGTATAGTGATCGAAATGTAAGGCGGTTGCAACAAATGACCTTCGATGTACAGGTCATGGATACCGCAGTGGAAGGGGGGATTTCGTCATTTCACCTGGCCAGATCGCAAGCACCTCCAAGAAGGAGGAACGCAAATATCGCAAGCGCCGTCGGAAAGTTGCAACGACCCTCCGCAGCCACACACCGCGCCGCCGATCTGGGCGAATTGTCCGACGAGTGCTGGAGTGCGTCGGAGGAGGCCAAAAGCCTGAGCTCATTGACACTTGTAAAAATCCATGACATCGAAATTTGCGGAACGGTGTGTTACACAATAAAACAGCAATTACAACGATAAAAAAAATAATTAATAATTACAAAATTATATTAATTTTTTAACTCAATCTCTCTTAAGGTCAATACATTAATTCCAGTGATGCTCCAGCGCCAATATTTCCTCCCTATAATAGTCCTCCCTGAGATTTGCCAAATATGAGTTTACAGCTGCAATCGCCTGCTGATTTGAAGGAAAACGCTGACCAGCGAGGATGAGTTGGAGTTTTCGGAACGGATAAAAGTCAGAGGGAGACAAATCTGGAGAGTAACGTGGATGTTCTAACAATTCATAGCGCAGATTTCCTAAATTTCCCACTGTCAAAACACTTTTGTGGTCCAGGTGCATTGTCCTCATGAAAAATGAGTGTTTTTTTTCAGCAAACCGGGTCTTCGTTCACGTTCTTTTTTTTCAACTAATCTGGCTAAAAGGTTGAAATAATATTCCCCAGCTACTGTTTTCCCCTTTCATGGTAATCAATAAACAAAGTGCTTTTAGCATTCCAAGACACAGATGCTATGAACTTTCCTGCAGATGGAATCGACTTTACCTTATTTGGTGCTGACCAAGCGGCTTCTATTCACTGTTTTGACCCCTGTTTGAATTCTGGTGTGTGATGGTGAATCCAAATCTCATCCACAGTAACAAATCTACCAACGGAATCAGTTATATTTCTGTTAAAACGCTACAAGCACTGTCTAGACATTTTCATTCATAAGTGTTTTTAACTTTCTGTGGGCAAACGCGGCACCCTTCTTGCGCAAAGCTCCATGGTGCGCAATTCCTCATACAAAATGTGAAATACGTGTTCTTTTGAAATCCCCATAGTGTAAACAATTTCACACATTTGCACCCGTCGGTCATTCAATGCCATGTCGTGCATTTGTTCAATGATTTTAAGTGTTGTTGCAGTTTTTGGTCGTCTGCTCGTGGATCACCTTCATGCCGGATACGGCAACGTTGAAAATTAGCAGCCCATTTTCGAATTGTCGAAAATGAAGGAGGAAAGTCTCCATAAACTCTCATGAACATCAAATTAATTTAATTTGGCGTTAAACCTACTTTTACAAAGAATTATATAACCGCACGATACTCAATTTTACCAATTTTAAGAGGTAATAAGCTACAGTCGTATTTCAGACAACTGTATAAAACAGGCGACATTAGATAATGACTTTGAATTTCACATGGATGTTTATGACAGATGTACGGACTTAGAAAAAATATTGCCAATTGTGCTACCTGTTTTAATCGAGGTCGAGAAATTCTTAGACCACACTCGTATGCGTATGATTAATTGCATTGAAAATATAGAGAAAACCGTATTAGTTTCGAAGTAATTATTACTTGGATTTCAGTTCAAAGACACGAGAACAGTCGCAGTTTATATACACCAACAATTTTGCAAAATGCGATATAGAAACTTTAACAGAAAACGCTTCAAAGTACCGCTGGAAAAGTGTCATGTTATAATCGAATTCATGCAGTAAGAGGACGCATTTAGGTAAGTTCCACAAAACCGTATGTTGTGGTGGTGTATCGGATTACTAATTCTTGAAACCCTGCTGCACGGTATAACTAATAAACGGACTGAACGATTGATGGAAAAGTTATTATTGCATACGAAACATGTGCGGAAAAGTTAATTGGAGTAGCTCCCAGTGACATTATGTAGGCAGATGCAGTAAAACCGGAAAAAGGGGCACTCACTTCCCCACTTGGCCGAAGCTTAAAAATGAGAAAGCACCGAGTATCATATGACAGTCCCCGCTCACCGTAACTATTCGTCCTTTGCTGTTCAGCTCGGTGAGACGACGTCAAAACCAATTTCGAAACCATTTTGGACAATATCAACACGCGTAGCAATATGGTACACCACCAATTTTCCATTAGATCGTCGTAATGTGAACACTAACTTCGACGAATACAATTTCAAATACTCGGTCATGCAATATTTACAAGAATTACAATACTCGGTATTCATTCCAAAGGCACGTGTCACTATACAGCTACTGTATTACATTTTTGAAAACCGGAAACCGTAATAGCACGTGGTGGTGCAGAATTAAGGTTTATTTAGTTTCTGAAAGAACTACGCGCGTGTGAGGCTTCTTGTGCCTACATTCTGTTGCAAATGGCAGAATACAAATTCCTACTATTAAGCAATGTACATCCAGTAGGGACACTAACGCAAAGTCACAAATTTTTTGCCACATGATACTCGAAATATTAAACAAATCATAAAATATGAGACCATTTGTTCCAGATCATAGTTACATTTCAATAAATTTCTGTAAGAATGGAATCAATACCTGGGTGGATCTAATTGATTATGAACTTCGTCCTGCGTAACTTTCGTTCGAATGCGTGATGATACAGAATTGCCAAACATTCCATCATTATCAGACACTCTGTTTTTTTTTAAAGTGATTGCCAGCGGATGTGTTATGGAAAGCATCCTTACCAGAAATACAAATTGTCCCCACAGCTCGCAATTTTGCAGCTTCGTCGTAATATTACAAAAGGAATGAGAAACTGAGTACTGTGGATTGTTTAATCAAATTGGTCTCCTAAAAACACCCGCAACCAGGTTTTGTTACGAGAAAATTGAAGTGGACGCATTATATTTCGTATTCTAATTATAAGATACGAATACCATGGCATGCTTTTGGCTTGCCGAGGGAATCGGCGCATGTCTACGGAGTTATTGAATCTTGTCCATGAAACCGACTCGACAATTAATTCTTGTTATCTTACTTCATTCGCGCATTATCATAACCGATTCTTTACTGAAAAATTCTGCCTTCCGTCAATTTATAATTATAGAAATAAGCATTCCTACTTATACGAACAGCATATTAATATTGTGATATAAAATCAGCAAGCATGATACTAAGTGAAGCCATTGTTCAAGCCTTTTGCGATTATCCGATATAGAGAGATTACGGTTAAATATTTAGCTACCCTTGATTAGTGCCACATTTTTATAAATACATACAGAATTGGAAATTGACTGCCAGTATGGAGCGATCTTCTGTATGTATCATTTCAGTACTGCCGCGGTGAAGCGCGTGCGCGGCTTCACGGATAGATACACCACCGGTGGCGGGGTGGTATTGGCGGTGAGCCTCGACATCGTCAATGCCTTCAACACCCTACCCTGGGGGGTGATTCGGAGCGCCTTGGAATACCATGGCGTTCCGGCGTACTTACGGGTCGTCATCGGAGACTACCTCCGAGACAGAAAGATTACGTACACTAGCAGGGTCGGAGGCACCCACCTGCGCAGTGTGAACAGGGGGGTCCCGCAGGGGTCGGTCCTTGGACCGCTTCTATGGGACATTGGCTTCGACGCGGTATTGCGCGCAGCGCGCCCTCCAGGGGTGAGCGTCGTGTGTTACGCAGCCGACACACTCGTCCTCACCGGGGGAACTCCCGGAGGAGGGCCACCGACCGAGCAGAACGGGCGGTGACCTCTATTGTCGGTGAGATCGAGGCGCTGGGCCTACGGATATCTCATGAGAAGACCCAGGCCATGTGGTTTCATCCCCACAGGCTTCGGGGCTCCGGACCTCCGCGCACCACGCTATCGATCGGCGGCGGCGTATCGATCGAGGTTGGGACCGAGGGCTACAAGTACCTGGGCCTCAGACTCGATCCCAGATGGAAGTTCGATCTACACTTCCAAGACAACCTGAAAAGGTTCAACGGTACGGCTGCAGCTTTGGCAAGGCTGCTTCCGAACTGCGCGGGGAAAAACGCGGCGGTTCGCCGCCTGTATACGGGCGTCATACATTCGATGATGCTTTACGGTGCGCCGGTATGGGCGGACGATCTGTCGCGGGGTAGTCGTGTGGCGCTGGACTGTAGGCCGGTGTCGCGAACTCGCCGAGGAGCTCCTGCGGAACCCACAGGAGTGGTTCAGCCGGAGCTGTCTCATCTCGCCGGGGTTTCACGCCACGCAGATTCTCACCGGACATGGTTGTTTCGGTGTTTTTCTGTGGAGGATAGGGAGGGAACTCAACGCCAATTGTCAGCACTGCGGGGTGGGTAGTGAGCACACGGCGGCGCACACGTTCGAGGTGTGCCCGGCGTGGGCACGTGAACGCCAAGTCCTCGTCGACGTGGTAGGCTGGGACCTCTCGCTTTCGGGCATCTTACCGAAGCTGCTCGAGAGCGGGGGGTGCCGACGAGCGTTAACTCCTTCTGCGAGGACGTAATGTCCCAGAAGGAGTCTGCGGACCGGGAGCGCGATAGGCGACCCAGTTGCGAGCGGACCAACCGGAGACGTGCCCCGGTCACCGATCGCCTCAATGCGCGAGGCGACGGTAGCTAACTACGGCTGCGGTCGGTGGAGCTGCTAACCTCATAAGAGTCATCTCCTTCCGACTGCCGCACTGGTCGCAGGCGTCGGACACTGCCTGCGACTGGGTAGAATGGTGCACGTTGGCACGAGCAGGGGCTCGTCCAACCAATAAGGTGCACAAGCGAGCGATGGCGATGAGCAGATGTCTGGCCCGTCGTCGGTAGTTACCGGGTATTAGTATGTAACATTGTAAGACTGTTTGTGCGAGTGTGACGTTTATTTTTGTAAATAAAGGTGTGAGTATGCGTGTGTTGCATACCCCGGGTGGTCTGTCGGAGATCCCTTCCGGATCTCCGTTGGGAATGTGCGAGTTCGACTCGTGGCGCCGGATGGGTTTCGGTGAAATTCTTAGGAGAACCCGAAGCCCATCAGAAATCGGTGTGGGGAAGTGGCATCGGCGGGGTTTTCGTCGGTGAAAATCCGGCACTACCCCTGCACTTTCCCTTGGAATTGCGGGGGTGTCTTACAGAAGATTTCCCCTCCGTCACAAAAAAAAAAAAAATTTCAGTACTGCAACATTGATCACTACACATACTTACAAAAATCGAAACATTGAACAAGTACGTTTTTAGGATCATAGATGCAAAGAAGGTGTTCCGAAAATTGTAACATTTTATGATAACTGTAATGGACGGTAATTATATGACCCAAAATTCAAATCAGATGAATAATGGATAGAGTAGACAGATGTGTGTACAGATGGAATTTACGCCTAACATTCGATATCCAATAGTAGTGTATTCGATAAGTTGGGTATGTTATTGAATGTCATATTAGCCGGGGTTTTCCACATAATGAATGTAGTCGTTTTCGAAAATGCTAGCAGTAATTACTTAAAAATAGTGTTCTGACAACCGTAAATGCTATGAATCAAGTCAGCTCTATATTTCAAATTCAGCTTGGGGTAAATCCTTATGTCGACCATTTATTCTGTGTAATAGTCAGGAATATCTTTCACTCTTGTCACCACTCTCGCAAGTATCATACAATATAATTGTGTGCAGACACTTATTTCGAACGACGCTTGAGGATCAACATGTGGCACGAGAGGCATGCATGATGATATTATCATCGATCTCTTTAGGCATGCCACAGACAGAATGAAGTTGCCTTATTACCAGCAGAATCAAAGTGTATTTCGCAGAGTAATTCCCTTATTGATGTGATCCATTTGAGGAATTCGCTTTTCCAACATCCAGTAAATGGGATTTGGAATAATTTTTGTAATGCCTTTTGGGAGAATGAAGTTTATTTCGCTAAGAATGATGCACAAAGGGTGAGGATGATTATGAAAATATTGGAGGTGTAGGGAGGGAAGACATAGGGAAAGTAAATCGGACTTACTAACTTAATAAAATATATTCTAACAATGTTACAAATAGCTGGTATACGAATTACGTCTTAGAATGAAAGGGACCACGAGCCACACTACGCACGTCTTTAGTCTGTCGCGGTGTGCCCTGAACTGCCTCTTATCTTTCGGAATGCATAACATAGTGCAGCTGCCCTTTCGGCAGATTGTGACTCACGGATGACGCGTTCGATTCCTACACTCGGCCATCCTGGATCAACATCTGTCCTCAGATGTTTACGTCGCCTTCGCCGAAATATAGGTTCTTTAGTTTTCGTCTTGAATCTTGTTTGGTGCTTTTTCCAAGGAGATAAGCCATCTTGGATCGATTTGGAATCCGTCAGTGATCCGCACTCATCTTTGTTAATTCTGCTCACATCATTGTCACCTCCGTTTGAATTTTGTGCCTTATCCATCTTCTTTAATTCCCGCAGAGTTTCCTCCTCGATGTCCTTCTGTTTCTTCGCTATAATTTGCTCGTGTTTCTTTTCAAGGTATCGTTTCTTTAACCTCTTCCTCGACTTTCGCGGCCTCCTGTACACGCTCTTCCATTTCCACCATTTTGGTGTCAATTTGAACCGTTCCTGTTTTCTAATCATTTGTACGTCTTTGACCGAAGTTACAATCTCTTCGGTAACTTCTTCTTTCTGCTGCTTCTTTCGTTTCGACTCCTGTACCTTTCTGTTAAGAAAGACGTGCAGCGGAAGATTGTCCACCTTTTTCTGGGTCTTTTCATTACTCGAGAGTTTTCAGGCAACTTCGGAATATCATCATCATGCTCCTCCTCGTACTGCTCTTCGTGTTGATCCCCCTCTGTCACCGATTTCTCTAACGATGCGTCCAATGGATTTAAATAGTCATTCTTCTCTGTAATCTTCACTGTGGCAATTTCTTTTACAACGATTTCCGGTTCTCTGTGTTTCTCCGATTTTGCTTGGAGGGCTTTCGGTCGATCTAGCAAGTCTAACGCTTCTTCTTTTTCCTGAATAGAAAATCGACGCGGCGACTGGTACATGGGAACGTCGTCCGTCAAAACGATACGCATTTTAACATCTACTTCTTTTGTCTCATTCGGCTGATAATCATTGATCATTTTCTCAACGGCATCCATTTTCAAAACTTCCGGTGCTCTCACGGACTCGTTTCTAGCTTCAACAATAACCACGTTACTTTCTTTCATATAAACCTCTACAGTTTTTAAGAAATCATAACCGATAATTGCGTCATATTTTATTAACGGATCTGAAACTACGTGAAAAAGAATATCATACTCATGTTCGTCGATAGTGATTTTAATAACAACTTCACCCAGCGTAAAATTATCGTCTTTTCAGACACCGCGGAACTGTATTACCCGGTTGTTAATCGTAGGTGCGCCTATTTTTATATACGAACTCGCTCGAATCAAACTCAAATCACTCCCGAAATCAATTAATGCGGACAATCCATTTGCATCCACACGCACATACTTACATGTTTTCTTTCGTTCAAAATGCGTGACATTGTAACTCGACTTGATTTCGATCGCGGCCGGTGGGCATTTCGCTGCTACATGACCGATTTCCTGACAGTTAAAACACTTTATGTCCTTGTCCTTCGATGGGCAACTAGCGCTAACATGGTTCTTGTCACCGCAATTAAAACAACGTTTGCCCGATTGTCTCTGATTCACTGAAATTCCCCGAAACATCTTCGCGTCGCTCTTTCCTCCTTCTCTTCGTGCTTTGTCCTCCTTCTTCTGCTTTGTCTTCGTGTTTTCCGTCATCATCTCGTACTGTGTCAGTCTTTCCTTCAGTTGGCTAATGTTCTTCGCTCCATACAAAATTGTTTTATTAAATTCGTCGTCTTTTATACGGTTAATCACGTATTTAATAATGGCTTTCGTATCCATCTCTACCTGAGAGGCGATGTTCAACATCTTATACATATACTCGTGGTACGATTCGTCGTCCCTTTTCTTTCTTCGTTCCAGTTCTTTATGAATTGTGTGGCTGTCCACACTCTTCGTGAATTTTGATCGCAGAGCTCTCTTCAACTCATTCCACGTCTTGCCACACCGTTCGTAATTTACGAATAATTTCGCTGAGCCACACAAAAGTCTTTTTGCGTATATCATTCCTTGGACGTCATTCCACTCGCATAACTTCGCAGTATCTTCAAATGCCTTCAACCACAGACGGACGCTTTTCTCGTCATCACCGGAAAATTTCGACATCGACTCTTCCACGTCTCTAAATACCGGCATATATATTCCTCGTCGTCGTGTACGTCCATAATCATTGTCAGAATCTGTTCCGTCGCTTTCATCTTCGTCGTTACTTTCGTTTCCTTCGTCATCGTCGCCTTCTTCTACATTTTCGTCTTTCGCATCCTCTAACAAAAGAGCCGCTTTTAATCGTTCGATTAACTCTGGTTTGTTACCAGTCGTCTTCAATTTTCGTCTTTTAAATTTTTCCTTGAGTTCGGTCACTTTCATTTTGTCTATTTTGTTGCTCTCGTTCATGGAATTGCTGCTGCTTTCGTCTTTCGTATAATACATTTCTTCGCCACCATCAGCCATCGTTACACTTACGTCACACGTCTTTCGTCTTTCGTCTTAAACACACAGTCAATGTCGCGAGGCTTCCTCCGTCTTTAATTCTTTCGCACTGCGTGCGATCACAATGTTCGTCTTTTATCGTCTTCGGCCCGCACAGAGAGACAACACGATTTTGGCGATTAAAATCACGGTCGAGTCTCCAATTGTAGGAGATTTCGCGTATATGATCCCGGCTGAGCTCCCAATTGTAGGGAGGGACGACACAGGGAAAGTAAATCGGACTTACTAACTTAATAAAATATATTCTAACAATGTTACAAACAGCTTGGTATAAGAATTACGTCTTAGAATGAAAGGGACCACGAGCCACCCTACGCATGTCTTTAGTCTATCGCGGTGTGCCCTGATCTGCCTCTTATCTTTCGGAATGCATAACATAGCGCAGCTGCCCTTTCGGCAGAGTGTGACTCATGCGTGACGCGTTCGATTCCTATAGAGGTGCGTTGAAATAAGGACAGATCGATGCAGGAAGGTGATTCCTCGTAATCCCAAAGAAGGCATTCGACCCAATCGCTTCAGATGGTGGAGGCTGCATCTCCCATTAACTATATCGCCAACAACCGCATTCAAGTTAAACAACTCCATCCACATTTGTGCAGTCTACTTATCGGACGAGTGACACGCGTTTGCCATTAATGTGAGAATGAATTGTAAGATTTCTGAAAGATAGCACTATTACTGATAAGCACAGAAGCCACAAAAAACCATCTACAGGTAGGCATAAAGAATAAAAAAGTGTTTGGAGTATATGTTAATATCGCCAGTAACTCCATGAATGCATAAAATCCAGAAATGCGATTCGTCATTTTGTAGGAGAAAACACTGCGTAGTAATGTAACAGGAGTATTATACTCCTGACCCCATGTCGTCCTGCAACAGAATCGATATGATATTCGAGTACATTGTATTTTATCTTGTTTGACAACGGTAACAATTCGATTCTAATAAAAAAATAATTCCTGTATCAAGTCTGACATAGACGCAGGCATTATGTAGATATAATATGGCGTATTAATATAGTGAGATTATGGCAGTAATTAGCGGCGGGGGGCCTCAATATTTTAGTACTCACAGTCGAAGTCGGTTAATGCGCCGACCTAAAGCAACTTTGCGGTAATAGCTGCAGTCAAGGAATACAGGGAGATAATTCCAGCACACCTGAAATGCAATCCAACGTATACTGAATTAAGAATTGTTTCAAATCTTAAGCTTCCAAGTCGTATATACACGACAACCGGTTACAAAACGAAAAGTTAGCCTATGAAATAAAACCATAGTACTTCAAAAAAAAGCTCAATCTGCGCCAATAATATCGAAGTATCAAGAAATTTCTTATTTACACGCACCTGTCCGAAATACAGTACTTGACAATAATGAAACCAAATATAAAATTGTGAAATATACGGCAGAATGTATCACAATTATATTGGAACAATAAAATGCGGTACATATAACATGTCCTAATTATTGACAGAAATCGGGAAGATACATAATTAATTTAATGGTGTTACCATGACGACAATACGAGATTAAGTGCCATAATAATTTATTCATTAGCGACCCGCTGGAAACAGCGTAGTTATACGCAATTCCTTCCCGCTGAATATTTCGAAATCAAATGTGCATTCGGTATAACTGTGCCGACAGCAAAATTGGGCGTGTGAGCATCTTCATTTATGTAGTTATATTTAAATATAATTATATATAATTTGTTTTACTGAACCGTTCTATGTGACTGTACACACTATATGTTAATGAAAGAATGTCACATGTGTATATATATATACACGTATAGTGTAACACATAGCATAACATATCATAACATATATATATATATATATATATATACATCAATGTTAATGTCACGGGGAAATTACTTAAAGAGTCTTTTTAAAAATAGGCGAGGGATTGCCGTGGCAATCACTCGCGACTTTTATTCAGAAAGATACTAAATAATTACAAGTTGCGTCGGATGACCGTAGCCAGGCGACTTAACAGTGACACTAATTAACAGAGGGTTAGGTAACAGGGCAAAAACTGACTAGGGCGCGTGGGCGTGCGCCTTTATATGGGTCAGAGGTCCTTAGATGTGGCATCTGTGGAGGGGATGAGACTGGGCGCGTTACACCCCCCGAGTTAGATTCGTCTTACACCTGGAAGACGTGGGTTGACCCGTTTGACCGTCTGGACTAGGGGTTCGCTCGTGGTTAGTTCCAGGTTGTCAATCTGGTGCTCGTGGTGGTGTGTTTCCCTGATGTTGATTTGTTTATTGCAGCAGATTCTGAGGCAGAATCTCGGCACGCATTTGCCAAGGCAATCGAGTACTCCGATTTTGTTAAGGACCCATAATCCGATTACTCCTAGGGATGCGTAGCTCAGATAGGTGAAGATGCTAACGGTGTTTTCCGTCCAGGTACGTGTGCGGTGCGCGTTCTTTACGCTATCTATCGCTGCTTGTATGTTGTCTATGTCGCGGTTGAGTCCTCGCAATTCGTCCGGATTAATCTGATGTTGTAATGGAATAAGTCGCTCGGAGATGAGATTAAGATCTTCTTCGGGAATGTGCAAAGAAATGTTCTTCCCGTACTTTACATCCAATGAGTGGTTGGTGGAATGGCTGAGCTTAATTGTGGCCCCTGCACCACTAAGCATGCAGTCCCCGTCGGTTTCTATAAGGGTGGCTGAATCGATCTGGATTTCCCCTCCTTTACCAGAGCAGATGGTGTTAAAAGTCATTGCGTGTTCCGGAATGGCTATATATCCGTTTCCATCACTAAGCGCTAAATACGCAATCTCTCGGATAGAAAACAGCGAGGTTTGGCATTTGGGATGTGAAATTTGGTGGATTTGTTTGTATAAAATCTGGCTGTTGCACGAACCCGTTTTTGTCATGAGCAGCGTGGGTTGTGTCCTTTTACATATCCGTGTTGGGGCAGATGGTTTGCAGTTGTGAATATATTCTCGGTCGGCGGCTAGGTAGTGGGTATGCTGTTCGTTGATCAACAATATTTCCGATTCTGGTATGATGGCGATAAAGTTATTCCCATGTTTAAAAGGGATAGGGATGAATCGTCTGATCTCATAGGTGTCTGGTTCTAACACGGGTACCTGCAGCACGTACACTAATTTATTGTTCATTAGGTTGATCGATTTTTCGCAGATGTCCAATATTCTCTGGTAGTTAGCAATTTCCAGTGGTATTGGGTATTTGACGTTGAATCGGTTCTCGAAATGCCGGATTCCGTTGATCAATGTCGTGGGCGTCAGTACCTGTGGGTGAATTATTCCATGTCTTCCTTCTGCTATAGCGTTTAAGAGTGTGTTGACGTCTTCGTTCAATTCCATTAGTGTCATGTAGCATATTGCCATATGATCGGAGATGTACAGGTTCCGTGTGTTATTGTTTAGAGTGCTCACAATTTTATTGCTGGCGTGGAGATTAGCTTTTCCGTCTTTAGATAGTTGTTCGAGATCGTGTTGGACGGTGTTCAGGATGACTTTAATGATATTGGTTTGGTTCGTGAGACTGTTGGCCAGGGTCTTTTGGTGTGTGTATAACTTGTCTAGTTCACCGTTAATGTAGTCTAAATCGTTGGCGTCTAGTGTTCCGAACAATGTTTTAGATATAGTACCTAGGCCGTTTATAAGGCCTCGTCGTTTCCGCGTGCCGGCACCGCTTCGGGTGACGTGTTGTAGCGTTTGCAGTAAGCCATATACTCGTTTAATGCGAGTCTTGAGCATTGATAATTCGATAAGTTCTCCGCATTCATTATTGCAGAGTTTCTTTACGTCAGCGAAGAAGTCCCAGAGTTTTTGGTATCGCGGTTGTAGGTCTGTGGTGTCGACAGATACGATTAGTTTCCAGTCTTCATGGAAAATTCTGGCTTGTCCCAAAAATTCGGAATAAATTGTTATTCCTCTAAGGGGAGTCAGCCGGAGTGTCCCCTGAGTCGGTCGGTAAGTTCCCAGTAGCAGTGGTAGTAGTAGGAGTGACGGGTGCTTCATCTGAAACAGGTCGGTGATACGGTTTTACTCGGTCAATGTGTACTCGGATTCTTTTGTTGTTTTGTATTATTGTGATGTTGTTATTTTCATGTATTCCTGTTATGGGGAATGGTCCTAGCCATTCGCTATCCAGTTTTTTAAGCTTTCTTTCGTTGTGTAGTAACACGAGGTCTCCTATCTCGTATAGGTCGTGTGTTCGCGTAATTTTTGAGTCCTGTTGTTTCTTGAATCTTTCTTTGGCGGCGATTAACTTTGCTCTGGCACGTTGGAGGTTGAAGTTGTGTCGGTTCGTCCATTTTTCTACTAGGCTGTCGTATGTAACTGTTGGTGCATTTGCAAGGGCGGATGGCAAATTGGCGCGTCTCCCGAAAGTAAGCTCGAAAGGCGTGTATCCGTGGCTTTCATGTACGGATGTGTTATAGGCAAAGGCGATCGCTTGCAACACTTCGTCCCAGTGTTGATTTCTTTCGGAACTTTCTAGGCTGGTTTTGATGAGGTCTCTCACTACGGCGTGTACCCTCTCGATGCTGCCGTTTCCTTGCGGGTGATAGGCGGTCGTACGGATGTGTTCAATCTTGAATACTCTTTCGAATTCTTTCATTGTTTCGGATATGAAGTTAGTTCCCTGGTCGGTGAGTATATTTTTTGGAGTGGAGAAGATGTAGATATAGTGTTCTAGGAGAGCTGTGAATACTTCTTCCGAGGTGATGCCTTTCATAGGGCATAGCATTAGGTATTTCGTGAGAGTGTCCTGGATTGTAAGAATGTATCTATTCCTTTTCTGAGATAGGGGAAGCGGTCCGAAGATATCGAGGGCAATTTTGTCATTGGGTGCTGTAGGTGTATCCGGTATGATAGCTGGTGCCTTATGCCTAATTCGTACCAATTTTTCCTTCTGACATTGTTCACAGTTTTTAACATAATCAATCATGTCCCGTTCCATGTTTGTCCATTCGTGAGCTTCCTTGAGTCGTTTGATCGAGCGGTTTTCTCCAAAGTGTTGTGTTGCAGTGTTACCGTGGCATTCCGCCAATAGTTGTTGTTTTTGTTCCGTTGTCAGTTTGCCTTGAGCCGTAAAACATATTTTAATAGTTGTTTGTCGTTTGTTCCCTAGGAAATTTAGCATATCTAGCAGGACTTCCTTTTCCCATTTGGTGATTGTGGGGTCGATAATTTTAAATTGGAGATTGTTATTTCCATATGCCTGGAGGTATTCAGTGGCCAATCCAAGTTCCGCAATCCATTTTTCCTCGTTATAGGGCCCTAACGAAGCGGCGTTAGCCTCCTCGGTGGTGTTTTTCGTCACTTCCATCCAGTACCCTTTGTTCATGGATTGTAAAATTCTTATATTATCAGGGCCATGCGTTGTTTGTCCCCACGTCGTGTATTCCTCGTAGTAGTTGGTGATGGTTGGTGTATTCTCTTCAGGCGGTGAGTTTATTCCTGACATTTCTATTGCGTCGCTGAGTATGTCTCGTGTCGGCAATACTCTCGATAGAGCATCGGCGGCTTGGTTCTCCTTTCCTTTAACATATTCTATTACGTACTCGTATTCCTCTAACTTGAGTCTCCATCGAAGAAGTCTCGACGATGGGTCCTTGACGTTAAATAGCCATACGAGAGCCTTGTGGTCGGTCTGTATCCTGAATTTTCGACCTAAGAGGTATTGCCGCAGCCTCTTAACGCTCCATACTATTGCTAACAGTTCTTTCTCGGTGGTGCTATAATTTTTCTCGGGTGCGTTGAGGGTTCTCGATACGTAACAGCAGGGGTGGCCGTTTTGTGAGAGGACTGCTCCCAGTCCTACGTTGGAGGCGTCTGTAGTCAGCGTGAATTCTTTTTCGTAGTCAGGGTATTGTAATACCGGTGAGGTGCATAGTTTTTCCTTTAGGGTATCAAAGGACATCTGGCACGCAGTCGTCCAGACAAATTCCGTGTCCTTTTTTGTCAGTTCGGTGAGAGGTTTCCCAATGCTGGCAAAGTTTTTAATGAATTTTCGATAATATCCTGCTAGTCCCAAGAAAGATTTGACTTCTTTCGGGTTTCGGGGTTGCCTGAATGCTTTTATTGCTTCCAGCTTGTTTGGGTTCGGTTTGACGCCGTCCCTCGTGATCAGGTGGCCCAAGTATTCTAATTCTGGTCGCAAGTACTCGCATTTGTCGGGCTGCAGTTTCAATCCCATGGTGCGTAGCCGTTCAAATAAGGTGACGAGGTTTTCGTTGTGCTCTTTCAGCGTTGAACCGAACACCACTATGTCGTCGAGATACGCGAAGCAGGCTCTTCCGATTAAACCTTTTAGCGACGTATCTATCATTCGCTGGAAGGTAGCGGGTGCGTTCTTAAGGCCGAATGGCATTCGAGTATACTCGAAGTGTCCTTCAGGTGTAGAAAATGCGGTGTATTTTCCTGATTTTTTTTCCATGGGGATTTGATGGAATCCTGAACTTAAATCAAATGCCGAGAAGAATTTTGCCTTTCCTAGGTGGTCCAGAATATCTTCTATTACGGGTAGTGGATATGCGTCCTGATCCGTTTTTTCGTTAATCTTCCGGAAGTCAATAACGATTCTCCACTTTTTCTTTTGTGATGCGTCCGTTTTTTTGGGTACAACCCATATGGGCGAGTTGTATGGGGAGTTCGAGTGTTTGATAATGTTCTTTTTTAGCATTTCCTGGATTTGTGTAGAGATTTCTTGTCTATGGTACTCCGGTGGTCTGTATGATGCGTTATTGATAGGTTTGTCGTCCTTTAAGGTAATGTGGTGCTCTGCGATATTGGTGCATGGCAATGGGTCTCCGGGTAGCGTAAAAATATCGTGGTAGTGAGATATAATTTTCCACAGAGTTCCACGGTGTTCATCGTCTGTGTGATTGAGTCGCGTATTTTGTAGTAAGAGTTGAATCCGGTGATTTATCTCGCTAGGCATAATTTGATCTGCTCGTGCCTTAGGCATTTCCACGGGTTGTAGACTTATTTCGAGGTCTGGAAGGTAAACATCTTTTCCTGATTCATTTGTGATAGGTACTCGTATCATGTGGTCTTTGATGCAATACACGGAGTCTGCAATTCTTGGGTGATCAAGTACGGCTACATATCCACGTTTCGAGTCGCATTGGATGTTGAAGATGCGAGTAGTGCGTGCTGGAATGTGATAGTCGTCGCTGAATAGCCGGTGGTCGATGCCATTTAGTGACAATATTTCGTTGCTTAAATTGTACTTAAAGGCTCGTAGTAGCGGTAGTCCGGCTATGGCGTCTTCGGGTATGGGGAAATCGTCCGATATGGTGTGGAATTTATGCGGTTTTTTATGTAATACTATGTTGATCCATTGTGTAGAGGTGTATTGGTCTTTGCCCATAGAAAATTTTTTATTCTCGTCGTACCGCGTTGCATCTGCTGGTACCATTGCTTCTTTTATGAGATTCAGAGAAGATCCGGTGTCAATGAGGTATCTTCCAAATCCTCTTGTTCCTCCCAATTTCCATTTGCAGTACTGCAATCGGGTGTTAATTGCTGTGACTCGACCGCATACTGTTCCATCTGGTTTTCGTCCACTTCGTCGGCCTCTTCGTCCTGCGTCCGGTTTAACCTTTGGGGTGGTCGCCTCTTGAAAGGGGCCTGTTGAAAATTTGCTTTGTGGAAGCATTGGCTCTCTGTGTGTCCCATTCTTTTGCAGAAGTTGCAATTTAGGTTCATACGTTCACTCAATGGCCTGTCGTGATTTGGTACTAGTACCGCGTTCGGTTTCTTAGAGTAGGACAGATCACGTTCGTTGGACTGTCGGTTTTGCGTCCTATGGTTCGCGTGAAGGGGTGTGCGTTGTCTCTGCATGGGAGCTGTGTTACGGCTTGCTTTCTCTTGTAGCCAAACTTCAGTTTCCATGGCATCTGTTTGTGCTCCGTTTAAGTCTGAGGGCCTCAGACTCCTTACATGAATGCCTATATCGTCGCGCAAACCCATGATATATGATTTTACGGCGTTTCTCTCTTCCATTCTCATGGCCACTCGACGCTCCGTGCTTCGTGTTTCATTCTGAAGTGCATATTTGAGTTCGTTTAATCTCTCACGGAACCGATAGCTGTAGGCCTGGACACTTTCATTGCCCAATTGCTTTGTTTGTGCCAGCTTTGTCCGGGCTAGTTCGTATGAGGTGGAACCAGCTAAGTTTTGCCTTAACGCCTGGTAAAGGTCTTCGTACGAGTCAATCGGAACAAAACGAATGGCACGCTCCGCGTTACCGATGATTTTTTCGTTTAAAATGGTGTCTAATAAACGTCCGGGCTCGTTACACTGTTGTCGTGCCCGTTTGACCGATTGGATGAACTCTTCTACGCCTACATCATCGTGTCCTTTTATCGTACGTACGGTACGTATGATTTCTGCAACTGATGCGAGGTCGTTTTCGCGTCTGCTATGGCAGCTAGCGGTTCTTCGGATTGGGCTGTGGTCGGGTGAGCTACCATGATCGGAGTCCCCGTTGATAGATCTGTTCCGTATTCTGTTTCGTTCTTCGGCGGCTTCGTCTTCTGTAAACTGCATCCCTTGATGCTTCCATAGATCCTTAATTTCTTCTGATCTTTTCTTATTTTCGTCTCCTAAGGTCCGTATCGCGTCTATGCTAGTCTCGAATTTGGCTTCCATTTGCTCCATTTTCCTGAGAACGAGTGTCATCACGTCCGTCTCATGGGAGGATCGTGTTGGTGATGTTTTTCGCGACATCCTTTGTGTCTTGATACACTGGGTCCCGTCACTCGCGTCTGTGTCCGAACTTTCTTCCGTAGTGTACTCGTTCTTTACGCGGTAGTTTACGAAGGCCAGTTTTTACACGTACCGAAGGACTTTGTTTATGATTCGCCTTTTAATTAATTTCAGATGTTTTTGACTTAATTATGCTGGACAGTGGTTGGTGATAGCCTTGCCTCCTGCCTTTTTGTTTATTACCATGCAATCTGCGCAGGCTGCTTACAAACCTACTCAGATATACAGGTACACTTTCGATTTTTGTTGACGAGAGATCTGGGCTCGCGGGCTCAGTCCCACGGATTTTAGCTTCTTTTTACCTTTAAGTGTGGTTCACTTGGTTTTGAAGTCTCTTCGGGCTTCTATTCCAAATTCCGTAGTCGAATGTGGTTTCCTTTGGTCGTGCAAAATCTTCACGATGATCCAAGGTCCAATATCGAGGATAGCTCCTTTTGAACGTTCAGGGTCCGCTGGTATTGTCGTATAACGCAACGCGTTCAGTGACGACCTCCTTCACGGAATAACGTCGTGAGAGACTATCCTGGCAGGATCGCCAAAATGTCACGGGGAAATTACTTAAAGAGTCTTTTTAAAAATAGGCGAGGGATTGCCGTGGCAATCACTCGCGACTTTTATTCAGAAAGATACTAAATAATTACAAGTTGCGTCGGATGACCGTAGCCAGGCGACTTAACAGTGACACTAATTAACAGAGGGTTAGGTAACAGGGCAAAAACTGACTAGGGCGCGTGGGCGTGCGCCTTTATATGGGTCAGAGGTCCTTAGATGTGGCATCTGTGGAGGGGATGAGACTGGGCGCGTTACAGTTAACATAAATGTTTTATATAATTGTTCAAATTGACGCTTTATTGGATCCTACAACAGCTACCATCTGCGAATACACAACTGAATAAAGGAGCAAAAGTCGCATTCATGCTTGGGATCTTTGTCTACGCGACAATTTCGTGGCAACGGTTTTATACACGTAGCATAATAAATCTATTAACTCGAAGAACAGCATTTATGGTCTGCTTCATAATCTGTCAAAGTAAATGTACATATAACCATTTACATACTGGATTTTCATCGAATTATAATGAACCCTCAGTTTCGACCAGACTTTTTGTAGGTGGAAAAGAACAAATCAGATCGTATGCTTTCCCCAAAGAACATAATAAATCAATGTGGGAATATCAACAGACACCAGTTCTGTACAACCGAGTCGATGATCAATACGTACGTCTGTAAACGGAGAGCATCCCAACGCTGTTTAGTATGTTTAAGAAATTCCGGTGGTTGTGCTTCCGTAAAACTAAGCGCAGCAATTCCACGGAGTGCAGATCTATCTCAATATGCAAAATACATTGCACCAGGTAGCGGTTCGAGTTGTGTATGTAAAACGGAACAATACTTAAATAGTATAGTTTTGGTGGTGAAATGTCTAATACAAGTCACTCTGAGCATTTGTCCTAAAGTTCTTAAGGGGTAAATTCCAGAGAACAAATTCAACCATGTAATATTACATTCCGAGTCCAGATACACTTCAGCAATTACCCCATTCGTTTATGAATGTCAGGTAATGTCTCACAACAAGAAATGTGTTTCACCGGTATATAAAGTGACCGGTAAGCATAATACAAAACAAATTCACAAGTATATACAACGAGTACGTAAACAAGCGCATACGTCAACAGTTTCGTCGATTTGGGTAATACGCGGGAATGTGATAATGCCTTCAGGTATCAAACTAGTATAGTCTCATATAACCTACAATATGCGAAATTGCCAATGAAGAAATTTTCAAATCGATTAAGTTAAAATAGGTATGAATATATAAATTTCCTTCATTTCTACTGAAAACGGTTTTGAGGGTGTCGCGCATCAGCTTGTAACCGACTCAAAACTTCGGAACGGTTTTTTCCAGCAAATATACGGGCCAAATTTGTTTGCACCAATTTCATTAGTTGCCCGGAGGACCGTGATTTGGTTCGCAATGTAGGACCTACTCTGTATTTTATAGCACCGAAAACTCTTATCCTATGAAGATGAGTGTACGGCGTTCTGCTGCGGTTACAGTGAAGTCAAGTAGGTTCAATATTAGTGGCTGCGACAACATACCAAATTTAAATATAGTTTCTATGTAAAATGTAAAGAAAATACCGCAACGTGATTCTTAATTCAAGCCATAGTAAACGCGAAAGTTGAAATTTTATTGCCGAATTTATAAAAATACCAAAATGTATACCGGAGAAACGTATATAAAAAAACACAACCTGCAAAATCCAGGAAAGGAAACGAGCTCAATACATAAAGTCATTCTCAAGTTAAACGGCTGCAAATTCGTCATTGCGGGAGGTTTATCTGCTTTAATGAAGAAATCTGCGGCTGAGGCTCATCGAATGCTCTCAAATACCTGGTGAGGCCGCTGGTGAAAGAACGTGCCGAGAGTGGTTTCAACGCTTCAAGAACGGTGATTGTTGGCTTCGGCAAGGCGGTGGAAGAGAGGTTTTCCGAAGATGCAGGTGGAGGCATTGCCAAGACTCGTGTCAAATCTTGAGGTGGCAGTATCGTGGAGTGACATAAC
Source organism: Cryptocheilus praepositus (assembly GCA_033815515.1). Taxonomy (NCBI): domain Eukaryota; kingdom Metazoa; phylum Arthropoda; class Insecta; order Hymenoptera; family Pompilidae; genus Cryptocheilus; species Cryptocheilus praepositus. Next base: position 222 of record JAWWQZ010000225.1, on the reverse strand, counting down.
AAGCCATTTCTGAAAATCACTGAATGATTCAGAAACAAAGTGGGTGCGTACGAGTTGAAGCCGAGAGATGTTGAACAGCTGCTTGCAAGGCAAAGACGGAAAGGATTTCTGCATCGCATTGTGACTGGGGACGAAAAATGGGTTCATTACGATAATCCCGGCGCAGAAAATCATGGGGATTATCCCGGCCATGGTTCAAAATTTGATTGATCTCGGCGTAGT